>VXBR01012225.1:347127-457501 GCA_013400215.1 Cisticola juncidis | reverse complement strand
TTCTCTCACGGAGGGCAGGGGGCTCTTGCTGCCAAGAGAAGCTCAAAACTCTTTTTTACCCAGGCGCCGCCGTTTTCCCTTGTCTAACCCTCTTCTTGTGCTGCCGAGAGAATACTCTCACCTTACCTCTTTTCGGTTTCGCTGGGGTGTGTGGGTCTGGGTGTGAATGTGGGGGTGTGTGTGTCTCCGCCTTAGCCTTGGAGTAGCTTAATAATGACCCATTTTCTTTGTTTGGCCTCTTTCCGAGGCTTCACTCCGTTTCAGTTTGCAGTTCTTGCAGAAACTTATTTGTCCCTGAGGTTTCTTCCAAGGCAGCTGACGCAGTGCTGGGCTGCTGCTGGGACCTGCTGGGAAGAAGCACGAGTAGACATGAGAAATGCTTGTGTGTTCATTCCTTACAGTGGGAGCCTTTTTGGCACGGTGTTGTGGTCACGTTCCACCTGCGTGTCTTGCCAGTATCTTCTGGAAGAACTTTATTCTTCCTGTACACAGATGCCCATTTAAAAAGAAAATTGTTCTATTCTTCTTTTCCTGAAGCATTTTCAGCCCCCGACCTTTACAGAAATAGCATTGATGTTTGTTTCTTTGATTTTGCTCTGGCTGTTGTCTGTCCTTAACAAAAAACCCTGCAGTATACAAAGAGGCTTTTAAATGTCTTTTAAAGTCACTTGCTTTTTCTCAAGCTATTTTCTTTTTTTCTTTCTTTTTATAGATGCATAATCTGTGCATTGGTAGGAAAAGATCTGTGGAAAAAATACACTGAAGGAATAAGAAATGATGTGAATCTGCAGTTGACAAGAATTGCATGAGTAGACTTCTATGCATCTCCGTGTGACACAGTGTGTATTACTGGAGTCTTTTTCAGTGCACCGAAAAAGACTGCAGTGTAACACAAACAATGTTTTTATTGATGTAGTCTGCAACTAAAGCTGCAGGAGATAAGATAGATTTAGTGTCCAGTTCACAGTTAGCGTGAGATAAAAAAGTTACTAAAACTCCTCTCACTGCAGACACTGGCAAAGAAATGGGCTTTGTATCAGTTGCTTTGGCTGGCAATTCCACTGTGCTGCTTTGTTTGTGTACACAGTCTGTCTGGGATAGAGTCTCTAAGTAGAAAGGGGAAGCCTCTTTGCTTAAAGAGAAGCTTTTAAAAGCTGTGTCAGTAAGCTTTTTTTTTTTGATATCAGCATTTAGGGCAGTGACTTAATCTGGTGATCTTCCTGCAAACTTGGAAGGAAGAAGTTGTGAAAATTGACTTTGGACTTCTTACTAGCTTAAACATAAATTGGTGGATTCAGTTCATGGAGCACCATAGTCCAGAGAAGAATGATTGTCTCATGATGTAGGTCTAGTTAAACTTTTGTCTTGAGTGTTACTTTAATCTGGTAAATATTCATGGATGAACTGGTTATAAATGGCAGTGGGAGTTATAGAGTAACAACAGAAGGGTGTAATGCTTTTTGTAGTTAATCATGTATTTGTTTGCTGATACTAGAAGGGAGAGTATGGCAAGAGAGACTGAGGTCCAAACCTAGCTTACATGAGGGCTTTGGTACTATGAAGGGGTTGCCAACTGGTTTATTTTGGAGCTCTCCATTTGCTTTTAGCATGAGTGATTTCAGTCCTTTCTTGTTTTATCTTGCTTTCCTTCTCTTTGCAGTTCACAAAATGTGTGCTGTGCCTTTCCTGCCTATAATTTGATTGTGCAGTGGAAAAGCTGTATGGTTTCTAATACATCTTTCAAATGGCTTCCATATTAACAAGTCTCCATTTGGAAAACACAGGCTAAGTTGCTTTTGACAAAATGTATATTCAATGTATACTACAAATGGCAAATATGTAGCATTTAAATGCAGGGAGGCTTAGTTAATTAAGTGGCTTCAAATGGAGAATATTGTTTATTTAAAGTTGATTTCTCTAATGTGAAGAAAAAAGAAGGTGAAGTTTTAACTTCCTCTGTGCATATTGTAAACATTTTAGTGTCTTGAACTGGGCTTCCTCAATTGTAGAAAATAAAGCATTAGAAAGATCTCACTGAGCTGTAACACTGGGATTTCTGGGGTACAGTAGAAACACATTTTAGGACTTGAAAATTTGCTGTGTGACAGGAAATGAGAATTCTTCCTTCCCAAGATCTTAGAATACTAGTGAGCTGGGAACCAGGTTGGGCAGCAACTTGTCTGAGCTGATGGAATGCTCATTTTTTTGTCAAGTATCCACAATGCCTATAAGCAGTAGAATGAGAATGATTATTTTGTTTTTATTGTGCTAACGGTATTGTGAGTCTGGACAACTGCCTCCCTTACATTCAAGGTTACTGAGAGATTTCCATTTGGGTGCCAGAGTAGCTTTCATTAGTGAGAACAGCCAGGATGAATTATGTAAGTGGTTTAGCAAAAATTGCATTTACAGTAATAATCAGTGGTGAGTTCCATGGGAATAATATGGCAGCTTATTATGTATATGTGCTGGTTGGCATCTGCAGTGCTCTCCTAGGTATCAGGTTTTTGTAGCTCAATGTCTTCCTGAGGCCTAGGTAGACTTATCTATTTGCTGAAATTTCAAGCACATGGATTTTGGTGGGTTGTTGTTGGGTTTTATTGTTTTTAAGAGTGTCCATGATTTGCACAACAAGAAGTTCTGGAATTTAGCTGTGCACTATGAGAAGAATCACTTCCTATTATAAGTTTAATGAACAAACTGCTAATTTGCTGTGTCCTTTGCTCCTATTAGAAGGGTCCACAAACAGCTACATGAAAGTCAAATTTGGTGACATATATGTAAGATATGGTCGATTTTCTGAAAAAATGTTTTGTTCACTGTTTGTTACTCTATTTTCTCCATTTCTACCTTCTTCCTCCTCCATGCACGAGTCTGTGTCTCTTTCACCTTTCTTGTTTATGTGTTTATATATATATATATTTATATATATATAAATATATATGTATTTATATTTCTTACTTCATTTTCCCTAATCTTCTCACTTGTCTCTGTGTCACTAGTCTGTCTTTTGTGAAGGTGCCATGTGAACACAGGAACCCATGCTGCCACCTACTCATTCAAACAGTATTTGTATTCCCATAATTCTGTTTGTTGATGGGGGTTTTTCAAATGGAAAAATACATGGAGGAACTTGAAAATAATCAGTAAGCCGCAGAAGTAGTAATTTATCAAGGACTGTCATTTAGGGCAGGGTATGTAATAATCTCATTGCCAGTTGATCAGTTTATATCAAGGATGTGCAATACCCATTTGGTTTTTGCACATGAGGCAAAACATTAGATAGCCACAGAAGTCCAGATGGCTTTAAACTGAACTCCATCAAGTTTAACATTGCTGAGAAAGTAGTAAAGCTCCCATTAGAATATCAGAGATGAGATTACTAATTACTAATACTAATACTGTACTGTACCTTTACCTTAGAAAACTAAGTCTGTATCCAGGGTTAACTGGTGTAATTCTCCTGAAAATGTATGTCTCGTTCCTTCATGTTAAATGCAGGCTGTAATGGAAGTATGTGGAAATTCATTTCAATGCAGCTTTTTATGTCATCTTCCTTTCCGCTGCAAATGACACTGTCCTACCATTGAGTCTGTTCTCTCTGCCCGTGCTGTGATCTGTGAGCTCCTGTAACTTCATTTCAGACAGTGAGCTGGGTTAACCTGAACAACGACAATATTGTAATGGCCACCTTTTGTCAGCCTTCTGTGTTTTGGCTGAAGGAAGCTAGGAGGGGCTCATGCAAGCAGAACTAATTTTGGGGGGTACCCTGCTCTTAAGAGAAAAGAGGATGTCCAAACATCTGGAGCTATAATTTCAGCCAGCAGAAAATGCAAGATCTTGTTCTTAATTTCTTTGCAAGTCAGAGGTGTAAAATTCTTGGTTATTGCCTCCAGATGTAATGAACAGTAAAAAAATAGAAATCTGAGCTCGTTATTGACATTGTAAATTGGAATGGGTCCATGGGCCATCTTACCAGTAGCTTGTTTTCAAGAAGAACAAGGCAAGATCCTGACTGTCCTGCAAACCTGGATGTCCTGGCCATTGAGTATTTGGTTATTTGAGGCTTCACCAAACCTTCAGCTCAGGACTTGTTCAGAAATTTCACAGCTGTGTATGTTTCAGTAAATGGATGTGTTTGTGACATTTTGTGAATCTTTGGCATCGAGTAAGTTTGAAGTTTCTAAACAGCTATGCTATTTGTCTGGACCATGACATTTTTGTTGGTCTCGTCTCCATTTCTCCATTTCTTGTCGGATATAGAGATTTTCACGGCACTAACTACCAATTCCTTTGACAGGCATTTTCATCAGCCATTTTAGCTGTATTTTGTAGAGATGAAAAAGCAAAGTTGGGCTCCTGTCTTTTAGTTCTCATCCATAGAAGACTAACTGAAACAGCTTAATATATTGTTTGCATGTATGGGTGACTTTTTTGGTTTTGGGGGGGCTAGATAGCACTTTCTGACCCACTGGCTGTGCAAAATAATCAGATTATTAGAAATTGTTAACTTAGTTTTTGATATATGAAGGCTGTGCTTTGCTGGGTGTTTGTAGTTTGCTGAGGACTCTGTCCGTTTTGAAGAGAAGAAACTATGCTTCATTGCAAAACTTCATTGCAAAACAAGCTGCAGTGTTCAGACCATGAATAATTTAAGATGCTTTTACTCATTGTCTTTTTCTTATAAAGTCACAACTCGTAGTGAATATATTTAATCCCATTCTTAATCTTGTCGGAGAACACAGCTGTTTAAAAGGACCAAAGAGCCACAGAAAGACTATTAGAAGCAGTAGGTACCTTATTCCCTTATCAGCTTTTTGATAGTTTAGTTTTAGTTTAGTTTTGAAGTTTATTTTCATCTGGCATGCATCACTTCCCCTGGCATGTGAAAGAATTGGAAGGGTAAAAATGAGAAGACCAGTGGACAGAGTGAAGAGAATTTAATGGGTGGAGTAAAAGTTGCATATGCAATCAATATAATGAATTTATTCACTTCTTCTGTGGGCAGGCCTATATTTAGCCATCTCCAGGAACAGAGAAGCATAATGGTGACTTAGACAAATGTTGCAACTCCAGGTATCCTCTCTGTCCTCTTTCTTTGCCATAGCTCTGCTGAGCATGGTTTTACAAGGTATGGAATATCCCTTTGGTCAGCTTTGCTTTTCAGCTTTCTGCGGTGACCATAAGGTCTGTTTGAATCCTTGCCTTTTGCAAATATTCTCATATGGAATTTGAAGAAAACTGCTCTTTAAACTACAGCTATGAAGCCTGGTATCCAGTGCAGAAATATTGGCTTTCTTTAACTGTTCCATTGGATAAGATCTTTCCCAGGTCAGTAACAGAAAGAGACTTGGTGGCATGTATTTATAGCATTCTTAGAGGAATCTGTATCTTCCTTTAAAGTAGGATTAGCTCTGTATTGACATTTGGTTAACTTGTAACTTTAGGCATGCATATATTTGCCAGGGGTTGATCAGATTTAAGTGTTCAAAGTGAATTTTGTGTCTGATAGAATAGTTTTGTGATTAGAAGCTAGGTATAGTCAAAAACAACTATTAGTTACCAAAACAGCTACTTCAGATAAAACTGAGAAGACAGACTGAGAGAATAGCTTGAAGGTGTAATCATTCGCCAAAGGCTATTTTCCACCATTCATTAAGCAAGAGCATAGTTAAGTGATAAAGCAGAAGGCTCTCTACTGATGTGCAACAAAAGTTCAGGAGGACTTCTTTTCACTGTGACTGTCTGTATTAGAGCTGTTTTTCATGGCAATGACATGACAAGCAGAAACCTACACACATTCTGCATCTGTGGCAGTGTGGGACTCCCACTGTGTCCTAAAACTCTAGCCTATCAAAGTGTAAATGGATTGCTGTTCAAAGCTGAATAGCAGCAATACTGGTTTGGAATGAGTACCTATGATGCTTCATGAAGAACTGCTTTTGCTGATAAAATTTGAAACTTCTTGAACCTCAAGCATCGAGAAATCAAGCATTTCCATGCTTTTCTGTTGTAGTTGGAATACAGGGGTTTGAACTTGCACATCTACACAAAACTGGCTGGAGAGACATACCATTTGTTCTGAAATATGCTGCTTCTAAGTTGTGAAATTGCTTAAAACCTTCAGCTGTTATGTGTAACACAGATTCTATCCATTGTAAAGTACTGAAGCACATCAAATTCCATGGTTTTCTTGCATTTCCTAGCTCATTTAATCTAAATTATTGCAAGTATTGTAATAGAATTTAAAGGAGTTTTATCTTCTTATGATACTTCACAGAGTCTTCAGAGTGGACAAATATACCTTTTTTACTCCAGAGCACTCAGTTTCCTGTGGGGTCATTTTGGCATTCATTTCATATGAGATGAGAAGTGTTGATGTGACTAGTGGATTGGTTCGTACAAGGTTATAAACTCTCCACTACATACATAAGTGTTTTGTCTTTGATGTTCTTTACAGGCTCTAGGGAAATAGCCAGCCAAGAGCTTGAGAGACTGCTCCTTTTGCTGTTCATCACTTTGGCTTGTTTCTGGCTTCCCCATGTTGTATGTGGGCTTTTCAGAGAGTGTCTGCTTCTGGCAAAAGGAAGGAGATGTGATCTCTTCTGTCATTTCAACAGATCAGTTTGTTGTTGCACATAAAAAGATTGTGGCTCTGCTGAGTTTGGCTGGGGTAGAGTTAATTTTCTTTGCAGTGGCTGGGGTGGGGCTGTGTTTTGGATTTGTGCTGAACACAGGATTGATAACACAGAGATGTTTTTGTTATTGCTGAGCTGGGCTTACACAGAGCCAAAGCCTTTTCTGCTGTTTGTACTTCCACACTGGTGAGGAAGTTGGGAGTGCATGAGAGGCTGGGAGGAGACACAACTGGGACAGGTGACCCCACCTGACCAAAGGGATATTCCAGACCATGTGGCAGCTTGGTCAGTACCATAAAGTGGGGGAAGAAGGAAGAAAGCCAGTTATAAGAAGGGCATATCTGTTAGGACTCTGCTGAGATCATTGTACGGGTATAAAGTCTCTATAAGATCTTACAACATTTTAGTATCTAAGCAGAGCAGTTTATTGTACAAAAGCATGTATCTGAAGGTACGAGAGTTTTAAGACCGGCCTTACAATACCACTAATTATAAATGTAAGCAAAGTCCAAATAAAACAATAACCAAAACATAGAGATCTTAACACACAAAGTTCTAATGAAACAATAAGCAAAGCATAGAATTCCTAACAAGCAAAACTCTAGTAAGACTATAAGCAAGCATAAATCTGACATTACAGCCTCCAGGTAAATCAACCTCCTTTCTCCTGACCCCAGGCAGGGTTTTTCCAACCGGGGGGTTCACAATAACAGAAAGGGATCACAAGATCACAGATCCCAGACAGGGGTCCCGGCCGCGGGGATCACAATAGCAGAGAAGGGTCCCAAAGTCCAAAACCCACACAGAGTCCCCGATCACAGGGTCACGATGACAGTGAGGGATCCCGAACTGCACAGAGTTCTCGTCCGTGGGGGAAAAGGGAAGGGATAGGATCGCAGGGGCAAGGACTGGTCCTGGGGTCCCGAACCCACACAGCGTTCCCAGTCACAGGGGTACAGAGACAGGAAGGATGTCCTGGGGTCACGAACCCTCACAGAGTTCCCGGTCACAGGGATCGCAGAGGCAAGAAGGGGTCCTAGGGTCCCGAACCCTCGCAGGGAAAAGGGACGGGACCCCAGGGCCCAGATCCCAGGCTACAATAGATGGTACCTTTAAAATCCCATTTGGCTCCCTGGCAGGGCTCCTTCCTCAGCCTGCAGAAAGCGGAGGTTGGATCGGTAGATCGGATGATCAATTGACCGACTGATCGACTGATACCGATATCGATACCTTCACTTCCAGCCCAGAGGCTTTTTTATGCCAAATTACAAAATGCATATTCATATATTTTATCTACACACTAACTAATCAAGGTGCAATTCTAAAGTTTGTAAAACTACGAAAAACAGCATAAAAACCTACGCACTTAGCATATCTATTAACGTAAAACTCTATCTTACTAGCATAAAGTTCTATCTTGTTGTGCATGAAATTCATACTAAAAATTATAAACAGTACTCTACTCTATTTTTGTTGTGTCTAAACTCTATCACTAGGCCTGAAGCTGTGTCCCTCTACACTGACAACAAGGACTTAGGGCATGTAAAGCTTAAAGCTGAGGGTTAGATTTCTACTTATGCATCTAAGGCTTTATATATTCTAATTTTTCTAAAGGCTCTAGTTCCATCTCTGTACTTCTCACTCTCAGGGAAGGATGCATGGAAACATGGACTCCAACAGGACTCTTGGCTCTTCTACATTTATGAATGTAAAAATACTGGTCAGATCTTTTCAGTAACTTTTCAGTCTTTTTTAAACATCTTTTCTTGTTTACAGTGTTCTTTGAAGCATAGCCTTAAACATCTAGTATCTTTTTAATACATTCATGAATCCATTAATAAATCTGCTGTTGTTGAAAACTCTTTAGCTAGCTATCCTTGATGAAGTTGCAAGAAGTGAGTTTTGCAAATTTTCTGGTACTAGAAGAGTAAATAGAGTTGATACATTTTCAAGAAAGATTTTTCTAACTGAAGTACTGATTTTCAATTATGTGTATATTTATTTTGTAAGCAAGCTATTCACTTGGTGGCCCAGTTTCAATATAGCTTTAGTTTTTGTGTCTTCAACAAGCAAGTTCTAGTCTTCAGTGAATTAAAAAATTGTATCTGTGGAAAGCCCAGTTTCCACGTACAGTACAATGTGATTCTTTGATTCTCTGTGGCAGTAATCCTATTGCACTGCTATCAAAATTTCTTACAGCTCCAAGCAGCCTTGAATTATTTGGATGGCATTAATGCATTCTTTTCAATCATAGAGCACTTGGAGATGTCTTTATTGATTTTTGGCTATGTGCAAATCCAGATTTAAATCCAAGCCTTTCCAAGAGGAATCTAATTATCAAATTACATTTGATATTACTAATAAACTTATTCTAGGTAAATCTGTAGCATCTTTTGTTCCACGGTAATTAAACCTGAAGAAATTGGTGACTCTTCTTTCTCTCAAATGAAGAAATTAGAAGAGCTGTTGGCTAACTCCTATCTTTTATTCATTGTTGCTGTGCTAGGAATGGGAAATGGAAATAGCTGACTGTTTTCCTTTTTGTACATCTTCTTTTGCTTCTTTGCAATGAAAGAATGTTGCAATAATTCTTATATACTCACACGTGGCAACTTGTTCTCTTCTAATTATTCATTTATTTTTTTTTTAAACAGTCAAGTCCTTCATCTCCAGAGCCAGCAAGTCTTCCTGCAGAAGACCTCAGCACAAACTCCAATGGTCCAAAGCCAGCAGAAATCATGCTGGATGGTGATAGAGAAGACCTCTTTGCTGGTAATGACCATTTTCTTCTATTATGCCTGCACATGAAACCCTTTCACCCTTGGATTGAAAGAAATGTGCTTTTCTGAGAGGGAGAATTGAAACCTTATAAGTAGTTTGACAGTGTTGTACAGTTTTTTCTTGTGAAAAATGTTGTTAATTAAGTTTGTTTATAAGTTTCTCGGTGTGTACTGTCAGTGTGTGGTGTGGCAGCATTGAGCTGGCCACTAACATGTTCTGCTGACAGTAAGAATAGTCTTTAATGTTATGTGATTCAAAATGTTCAAATCTGTTCATATGGAAATGCATTACTTAAGTTACTTTCTCGTTCTCTACTTCCTAATCATGCATAAGCTGTCACAGTCTTTTTTCCAGTTACAAAGAGAGAAATAATTCAGATTGTGTTGCAAGTATTTCCTTCTTAATACTCTTGTTTTAATGGAAAGGTAACAAACTGGCATATGGGCCAGTCCTATCATTTCACCTAGTGCATGGTTGTGTCTCAGACAGTTGACAGTATTGCGTGCTTTAGAAAAAGACGTAGAAGTTCTGATAAGTGATCTGTTAATAGACAGAATGTTTCTAAACCTTTGTAAAACAGTTGCTACTTTGGTGTCAGTTTTCAGCTATCCTAACATGGGTTATTGTTGCTGTCAATTACAGTTGCAGGAACATTAACTATTCAAGAAAGGAGGTGTAATATTTGGAATATATTATGTGCGTAAGATGGTTCTGAAGGTTACATCTCAATACTATAATTTTCCCCATTACTTCATATTAAGTTAGTCAGCTGACAGTCTGCTTTGAATGCAGTCATCTCATCTTCATTGATTACCTGATGTAATAATTCCAAAAGAAACTTTATAACCTTTAGTTCTGGATTAATTTGTATAAATGCATATGTAAACATGCCCATTACATTTGTTCTAAACTTCCGTAATTTGTATTTCCATGTATTTGAACTTTTTTGTTCATGACACTGTTAGAATGTATTGAGTAGGTTTGCACTTCTCTGAAAATGTTTTAAGAGAAAAAAGGAATAAAGGGTAGAGGGGTAATCTTACTTTTTTCTGCATCTGTTTTTTGTTATAATTTAAGAAGACCATAAATACTTTAGCAATGAAGTTTTCTAATACTAGTCAGTAATTCGGTTATTTAGCTTCAGTATATAAAGCCAGCTTTTTATAATCGTAGAGCCATCTGGAGTGAACATTTTAAGAAAGCCAGTTCTCCTTCGGATAATATAGAGTAAAAATAAAGGAGACTGGAGTAAATATTGAGGGGAGTCAGACAGAAGGAACAAATGTTTGCAGTTGGATTATTTCAACTGAAATGAATGCTGTGAGAATAACACACAGAATTGATTTAATGAGTTTGGATTTTGCCATGTAGGATATTCTCTTAAATGCTTGCAGCACTGAATTGAAGGCATAAACACTGCATGTCTGTGTCAGCTGAGACTGGTCTTTTAAAGTTCAATTTATAGTAGAGAGTGAGTCTAATATTCTCAAATAGAGGAAAAAACCAAGATGGTATATCGAGCATGACATAAAAGTATGTTTTTCACAATTTCCTGTTCTAAGCAAGAAGTTTGTATAATGCAGTTGAACCCAAGTAATGAACTTGTGTGTTTGTGTCACTGTCATTCTGGAGTGACATTCTGAAAAACTGTCTTGAATTCGTGTTCTAGTGCTGTGCAGTCACAGATAAAACTATTTTTTACTTTCTTAGGACTGTTTTGCTAGACAGTATAGAAACAGTGTGAGAAAGCAAGATGAGATACCTAATTTCTTTCTTGCAGCATGATTGCATAAGTTTGGCTTTCTAGGAAAGCAGAATTTAATTTAAAAGTGAGTGTGATAGGGTTTTGCTTTGACATGTTGGAATTCCAAAGATTCTTAACTTGGCACAGCTCATAGGAACACTTAAGTGGAAAGGAAAAAAAAAATGAAGCTCCACAGCTTTTTAACTTCTGTTGTTCCTTCATTTTGAATTACTAGACACTCTAAAAATCTGTGTAAGGGAAATCCTGTTTGTGGTTCCTGAAAGAAGAGAGTGCCATTCTTCAGGGTCAGAAATAATTATAGTTTTTCAGACTTGTAAAAAATGTGATAATATGCCTCTCTAGCTATTGTAGACTTAATAAAACTTTTCCATTGTTCCACCTCATATTGCAACCTAATGGAAAAGGAGGTGAAGCAGTACAAATTTTCTTTACTGCTTTAATGCCAGACAGAATCCAGGAAATTGTTTAAGCTTTTTTGATTATGCTTAAAATTTCTTTGTTGTTATGTTTCTGTGGCAGTTACGGAATAATGTGTGCAATATAGATATTCATTACCTTGTCTCTGGCAACTCATAACTGAACTGTTAAGACAGGATTTCAAAAACAGAAGAAATGAGTTTTCTTGCTGTCATTGGAGATGAGTAAATTTCATTTCTTTGTTGTGGGTCTTGATTCTGTAACAAAGCAAACTGTCTTGCTACACCCACTTAAAAACTTTCATCCTTATAATAAAAATCACTTTGTTGCTTATTTGACCAGAAGAATTACTATATTTTACCTTGTAGAGCTCTTACATGCAGAGACCATAATGGTCAGAGCTTCAAATGAGGCAGTATTAGGTATATCTTAAGGAATTTGGAAATATAACTTAACACTTGGTTGTCAATAACCTGCTCTTGTACCATGAAGAGGTAGGTATCGAACTAGTCTTCCAAAATGTTGACTCAAAGTTCAGTGTGTAACTGCACAAATGCAGTTATATGGACACAAATAACATGGACTACCCATGAAGGGCATAGCGATCTGTGCCCTCTGCCTCTGATGCTCATAGAAGAGCACTAAAAGGTGAACTCATCTGTGAAGTTTTAAAAGTGTTCTGTCACCTTCTTCAAAAAAGTGGAAAAATGTAATTTTTCTGCTCCTCTGTCAGGTAAAAAATTACTGTTATTTTGTTTTTTCAGCTCTGAAATGTGTTTGGGAATGGATTATGTTATGGAAGTGTCTAGCTATTGTGTCCTGAGAAGAAGGCACTGTGCTGGGGCTGGGATGATGTTTGTTTTCGTTGGGTTGTTTTTTTTGTTTGGTGGGGTTTTGTGTTGTTTGGTTTTGTGGGTTTTCTTTTCCCTTTAGTTTTTTTTTTTCCTTGGGATTTGAGACAGAAAAGGAGGTGATAATTTCCTGATCCAGACAAGATGTGTTTTTCAGGCCCATCTGAACAGAAAAGCTTCTAGCTGATGATGTCTGTCAGGCTGTTGCCATGTAATGTGTCTGATATGAAAAGTCAAGCCTTGCTGCTTTTTAGAATCTGCTTGTTCTGTTATTTTGTAAGAAATAAATGCACAAAAGCATCTGAATCTACAGTTTTGAAGTCACGGGGTGGTCATATTAATGTCTGACTGTGTTAAAACTATTTCTGTTCTCATTAAGGCTATGCATAGTACTGCTGATACAACAATAGGGACCATGGGCTATGACTTGGGTGTAGTAGTTCTTACAGTCATTTCAATTAAGTCTCTGAAATATTGCTGTGCCCAGAGAAGCCTTTTTAAATAGTGTGTCCTCTGTTCTGCATAACAGCTTCTGCTTAAGTTTACTGCCAAATTTGTATGTTCACATGGGCAAACTTTCAAAGATAATAAGCCAATTTAATCATTCAAACTATGTCAGAATGCTAAAGGTCTGACATTTGCAAATGTGACTAATAAAAATAACTTGAGGCTGAAGTGAGCTGCTCATGAGGAATTTTCAAACTTATATTTTCTAAGATGATATTTCACAAAAAAACTGCTGGTGAAAAATAAAGAAACAAGCTCTATGTAATGCTGAGATTAAGCCCCATGCTTGAGTGTTGATAGAAACTTGTTGTGGTTGGCTGTAGAATGTTAATTAAGCATATGTAGTTGTCTTCTACATCTTCAACAGAATGACATGTCTTCATGTTCTTTTGGAGCTAAGCAACTTCACAGTAATCCCTAACAAAGACTGTTTATGGATTGTAAAGTATGTATTTATGTGTAACAGTCTACACTATTAGATTGGTGGGGATTCTTAATATGTTCTAGTAACTTCCATAGCTGATATTATGTGCTGGATCTCAATGTTTTCCTCCTAAAAGTTGGACAGAGCAGTTTCTTGCCTCTTTGAGAACAAAAGCTCTTGAGAACTATACTGGAAAAAAAGACATCTAGATTCCATTTTTCATTCTAATAATGATAACAAATACGTTAAAAACCAAACAAAACCCACACAAGCACACAAAACCTCTCAAAACCCAAAAACCAAGAGTAAACTACACTGCAAAACCACAACTTCATGCTAAGTTTTCAGGTGGAGATCTAAAATGAATAGATCAAGCAAATGTTTCTGAAAGTGCCATAGTTTCTAGATTCATAGTTTTGTCTACTGTGAAGCCTACTAAATTAATGTTTCCATGGAAAAAAAGAAACACCTGCAAAACAAGCAGAAGAATTATAAATAAAACCTTTTAATCACACCATGTTATCTGATTACTCAAAGTAAAGGGATGTATGTAAAAAGCATAAATGCCAGAGTTCATCAGAAGAAACCTATTTTGTGAGCAACAGATCTTCAGCTCATGTACTACTGGAAGACTGCTGTTCTGAGGGGGAGAAATAGCTAGAAGTAAGAGCCTTGTGTTTTACATAAAGCTGATGCTTCTTTTTCCTTTCAGAATCCTTGAATATTTTTGTTTTAAACAAAAAGTGCAATAATTTTCTTCCTGTCCAACCCAGTCCCATTATCCCCTTCCATATCTTTTCCATGTCAGGGGTCTAGATTTGCATAATGTCTGGAGGCATGTCAAACCTGGGGTGAGAGGTAACAAGAGGAAAAATGGCATAAATTCCTTTTTTTTCCTAAAATAACTGACTTACTGCTATCAAACAAAAAGATACTATTTTCTCTGGGTAAGTTCCTTCAGGAAAATAAAAAAGAAACACCAGGCAGCAACTTTAAAAATTTGCTAATCCTGCTTGGAATTCATTTGATACACAACCTAGATCACTTCATGATACTTATGGGTTTGTGGATACAATTCTGAAAAAGAGGAGTCCTGGAGGAGAAGTGTGCTTCTGTTTCATCTGATAGAAGTGCTGCTTTCTTACATTAAATTCACAGTTTTTTCATGAAGTTATATGTTAGAATAAGAGGACTGTGTTCTCAGATAATGAAAGTGAGAAACCTGTGTGCTTTGAATTGTTTAGCGATTTGTTTTAGAAACCTGTCTAAAATATGAAAATACAGAGTAGTACATAGTGATGTATAATGGTTTGTTTCCTGAATGTGCTGGAATACAACTAGTGATATAAAAAAAGGAAGAAGTGCATATGCTTTATTTAATAAATATTTTATATTTTACATTTCATCTTCTGTATAGTATACTGTGTTACACATGTATGTGCATATTTTTCTGAGAAATGTTTCTGTGAAATACTCATTTGTATAACATATACGTTGAATGCTGTTAGGCACCAAAGGAGAGAACTGCCTCTTGTTGAAATGTTGCTGTTCTGCCAATCTAAAAGCTCCTTTGCAACTGCCTCAGCATGACTTCCCACCTGATCTTAGGTTTTGATTTAAAATTCCTTATTGATTTAAGATGCAATGTCCTTCCTGTGGCATTTGAGGAAAGGAAGCATTAACAGATGCTTATGTTCTTTAAGATTTAGCAGTAAGAATAAAGCAATGCTGTGAAAATAATTATTTCCAAAGAAAGGCTGTAGATCCTTTGTTCATATTAAAAATGTAGAATATAACAAGGTGCTTGTTTGTAACTTTAGTTTGAAAATATAATGAAAATCTGTAACTGGGAATTAGGGAAAGCAATGCCAGAAGGCTTGGGGAATTGATTATTCCCCTTGGCTCAGCCCTGCAGAAGCCACACCTGGAGTGCTGTGTCCAGGTCTGAGCTAATACAAGGGAGACGTAGACGGGAGTGACTCCAAGGCAGGGCCGTGAAAATTGTTGAGGCCATAAAGTTTATGGCATAAGAGATTGAGAAAGCTAGTGCTGTTCATCCTGGAGTAGGGGCTTGGGGTGGGGAGGATTCTATAGTATGTATAAATACTGTATGATGTAGAGAATGGAGAAGAGGGAGACTGACTCCTCAGTAATGCCCACTGACAGAACAGGAGGTAATGGCTACACACTGAAAACTAGATAATACATGAGACAAATCTTCCGGTTTTGTTTGTTTGTCTTTGGTGGGGTGAGGGGTGATGTTGCCTTTTGGGGGTTTTTTTTGTTTTTTTTTTCCTTGTTGATGGGGGTGGTCAAGCACTGGCACAAGTTATCCAAGGAAGAGATGGATTCTCCTCTTGGAAATGCTCAGAATTCATCTGGATGTGGTCCAGTTTAGCTAGCTGGACCACATCCAGGTCTGCTCTAGCTAGAGCTCTGCTTGAATAGAGAGGTTAGATTAGATGATTTCAAAAGTCCTTCCCAAACTCAGCAGTTCTGTGATATGCTGCAGAATGAAATGATGACAGTAAACTTTGTTAGCCTTAAGCCAGAATGAGTGTCTGGTTTAGTTTAGTGACTTTTTACCTGTTTGGTAAGTATTATCCACAAAAGTCTAGTTTGTGAAAGGACTGGAGGTATATTAGAAAGTCAATTTTGGTATCAAATGACTGTTCTGTGATCCATGTTACCTTTTAAGAAACTGAAATTCTTGAAAATGCCTGTGTAATGAGAATGCAGCATTGTTCATTTATTTGAGCTAGAACAGGAACTTCTGTATACCCATGAAATGTGTAGTTTGCCAGTGGTCAAAACTAGTTAGTGAGATTTGTCTCACTAGGTCTTTAAAGGTAGGTGAATTGTCCATAGTCTAAAAGAAGTAATCAGTTTCCAGTGAGCTGTTTTAAACCCCAAAAGAGAATGGAGATAGCAACTAAAGATAGTCTTGATATCTCACCTTCTAATAATGCTACTTTACAGTTTGTGGGCTATTTAGCAGAAGTGGGGGTGTGTGAATAGTTGAGTAACTTCATTTTTTATATAGCTTAGTCTGCTTAGTTACCAGCCCATATGACTAAATCAGCTATTGTTCAGAGTGTGAAACAGGTGATGAAAAGGGGCTACTTCTGTGGTAAAAAAACGTAATTAGTGTTCACAATATGTCTTACAGAAATAAAAGATTTGTGGCTTTTTACTACTTTAGAAGACTCTTTACTGAACAGTATTAAAAAAAAAAGGCAATGTTGATCTTAATTTAACCTATTCTGCACTACAAGCCCAAATGTCATATCTGGTTTTAGAAAAAGTTATGCTGCACAAATGGGTGCTATTTATGTGATCATCATTCTTTATTGTGCATGTTTGTTGTCTTTGTGATGCATATCCATCTCTTGCACGAGAAATTTGTTGCTAACTCAAAATGTTTGTCTAGAAGCAACAGAAGAAGTTTCATTGGACAGTCCAGAGAGGGATCCAATACTTTCACCAGAACCTACTCCTGCAGTCACTCCTGTAACACCTACTACATTAATAGCTCCCAGAATGGAATCGAAAAGCATAACAGCTCCAGTGATTTTTGATAGATCCAGGGAAGAGGTATGCTGTAAACTTCGAAGCTATGTAAATATTTCATTTGGATTTTTCAATTTTACCTTGTTTTAAAATGCCAGTTCCTAAATGTTGATGTGGGGCATTATACTTTGATGTTTGTTTTGCAAAAGAAGTTTAGTGTGATACTGTAAAAATTTACTGCTGAGGTGATTATATTTTAGATACATTGTTTTAGGAGTAAGAAGTTCTGTTCCTTCAGAATAGATATTTTAAAAATGTGTGTAGGAGTAAGCTGTGAACTTGATACAGGAAAAATGTTACTAATATAAAATAATTTTAATTATAATGTTACAGTTTCAGCTTATATTTCTGAAGCTATTCCTGATGGGGAAATTGAACAAGCGGTTTTTAGCATTAACCTGCGTGCTAGCAAACAGTTGAGTGTAATTGAAGTCTTAACGTTGCTATTTACATTTGATGTTTCTGTGAAAGCATGGACATTGCTGAATGCCATTCTTTCTGAGAGAGCTCTCCCTGAGTTCTCTTACTAGACTTTGCAAACAAAACCTAGCTGTGGCTCAATTATGCCTATTTCCCCAGATACCACCACACGATAGCTTTTGATTTTGCCCCCTTCAGCTCTGGTACTGTTCCTTCTACCATGGCATTTCTTAAGATCTCTTTTTTTAATCAAACTTAGGTATAGTACATGAAAGATTATGAAATTCTGGAAGAACAGAACTCAGACAAATATCAGAAAATGTTTTATCCATTGCTTTTCCCTTCCCAAACTCTTCAGCTACAGATACTGTTAATGAAAAGGAATGTCTGTCCTTTGATTAGAGGCATATTGAAGCACTGCAAATGAGAGTGCTTATAAACCACAATGTCTGCCGGCCTTGTAGGTGTTACAGTGAACAGCCCCCCAAGTCTGCTGAACTGAAAGCTTTTGCAGTAGAGCTTAAAACTGAAATCACAGGACCATTTAGTTTGGAAAAGACTTTTAGAATCATTGAATCCAACTGTAAACTTAGCACTACCAAGTTCACCACAAGAACTTTGGTTGCAGTCACAGTCAGTGTTAGTATATTAACATTGGAGACTGGAAATGTTTCATAATTACATAAAATACTTTTTCTCATTCTTCCTTTATATCCTTATCCTTGTACACATACATAATATGGATGTCTTTTACCTTGTTAAAAGGGGTACATCTCTTTCCTAGATTGAAGAGGAAGCAAATGGGGATTTGTTTGATATAGAAATCAATGTATCAGATCCAGAGAAAGTTGGTAAGTTCCTTGAGCCTAGAAATTCAGATGGTAGACTGTCTTATTCCTTGAAGACTATTGTTAGATTTTAGCACGATTTCCTCTTTAGTTTTCCTTTGGCAATTTTTAGTATCTAGACGGAAATCTATTTATTGTATATTTTGGACTAAAAAGTATGACAAGATTACACTACTTTGCCCTGAGATAAGTATTTTAATTTTCTTACAGGAGATGGCATGAATGCTTATATGGCATACAGAGTAACAACAAAGGTAGGTAATGCAACAAAATTTTGTGAATACTTTGTATTGTAGCTGAGATGGATCAGTAATTCATAACAATTTTATTTTTTTAAGACTTCACTTTCAATATTCCACAAAAATGAATTCTCTGTTAAAAGAAGATTCAGTGATTTTCTTGGCCTGCACAGCAAGTTAGCAACAAAATACATGCATATTGGCTATATTGTACCTCCAGCTCCAGAAAAAAGTATTGTAGGTAAGTGCGATTCCAATTAGGTGATGCTTAAATATTGACTGCAAATTACTCTTCTGCAGAAACAGTGCTTACTTCTTCTCGGGTGGTTCAAATATTCTTTGTGTTCTGTATTTTCAGATAGTGCATGTTAAATTGGAAAGATATGTAATGGCCTCTTCCTAACTCAGACAAGTGTTGATAATGAGGAGAATATCTCTTAGTGCATGGCCTTTTGTTTCTTATCTATGATTCTTTCTTTGCTGTTGCCCTTTAAGAGCTGATTAGTCTACGAAAAAAACCAAGGATGTCAGAAGAAAGTTTATTTTTAAGTTGAACTGTTATCAATTGCCTGCAATATATAGAGCTTCATACATACTCCAGATCTCTAATACTTGTTTGTTTCTTTTGATCATGGTGAATGCAAAACCTCTCATAAATTGTGCAAGGTTTTAGTGCATAAAACAACTTTTGACTTGAATGCCTTAAAGGATCAGATCCTTTCTCTGTGAGCTAAGAAGCATGCCTGATGCATTAAAACAACTTCAGTTTTGTGATCTCTAAGTAGGAGAGGTTCTTTCAAAATAGGTAAATATTTAAAACAGTAAAGCCTGTTAAAGACTTTTATGTTACTTGTATAAATAAGTGGTTTGAATCTAGAATGTTGTTTGATATGTAGCAATGGCAGGATTTCTTTTCAGTGGTTTAGTCTATAAAGATAATCAGAGCAGCAGTTTTTCATGTAAGCAGGAGTTGGTAGACTTAGTAGACAAAGGCAGCAGGAGGCTTGGAAAATTAATGATTTTACTTTTCTGGAAAAGCACTGTGTTTTTAAGCCTGTGAGACTGAAAATTTGACCTGAATTTTGGTAATTCTTGAAAGTTATGGATAATTCTATAATAATCAGTTTTTCCTGTAACAAAAATAAGTTTAATTCCAAATACTAACAGGACTTATGGAAATGGAATGAGGCTTCTGATCATGTCCTTTGGATGATACAGCTTTTAAGGCATTTATGACAGTGTGCGTTTACATGAAAATGTAATGCTTGCATCACAGTCAAATTCAGCTTAGACTGGATTTCAGCTACCACTTGAACAAAACCAGCATAAAAATTGATACACCTGGAAGATGGTAAAATAGTGGGACTTAACTGCAGTGCAAGCAAGCACTGGCTGGCGCTTCAAAGCCTTGTGTAGAGACTTTAAGCTACAGGTAGGTCGGGAAAACTCAGACTCTGTGGAGTATTTTCAGAAGAGCATGAAACTCCATCTTTAAAGTTGAACTTCACAAGTGTTACTTAGTTCTGTTCAAGAGCATGTAGTCAATACATTTCCATTTCTGGAGAAAAGAAGGAATTAATTCTAGTCTGTTTTGAAATAATGCATCTTGAAGCAGAGAGCTGACAAAACAGCTGACAGTGAAATGACACAGTCTTTACGGTATGCATGTTTATGTTTAAAGTCTTAATACATAATGTTATACATTTGGTGTTATGCAGTATGTGTTGTAAAAAAGTCTCTGGTCTGTTCATTCTGTTACGCTGTTGGTAACACCTGGGGTTCTAAGCTTGTTTTATAGTGTTGATGAGTGGTAGGGGCTTTAATTTTAGATCTTGGCTATGAATGCAAGTGAATTAGTGAAAAAGGAGTAACAGGATAAAAATTAGTCAGTTATGAACTGGAGTTGGACATTCATTAAGGTACCTCACTACTTACCTAAGTGTATATGAAAATCATGTTTTCATTTTTAAAGAAAGTAATCTGTTATGTCATGGATCTTTCCCTGTGAAGGGTTAGAAGAGTGTTTGGTCTACAGAAACAGTCTTTGTACTTGCATTTAAATAGGCTTATATTAGCAGAGACAGAAATCTGACAAGATATTTAGAAATAACTATTCTTATTACAGAGTAGGAATTCCTCCTACGGGTCGTTTTCATTGTGTTTGTGTATTCAGTTTTTCTCTATGAACTTTTGTTCAAAGTTCAACTTTGAAGGCTCTTTTGTATTAAGCCACAAGATTTCCTCCTTTCTGCAGTAAAATATTATTGTATAGTAATATTGTAATGTAGAAAGATGAGGCATGTTAATTACCTCAACTTCCCATGAATACTTTAATCCTTGTATTTGGAGGCATACTCAATTTTACTGACAAATTTATGGATTTAGTTACAATACACTGTATAGAATACATTTGGGAAAAATTCTTTATCAATTTATTTTCATCATGTTGCACAGGAAGGAAAAAACTCAGGCTTTGCTGAGAGGTTACGGGTTTCTTCTTGTTCCTGTAAGGCTTTGCTGCTTGTCTCCTCTAGGGGTTACTGTGTGAAACTTCTAAGTCCAGAAGGGAGATTGGGTGAGGAACTTAGGGAACTATTGACGTGACAGATCAGTGAGTACATAGTCAGAATCTCAAAACTTTTAGCTGAAGAAACACAAAAGTAACAGGTAAGAAATACACTGCAGCTAGAAATCAGATGTCTGGACTGTATAATAAAATATCTTTCCTGGTTTTTAGGAAATAAGAATAATTATTGATGTCCAGTGTTTCATGGTTTTTGATGGGACTCAGGTGGCTAAACTATGAGTTTAGATCTTTAGAAAAACAGTGATTTCAGTCTGACCATTATGGAGTTCTTCTGTTGCTGATGTTGAATCTATTTCCTGTGCCATGACACATCAATGACTGGTAGCCACCTTTGTCTTGGTCAGAGGAAGCACTGTAAGGCTGCATACATTTATTCTGCTGATTTTATTCGCTATGCAGTTCAGTTCAGAATTTTCAGAACTTGTTACTTTGTGTTAGTTAATTAAAAAAATGTTAGTTTTAGAACTTAAAAGAAAAAATAGTAGAATCAAAATAATGGTAATAAGCTTACCAGTGAATGAGCTTATAGGCTTATAACCTGAGGACGTTTTTGTATTCTGCTTTTATATGGCTAACTGTTTTCTTTTTCTGGACATGAGCTGCCAGTAAAACTCTAATCAGCATTTAGATTGTTTTCATAATTGCAAATTAACCTAGTTTTACCTGTTGGTCACAATTAATATGTTACAGGAAACAGTATTTCACTGTACTTTCACAAATGTGAGCTACTTTCACAAAACCCGTGTAGCATGCAGTGCTGATTTTTTTATGTTCCTATGTAGTGTTTTCATTATAATTTGATTTAAATATGTAAACTTATGTGAGCCTTATATTCTAATTACATCAGTTATGTTAATGATTTATCTGTGATAAAATCAATATAATGCTTTTTCCTTCAAGGCATGACCAAGGTTAAAGTAGGCAAAGAGGATTCTTCATCTACTGAGTTTGTAGAGAAAAGAAGAGCAGCTCTAGAAAGGTAATGTATGTATCTAACTAAAATTTATTTAGACACAGAATTATTCTTGTATTCAGTATTGGTTCTGTAATTACAACACTGGTGATCTGTACTTAAATGAATTCTGGAGACTATACAACTGTCAAATTTTTATAGAAATCAAATAATTCCCATTAATAACAGGAGGAGTAGCCCTATTCGTAAAAATAATTCTAGCTAACTTGTTTCAGACTTAAAATTAGGATTGCAGAGGTTCAGTAAGTAAAATTACCATTACCAGCTTCTGTAGACATTTTGAGTTGAAGGAATTGAGACTCTTACAGCAATGTATTTGTTCCATAGCAAATCAGCTGTTGGGTAGAAGGAGGGTGGGTGAAGAGACCTTCAATCACTTGAAAGTAAAATGGGATTCTGATGATGTACACTGATGACATTGATGTGACTTGCTGAATTTTGGCATAGGAGACATTGTATCTCTGTCACCCAGCCCTGATACACAGATGATACTGTCGGAAGGGTCCTATCCCTGATATTCTCCTATGTTAGCCTTGACTTGTACTTCATATGGAGTATGAAACAAGGAAAAAAGTTGAGCAGTCTAATGTGTAAAATAGTTTTACTACAGTCCTTATCTTCTTCAGGAAAAAAAACAAATGATAATCTGGTGATCATACCTAATGGAGGGTGGATAAAAAATTACTCTTGAGGTCTAGGTAGAAGTGCAGGAAAAAAAAAAAGGAAGGACTTGCATTGAATTTTACTTGTGTGTGTATGGCTTTTTTTAGAACTAAATTGATTGAAGACTAGTCTATCCAACACATAAATAGTTTATACCTAGACCAGAATTAACTCACTTGTCGAAGATTTCATATAATTCTAAAATAAATCAGCCAGAAGTAACAAAAAGTCTGTCCACTGCACTGTACAAAAATGTTTAAACAAGATTGGTTTTTTTCTGGCTGGTTAATAAAAGAGTAGGTCTTCCTTCACTCAGCTGTTTAAAATAAGAAATATATTATTTTACCACAACATACAGATTTGGTAGGTCCCACCTCAAGGAGTTTCTGGTGTAAACAAACTATGTTGTGAAACACTACCTAACCTTTAGTATGTTATGTTGTGGTATGGAGTGAATGGCACTGCAGTATGTTAGTCAGGCACACTAAATCTGTTCCTCTAGCTGATACTTTAGTTTTTAAAATTGTAGGTATCTACAACGAACAGTAAAGCACCCAACCTTGCTGCAAGATCCAGATTTGAGACAATTCTTGGAAAGTTCTGAGGTATTTATGTTGTTTTTATTTCTCTTACTTATTTCTAGATATGGTAACCTACCAAACAATATATTCACTTCGTGTTGAGACCTAATCCCCTAAATTAGTATGAAATCTAATTGAAACATACCCTCAAGGGATAGAATGGCAGAGGCTACTTAGGCAATTGTGTGCCTCCGGCTCTGGTAAAACTTACAGTGGTAGCAACCAAAAGCTATTTGCCATATAGTAACTTCTCAAGCAAGTTGTTCTTTTCAGTTCTGATGGAACAGATTCTTAAGATCTAGAACTGGCTTGGTAGCAGTTCTCTTGCCTCTAGGAGTTCAGCTTGAGGTGTATTGGTAGGATAATGTGAAAATGGTGGCAGTGCTGCTGTCCAGGCTAGGTATTTCATGAGTAAGGGTTTCAGTCACCTGTACTGTTAATCTGGCACCTTTTACAATATTAAATATATTGTTAGAAATACATAATATCTCTTTATGAATGTGCATAGGGGTTTCACTATGATACTGAACTGTGTTTTGGCTAATGTCAGTATCATAGTTATACTAATAAGTCACAGAGGCCTCTCTACTGACAAAAGCATCAATAGATAACTTAGAGTGGGTTTGTCAGTGCTGCTGACAGACAAAACATCACATGAAGGGTAAATGGTCTGACATAGGGGCCACCTTGTATAGCATATTCAGTCTAGCCTGAATAATAATATCAAATTTAAAGCTTGTTAATTTAACTCTGAGGTTTTCTCAGTAGCTAAGCAGATAACATGTGCTCTTGATACTTGAGATATATTTATAGCCTTATATTAAAAAGCAAAAAAATCATCAACCTTTTATTATCAGCATGTGGTGTACATCTTGCATTACAATTTAACATGTAACAGAATTTCCTTTGTCTAATTTGTTGTAAATCTAAGCTTCTCTGTTCCTGTAGTGGGAGTTTATTCGTTGTAGCATATAGGTGGCTGTTTAGGACATTTGGCTAGCTCATAACAGCTTTGGACAAGTGGTTTGTTTGTTCCATTTAAATGTAAAGATGTAGAAGAAAAGTAAATGGTCTATATTTTTAAGTTTTCCTCTTGAGAGTGTAGAAGTAGTAAATTTGAGAAATTAGATTCCACTATATTGAAACACATAGGAGCAAAAAAACCACTATATCCTTTTCTTTCCCTCTTGTGCCCAGTTAAACCTCCATCCTTTTAACCAGTCCCTTTGCCCTTATTTGTCATTCAATTCCAGCTGCCGAGAGCAGTTAACACCCAGGCTCTGAGTGGAGCAGGAATATTGAGGATGGTGAACAAGGCTGCCGACGCTGTCAACAAAATGACAATCAAGATGAATGAATCGGATGCAGTAAGAGCTGATTTTTTGGCTTGAATAATGAGATGAATTAATGAGCCTCAACAATTGCATTTTAAAGCTGTAGAAGTAGAAAATGGGTTATTAATTTCCTTATTGGCTTGAATTCTTAGCTGTATCAGTTGACCACCCTGGAAGTATCCTGGATAATTTGCTTCTTTAGAACCAGAAATGTTGTTGGTAATCTAATTTGTAATGCTTGACTCCTTCATCTTTTGTCAGTGGTTTGAAGAAAAACAGCAGCAATTTGAGAATCTGGATCAGCAACTTAGGAAGCTTCATGCTAGTGTTGAAGCATTAGTCTGCCACAGAAAAGGTAACTTTACTTTTACATGCACCTTAGGAAATGGTGATAAAACAAGAGCTCAGCATATCAGAACTCATAACTAAAATAGTTATACAGTGTAATTTGGTGCTTCTAATTGTATCTTTTATTTTAAATTGCTCTAGTATTTTTGGATACTTATTATTAATTTTAAATTAAACTAGAGAATCTCTCATTCCTAGAGTCACTATAATGATCTAGCATTTTTTTTTCCCTTGTATTTTCATTATCACACCTAGCAAATGATTGTACTGCAGTAGACATCCATAAATTTATTTTTAGGTCTCATGGCAAGAGTAATTTCTTTCTGAACAAAAAGTGGCTGCATAAATCCATTTAAACATCTTATGGTTCAGTATTGCTCTGTTAACTGAGTTAAGTGCTTACACAGGAATTTCTTATTCTTAATTTAGTCTGCATAATGATATACCCTCAAGCTACTGTTAAGGTAAACTTTTCTGGAAAGATAAGTAGTCAGAAAATACCAGCTTTTTGTTTGCTTATTTTAGATATAACCAAAGCCTGTAAGTTCATATTGTAATAACCTGTGCTGGTCTTTGTCAGAGATGGATTTTCATCATACTAAAAAAACTAAACATACTAAAATCAAAACAAAACAAAACAAAAAAAAAACCCAAACAAACCACAGATTTGGCTTTGTAGCTCAAGAAGACCATGTGTGCTTTCTGGCAGTATTGTATTATGCTGAAATGTGGTGTCACCTTTGAGCGTTTCCAAAAGTCCTTATGAATGTCACAAGTAGCTTTCTCATAATTCTAATCAAGAATTACTCTCTGCAGTAAAAAAATATTTTTAGCCTCTTGTCCTCAAGGCTAAGGGGTATTTAAGAAGTAATGGAAAATGGTTGGTGGTTGATTTGACACTTTATAGATTTTAAGAACTGTGGTTCATTGGGTTTCTTCTAAGAGTTGTGTTTAAATTGGAAAGGTTTTAAATATCTGAAGATGGCTTCTTTCTGCAATCACTTCTGGTGTTATGATGGTTCTGTAGGAGCATTAAAGTTGCAAACTAACCTGAAGTAATGTGGACCAAACATTTGTTCAAAGGTCCTTCATGGAACTAAACTTTGTACAGGATTACTTACATGGGATTTAGGACAATTGTGCCAGTATTTTTTAATAAATTAGCTCAAAACTTCACTTTCACAGATGCTGATATGTAAGGTTTGGTTGGGTTTTTTTTAATTTTAAGGTATATAAGAATGTGACAATACATTACAGTATGCACACATAAAAGTTACTTAAAGTCAATAAAATAGACCAAAGAAATAAATTCCACTCATGGGAGTGGTGATTTTGTGAAAGGTTTGGTTTTTTTTCCCCATTCTGAACTAAATGAAAAAATGTGCTGTAAACTTGTTAAGCTTGTTCTGAAAATTTGCTCTGTAGGTGACTTGGCTAGTGTTTTGTGGATTTGGATTTTCTCTGAAGTAGGCAATTGGATAATACTGAAGTGACTTCTTTTTTGTGTCTTTTTGTGGACAGAGTAAGCATGACATTAGCAGACTTCGCAAAGCATTTACTCGTTGGGAGTTGTTTTGCACAGGAGTCTTTTTCCTAAATGTGGTTTCATTGTGACGTCCTTGTGTATCTTACCATGATCTTTAGCTCCTTTTCAGTTGGTGAAGTTAAACCTCTACTCCGCTGTTTTATATCGTGGAGTAATATAACAAATGACCTAAATCATGCTGAACATTACTCCTGTGTTTCAGAGCTTTCAGCCAACACCGCTGCCTTTGCTAAAAGTGCTGCCATGTTAGGTAACTCAGAGGACCACACTGCTCTATCTAGAGCTTTGTCTCAGCTTGCAGAGGTTGAGGAGAAGATAGATCAGCTGCATCAAGAGCAAGCTTTTGCTGATTTCTATGTGTTCTCAGAACTGCTTGGGGATTACATTCGTCTGATTGCTGCTGTAAAAGTGAGTACTAGTAGGAAAAATACTGATTTAGTGTTTAAAGTCCCATTCCTCAGCTTACAGGTTTAGGGTAAATGAATGTTTGCATTTTCTCATGTAACCCAATTAAGTTTTTGCCTGATGTTCTAGCAGAGTAAAGTGAAAGCATTCCTGAGTTATTCCAATGATAAAAATGGCTGTGATTGAAAATGTGATTGGAGCGGTAAGATCCAGAGAAAATGCAAATCTACACTTCGAGCAATACTGATTGTATACAGTATTTGGGGATACTGTACTCTACTGCACCTGTTTATGTCAGATTACTTACTGTTAAAGTAAGCATACATAAATGTGGAAGAACATAATTTGGTATTCTATATTTGATAGATAGCCAGTAATGTCTTTAAATAAGAAAAAGACGCAATTTGTGGATCTACATCTCATTAAAACAAATATTCAATTTAAGTGTAAGCTATGCTGCACAGGCACAGCATAATTAGGTTTAGTCATGAGAACAGGTATCTAAATTCTGTCCAGAAACACCTTTGAACTTGCCAGGTTGCTGGAAGTATATATTTTTCTTTTGGCTTTATTTCTTTTTTTTTTTCTTTCTTTTTTTCCTTTTCTTTTTCTTTTTTTTTTTTTTAATATGTCTACTTTACTTCTGCTGCTTTAGTCCATTGCTAACATAAACGTGTTCCTGAAAATGTATGTAATCCATATGCATGAACAATTTGCTAGTATCTGCATTTAGAGAATTGTCTGCATAATAGAGCACTTCATGGTGGTTGTTTTTATAGTGTTTTAGTAAAATGAGAGGCATAAAATGATTTGGAGCACTGAAGTGTCTGCTCTGAAAAGAGTTCTTGAATAGCCTGCTATTTGTGGAGGGTATTGATCTATGCAAGCATGATGTCAAATGAAATGCAATACATGGTAGACACAATAAGGTTTCCTTGAGTATACTACTTGTTCCAGCTTTATCCTAAAATTATTTTTTCCCACTGGCAATTTAGATAATTCCTCTGACAATTCCAATTGTTTAATAAGTTTGTTTATTCTCACAGGGTGTGTTTGACCATCGAATGAAATGCTGGCAGAAGTGGCAAGATGCTCAAGTCACTTTACAAAAAAAACGTGAAGCTGAAGCAAAACTCCAACTTGCTAACAAACCTGATAAATTACAGCAAGCTAAAGATGAGATAAAAGAGGTAATGTCATCAAAAATTATTTTGGATGTCAGTCTTTCTGCATTGGCTCATTCATTCTGCATTAATGGCTGCTTTATACCATTTTTGTTTACAAATCACTCACTGTTTACCATACTTACTGAAATTTTTAAAAGGGATTTACTTAAAACACTAAATGTGTGCAATTTTTTTCTCATTGTAAGATCTGTAAGACAGTTAATACTGTCTCTGCAGAGTCTGGGAGACTGGAGGGAGGGGACATGGACAAGTTAATGCTGTCAACTGTTAAAAGCTCACTTGGATAGGCAGAGGAGCATTTCTTGATTTCTAAAGCTAGGATGATTTGGGTAAATCCAGCAAAGACATCTAGTAGAGAACTATTCCCATGTTTTGCTTAAATATGCAGCTTTTCTACCCATATATATGTGCATGTATATATGGTGTAATTTCAGTAAAAATAAATCTAACATGTTGAAGTGTCATAATTTATACACTTTTTCTATCATGCTTCACCAAGGAAATTGAAGAGGTAGGACAACTTAATTATTTAACACTAATGCATTTTAAGTATGCTCTAGTGCTCTCCCATTAAATAATGGAAGAACGTTACTGCAGATTTCAAGCTCTTTTACATAGTTGCTTTGTTTGGCTTCCTCATTGGTCACTAACCACATGCTCCTTTGTTCTTTTTGCCCTTTGGTATATTTCACATACTTGTCTTGAAATAAATAACTCATTAACTTGATTTTCTTTTCCTTAAAAACGTCCTTTGTTTTCTGAGAAAACCTACAGTTACTCTTGTGTGACCATTCTTGTTGATTGCCTCCCCTGATATCACCATCCATGCACAATAAATTTTCTGATTACTGGTAGTAGTGGGGAAATAGTGATCCTTTCCCAGTCCTAATATTAAAATAATTGCTTTTTTTCTGAAGGAATTCTTTTTCCTGCATTATTGGATAATTAGAGAACATTTTGGTAAACCTACAGTCTAAATGTGCCTATTGAGTGTTCTCACTGCTGCTGAGAAGTGTTCAGAGTTGCTGAATTCTGTAGCAGCAGACCTTCTGGCAGAGGAATTGCAAGTGGAAGCCTAAGCAGCTTGAGCATCATCCTTGACTCAGTTGTTTTTTGTGGATAAAGGGATAAAGGACAGTCTTAGAGACACCTTATTGAATGAGAAATTTCTCCTTGTCGGATACTATAAAATAGCAAACTGTTACCCCATGACAATTCACATAGGACCTGGGGTTTGGGCATGATGAAACTGAAATATTGAATTCATTAGGCCTATAGAAGCTTTCACAGAAATCTCAGGCACCTCGGGACATGGTAGGAAGGTGTGGACAATTCTAATCTACTTTTCCTTAGCCGTGTTTTATACTATTTCAGTTATTAGCTATCTCTTCTGGCTGATCTTCCATTAACAGGATAGTATTATGATTTACTAAACAGCTTCATAATCTGTATCTAAAAGGGCAGTCAGGAGACTGTGAATAAATAGATACTAAAAATACAAATATGGAGATATTTATTGGAAGCTAGATGGTGTTTATCTGACTTGACAATGCGTCACAAAACGTTATTATGAGTAAGTAGCATCACTGGATGGCTAACAGAAAGATGCTACATTGAAGCATGTTGCTTCCCTGCTGTTTTTTTCTGATGAAAATAAATGTAACTGAATGTATTTGTTCTCAGTTAATATGTTGAGATGAACAGATACAGTTGCATTTTAAAGAACTGCTAGTCCCCTGTAGAGCTCTCAGTTTATCTACACAACTAGCTTAAATTTAACAATGTAATAGATGTGTAAAAGCAGTTACAGGGCAGTGTAGATGCTGATAATCCCTTCTTGTCTAGCTCGATGTTTTCACAGAAACTGAGGAGAAACATCCTAGTGTCATATATTGTTACCTGAATGCAATGCTCCCAAAATGGCAAAACCCCATAAGAAACATTTCTTCTTCTGGATTTTCCTCTAGTGATTTTATTGCAGTAACATTTCTCCTCCAGCTTTCTGTGAAAACAGTTGCCTCTGAAAAAGAAAGCTTGTGCTTTGGAAAGCAGATAAACACATCCTCTGTAGCTTGTCATTTGCAACAGAAATATGATAGTGATAATCAAATACTTTACCAGAGGCAGAGATGAAGATTTACTCATCTCTTCTGGAATTAGGAAAATATGGATAACCAACTTGAGACTCCTCAAAGCTTGATTGGACAGGTTTAGCTTCCTTTGTATGAAGTTTGTAAAGGGAATAGTAAGTAAAGCCTTTGAGATCCATTTTGTTTTCTGAAGAATATATTTTAAATGTTGTTAAATGTTCTTAAGATATTTTTACGTTTTATCTACAGATAACATTGCCTTAAAGATACCTTTGTCATAAATTGTATGAGGACATCCTATAAAGTAAAATTGAAATTGTTGTTGTAAGATTTTTTATTAAATGGGCCAAAAAGATCAAGTAGGTCCTTTTAGCTCTTGAGTGACTATCAATGTGCTAAAAAAGTTCAGATATGTGTAGACTGAATGGACAACACAAAATCTTACCTGTGTATGTCTTTCCTTTGCCAGTGGGAGACAAAAGTTCAGCAAGGGGAAAAAGATTTTGAACAGATCTCCAAAACCATTCGCAAGGAAGTGGGAAGATTTGAGGCACGTATAATTTTGTCCAAATAAATGACAATTCTACTGTAGATAATATTGACTTTAAAAAAAATTTAAGTAAAATTTTTAAGAAGTTAATATGCCATAATTTATTTATTAACAGAAGGAACGAGTGAAAGACTTTAAAACTGTTATTATCGAGTACTTAGAATCGTTAGTGCAAACACAACAGCAGGTAAGATAAATTTTAAGCTTTGTACAAGTTAATAAATAATACATTCCATATTACATTAGTTAGAAAAAGATGAGCTTTAAGCACAGCAGTTTCTAAAACATCTTAATGCTGTTAATCTGTATTGTATTGGCGAATGACATGATGACTGCAGTTTCCCAGCCCATGCAGAACTGTAGTTCAGGGAAGCAATGGAGAAGCTCCTGTAGGGATATGGGCAAGCAGAGGGTCTTGTCATCTTCTCAAACTGAATTGGTACTTCCACTTAGAGATTGGCGCAAATTGTAATCAGTATATACTTACACTAACTGAAGAGACTTGAATTCTTAAATGTTTATTGCTCTTTTTAAAAAGTACAAAATATTATTGAAGGTTGGAAAGTATTTAAACAGTTTTCAGTATTTGAGAAGTAGTATCTTAGCAGTAAGAATAAGTGACTGATCTTCAAAAAAAATCTGTCCAATTGTGTTCTATAACATTGTATTCAACATGTGGCAACATATCTATAGCTATAAGCAGATTTGTGTATTTATTGCTTGTGTTTTTTTCTTGCACTATATAAAAATACTAATGAAATAAGTGCCTGTGTTCTTACTTTGCCTTGTGGAGGCAAGTTTACTGCAAGAGGAGGTAGGTATGCATTGTGTTTTCTAGCATTTAGTACTTAATGAGTCATTTTCCCTTCTCTTCAAGCTAATAAAATACTGGGAGGCATTCCTACCTGAAGCCAAAGCCATTGCCTAAAAGAAGAATATTCCAAATGACAAGACACTCTGGATGTTTGTCCTGGATAAAACTAAACTCCACAGTGAAATCTCTTTGAATCATCCAAATAAACCACTATATATTTTATGAATTAACATGTGGCTTTTTTTATGTACCACAGCATTTTATTAACAAGCTGCATGTCCTGACCCTCTTTGAAGTGGACTGTGGCATGATGTTCTGCAAGACATTGCTGAATTGAACACTACTATGTCTTAATACTTGCACTAAAATGTGCACTGCAAGGCCAGAAAGCTGATATTTTTGTTCTCTATAACACATTGTTCTGTAGTATGTTTACCTGATCTTTATGAAACACATTTAATTGCATTGATTAAAGTTCACTTAAACATTCCTGTACAAAATCATGGTTTTGCGATTACAATAATAAAGGGGATGTACCTTGTGAAACATTAAAACTCTGGGCTTGTGTCTGTAGATACTTACTGGTGTTCTTAGGAGTACTGTTTAGAACAAATTAAGATGTACCCAGGGCAAAACGAACATGTAGCAATGAGCGCTGGAGAAGGTATGAAATATCCACAAACAATTATCTGTTGTAAACTCTTCTGTTTTTTAATTCTGAATTTCTTCATTACCGGTTTTCTTTTCACTTAAAGTTATCACTGCCTTGGCAAAGTCTACCGTGTTAGTACACATAATAGACAAAGATTGATGCTTGGGCAACAGACAGACCTAAACTGAAATCTCCTTCAAGTGTTTACAAAGCTTCTGCAGAGTTAAAATCACCTTCATGGTCAAATATTGATGTCGTAGTGGACTGATACGTTGCATCAAATTGTATTCAGTGGTCTCAGGATACAAAAAATAAAAAAAAAAAATCTTGCAGTAATTCCAGTAATAGTTGCGGAAGAAAAGTGGGTAATTCAGCTGAGTGCCTCTTAATTATAAGAGCCAGCATTCTGTTTGGATTTTCTTGAATAGAAAATAAATTTGAAGGGACTGGTTATACCTTTTGCAAGAAATCAGAACAGGTAAGCATTTTTCTGAAATACACAATGTTAACATAAGATGTGCTGGCCTGTCATTACTGAGCTTGTTGATATATTACTATTAATGGCAGGTATTAATGTTAACAGATTTTAGACAAATATTAATCACAAAAAAACAAGAGACGCTTTGGCTTGCAGCTAATGATAAGACTGCAGGATAAACCCATGAATTTGTATTTTTTGGATCAAATATAAAGGAGCACATAATACCATTTCTGAACAGAATAGAAACCTCCATTCAACATAGGTCATACTCTATTTTTACAACAAAGTTAGTGTAAACTTGACTGATGAGTATTTGCTATTGTTTCTCTTAATCCCTCTCTTGACTCAGTATTTGTAGGAGTTTTCAAGAAAACTAGAACAAAAAAACCCCCACCAACATTTATCAAGTGTAAATCAAACTCATTTTTCAATGGTTAAATCCTAAAACCTTAAGCTGGTAATACCTTATGCATTACTATTTCAATCATTGATATTAAAACTGCTTTTGAGGAGCTCAAGTATGCAGGAGGTTTATGATGAAGAAAACTGGTCTAGACATAATACTCTGTTAAGTGTTACAATGTACATAATGTTGGCTTGCTATCTGCTAATGAAAAGTGAGCAACAGTTGAGTATTAAACTTCAGATATGTACTGGTCACACTGAAAATTATATTTCCAAAACTAAAAGACTAAGTTTAGGCAAGCAGAAGTCAAAATGGGTGAACATACCCTTTCATGATCTTTTTTCTGTAAGTGGTTTGTCCAGCTTTCTTAGCTCTTGATCTCTTTTTGCTTCTATCAGAGTAAGAATTCATTTGAGTGATGGATCAGTTTTCTTTTCTTTGTGACAAGAGAATGAGAAAATCTGCTAGCAAGGATTAGTGTGGCCATTTATACCAGTCACCTGAAAGCAAGAATGAGTTGTGCAAGTTTTTTCTTAAAACCAGGAAGTATTTGGGGAACAAAAGAATAATGGCAGTTCTGGAGTTCACTGTCACACAGAGTTGGCTGCTAATACAAAACATTTTAGGGTTTTCTTTGTATCACAATGTTAGCTTGAACAGAAGATCTGTATCAGCTGTCACATTTGGCTTGGTTAGCATAAAACTCTTGTTTCAAGAAGCTGTTAAGGATCCTGAAATTGGCTCAGTTGGCTGATAATGCCAAGGCTCTGCCTTCAGGTTCCAGATGGGTGATTCATTTAATAGTTGGACTTGATGATCTTTGTGTTCAGAAGATCATCTGGAAATTTATTTTGTTAATATTCCTCTGCATTGTGAAGGTGTTTTTTTTTTTACTGTCTCTCTTCATGTGAATAGCATCCATATTAGCAGATGTTTCTCAACCCAAGTGAATAGAGCTATTACTAAACTCTTTCCTCTGTGGACCTCGCTACTAAATATTATACTAAATGTAAGTATGTATTTCATTAAAACTAAAAGCCAATGGACCACTGAAGAATTACTAGCATGAGCAATAACTAAATGTCTGCAAAATTATGAACTGCATTTGGAATACTGTATGAAAGACAAGGTGCTGCTGAATTCTAATTTACCTTTCGGGTTAAAATAGAATGCAGATATTCACAACAAATTCTATTCATCATGTCCATGGTCCTTTTTAAACTAAATACATATGACATAAAGTGGCTCACATTGAGGATATTGTTATTTCTTTCTTAAACTGATATTCAGTGTACAGTTAAGTCTGTAATTCTTTCATCACTGTCCCTTTTAAAACAGAATATTCTGCTTCCCTATCAATTATTCTTTCTTCTACCTCTCCTAAGTTATTTCCCTCTGAAAGCCTCATATGGGAGTTTGTTTCAGCGTTAGTGGAGTTCATGCCCCAAATATGTCAGTTTCTTTCCAACTGTGGAGATGAGTTGCTGGCTGGTAGATCCTGTACATTTAAGTGAACACCCAACATCCACTAAAATTATGTGTACACTGAAATTATTGTCTTAAGGAAAAACAGATAGGGAAAGAAAATGTTTAGGGTTATATATTTTTCTCTCCTTCCACTTTAGAAAAGAACAGGCTATGCAATAATCTTAATTTGTGGCAAAATATTAGTCCTTTACAAATGTCTGAGAAAAAAAGGGCAATATTTTAACATTCAGAAGCTGAATTTTCAGGTTGTTCAGAATGTTACTTGTTACCTGCTAAGGCAATTCTTTTTTTTAAAAAAATTTTGTCTTCCATAGTTGAATCAATGATAGTAACTGCAATGGTAGAGACTTGCTAGTAATCTTTTGACTTTACTGGTGAAGTCGTTCCTCCCTTTCCCCCCCACCCCAGATCAGTGAGGAAATTATTAACAAAGGGAAGGGGTATAAAAAAATCAAATCCTTTTTTTTTTTTTTTGCATTAAGAAAGAAGAGTACACAAAGCAGCATAGGCAGATGTGTCCTAGCAGGATATTCACCTGCAAACTAAAGTTAAAGAAACATGCAATGGAAATAGAAGGGCAAGAAAAGTCTAGAGATAAACCATATATTTGTGGTTGAATTTTGTGAGTTGATTTGAAATGAGTTTTGTAGCAATTGAAAAACTGACAAACTTCGGTTGTGATCTAATTAAGGACTGTAATTTTTTGATCTGGCCTCTTGTTTGGATGTGTATTTTACTTATCACTTAGATTAGATTTTTTTTTTGGTAAGGGTTTCTTTGCTTTCTGTTCTGGAAACTAGCCATTCATAAAGTCCTTGAATCATGAGAATCAGTAGAAAGTAATCTTTCAGATTTGCCTGTAATTGTTCCTTTTTCTCTCCTGTGAATCATTCTAACATGATGAATGCTGAATTTTTCCACCCTGTATGATGAATTGCACAGTGATTATTTTGGAAAAAAAGAAACATAAAAATGGCCAGCAAAGGGGCAGATTGATGATTCCTAGTTTCTGTAATCATGGAAGGTTAGGTGGAATCTGATGACAGGGAACAGTTACAGCTGTAGGGACTATATTATTTTACATTCTAGATCAAGATAATTTAAGAATATAATCCAATATATTGATACCTGCAACAACACCCAGCACTGAAGACCAACACATCATGGAGTACTTTTGAAAGTCTGCTCAACAGATGAATTTGAAGACAGTCTATGTCACTGTTACCAGTAGACTTCAACCATTTTATAATTTTGCTTTTTGGATTACTAATATAATTTTAATACATGTTATGCCAGTACAAGTCAAGCTACATTTGAAGTATATTCACCTTGCTTTTTGTGGAAAGCAGTGTAACATCTGTGCAGTTAGCTTGCAGAGACCTGGATGGTTTTGAACACATTTTGATAACATTCTGTGAACTAATCTTTCTTAAATTTTTGATCCTCAGTGTATGAGACAGGAAGACAATCCTTGGCTAGCCAGCCATGGGGGAAAATCCTTTTTTTTTTTTTTTTTTTTTTTCAAATGTAACTTTAAAGATTAGCCAACTAATGATGATATATTGTGTAAATTAGGTATTTAACACTCCAAAACATATTGACGTATTTGAAATCAGCTCACCATGTAATCTTCCTTGTTCCTCTTGGCTGATGCACAGTCAAAAGCTCCATTATTTTCTATTGAATCTGAAATCAGACTAATGTCTAAAAGTTTTCTGTACTAATAAGTTATATGATATTAAAGAGAAAAGTAGCTTTTCAAAACTACTGCTTCTTAGGTTGCAAACAGCCACAGAAAGTGCTCCTATGAAATTCTTCCACAGACTTCTCAGCATAAATCCATTATGGCACAAGTGGTGTCCTAAGAGTTATCCCTCTGTTTTTTTGTTGGGGAGGAAACAGAAACAACACCTAAGGACTGGACTCTTAACCAGAAAGTAAAGTAATGATAGAATGATGCATATTACCTAGTATGTCCACATTTACTATTTACTAATAGAGTGACTATTATTATATGGCTAGTCTTTCCTTGAGATTATTGTATTATCTTTATCAGAGGGTGCTTTTTGAGGGAATGGATTTTTTACACAGCTTTCAGTCAAAGGGCATGGTGGAGAGCACAAGGGGGCTAGAAACACTGCTCTTGTCACTGCTACTACAGAGCAGTGCTGGGACTGTCGTGCTGGTTGTCAGCAGTTGAAGATGCTGGCCCAGGAGCAGTGTTAAGCAGGAAGAGATGCTTGAGGAATATCTGGCTTTGATTTCAGGTAATTTTAAAAAAATGGTTTGTTACTTTATTATAGCATAGCAAAGTAAAATAATGTTAGTTTGCTCAAGTCTTCTTGGTTTAAGTCAAATGATGTCTACTTTGTATTGCATCCTTCAAGGTCACAGTTCTTTGCTTAGAGCAAAATATAATTAAATTTACCTTTCAGTAAAATAAAGAGAAATTAAGGGAAAAGGAGCTTGTAATGTTCCCCCCACCACCAGTACTATTAATCTAGAAGGAAACAAGTTAGTTTTCAAAATAAACTTCAAAAAGCTGATACCGTAAACCACAGACATCTAATAAATTTGTTTTCTGCCCATTTTTGAGGTATGTTTACACAATTGGATCTACTTAAGAAGATCAAACCCTCTATGGTCATGGATTTCTCATGGTACCTGCTATAGAAGATCAGTGAGAAGATCAGTCTCAGTTTGTGCCTGGGACTCTCTGGACTCACAAATTGAGTTTTAAGTTGTGACCATCTAATACAGTGGCAGTTTGTTGACATTTTGCAGTGCTTCCAACTGGTTTGAAGCTTGGAGTTAGCAAATTTGTGTGAAGTCAAAGCATTTGCCTGTGCCAACAGCATGATCTTCTAAATACACTTGGCATTGCACCTTCTGTTTCTGCCTCCATTACTCTTCAAGCTGTCAAAACAGCTGCTAGTTTTGGAGTTTTATCCAGTGGCGAAAAATCATCTACACGTCTCTGAAATGGTATGGTTTTCTCTGCTAAATAACAAAGTTAAGAGGTGGCTTTGTGGGAACTCACAACACAGGTGACTTTCTTAAGCACCACTTTTTTTTTTTTTTTTTTCCCCCCCCCTTAATTTCATGTTTGTTCACAGCAGGTACTGCTAAAGGTGCTGCATTTGTTTGTTGACTGATCTAGTCACAGTCAAAGGCTGTGCTGCCATTCAGTGGGCTTCGTAGGCTGCAGAGTTGAGTGGTAAGAAACTATAAAGTTCAGTAAGGGCAAATGCAGGGTGCTGGAACTGGGGAGGAATAACCCCAAGTACCAGCACAGGTTAGGGGCTGACCTACTGGACATCACCTCTGTCGAAAAGCACCTGGGAGTGTTGGTGGATGACAAGTTGGCCATAAGCTGGCAGTGCCCTTGTGGCCAGGAGGGCCGGTGATGTCCGGGGATGCAACCCCAAGTACCAGCACAGGTTAGGGGCTGACCTACTGGACATCACCTCTGTCGAAAAGCACCTGGGAGTGTTGGTGGATGACAAGTTGGCCATAAGCTGGCAGTGCCCTTGTGGCCAGGAGGGCCGGTGATGTCCGGGGATGCATCAAGAAGAGTGTGGCCAGCAGGTGGAGGGAGCTCCAGTGACACCACATCTCGAGTGTTGTGTTTAATTCTAGTCTAGGTACAAGAAAGACAAGGTACTACTGAAGAAGGTCTGGTGGAGGCTACAAAGATGATGAGAGATCTTGAGTCTCTCTTACGAGGGGAGACTGGGGGAGCTCAGCCTGTTTAGTGTGAAGACAGAGAGGATCTCAGCAATGCATATAAATATCTGAAAGGCGGGTGCCAAGAGGATGGTTGCTGGATTCTTTGCAGTATTGCCAGTGACAGTATGAGGAGTAAAGGCCACAAACTAGAACACAAGCAATTCTACCTCAGCCTGAGGAAGAGCTGTACACTGAGAGTGGCAGAGCACTGGAACAGGCTGCCCAGGGGGCCCTGGAGCCTTCCCTCTTTCTCTCTCTCCAAACCCATCTGTTTGATGTGTTCCTGTGTTACCTGCCCTAGGTGACCCTGCTTTGGGATGGTGTTGGTCTGGACGATCTCCAGAAGTCCTTTGCAATCCTAATCTATTCTGTGATTCAGGTTGAGCTGCGGTGTGAATTTAGGACTGGATAAATTCATCCCTTTGGAAGTTCATTCTTATCCCCTCCGTTTTTTGTGTGCTCCGCAGTAGTGCTGCAGCTCTGGCTGAACCAGAAGCCGATGCTGTCGAGCACCGTTTATTTAAACCCACATATTTTAAGGCAGGGGAAGCTTCTCCCGCATCGTTCCGGCCGCGCGAAGGGCGTGGNCTTGCCCCGCCAGCCCTGCCCAGCCCTGCCCAGCTTGCCCTGTTCTCCCCATCTGTGCCCTGCTCTTGTCCTGCCTTGCCCTCTCCAGCACTGCCATGACGAACCCTGCCCTACAGAGCCATCCCAGCCCTGCTCTGTACACCCCAACCCTGCCCTCCTTGTCCAGCCCGGCCTTTCTGCGCCCAGCGTGCCCTGCCCAGCGCAGCCCATCCCTGCCCTGCCCCTCTCGGCACAGGAAGGGTGGTCTCAGCCCGCCAGGCACCTGCTGCCTCACACGAGCTCTGTTCTGCGGGACAGCAGCGGCGGTGGCTGGTGCAGCGTGACCAGCAAGGGAGGAGAGGCAGCTGCACCCCCGCCACTCGGGCCTGCGGGTGCCGTGCGGGGCCAAGCGTGGTGAAGGAGCCGAGTATCTCTTGCGTGTGGAAAGGCTGAGAGCTGGAACTGCTCATCCTGAGGAAGAAAAGGGACGGGGACATCTCTTCAGTGTCTGTGGATGATCTGAATGGAGAGAAAGAAGGGTCCAGACTCTTCGTGTTGGTGCCCAGTGACAGCAGAGGTGTCAGTGGGCAAACGCCAGAACACAGGGAATGTCCTTAAACATAAGACAAGCCTGATTAGTTATCATAAGGATGGTCAAGCACTGGCATAGGTTGTCCAGAGGACTGTGAAGTCTCCATCCTTGCAGGTTCTCAAAACCTGCCTGGACACTATCCTGGGTAGCCAGCTGTATAGCTGACCCTTTTAAACAGGCAGGTTAGTCTGCACAGTTTTTGGAGGTGCTATTTGTTCCCAGTAGTTTTCTCATCCCACAAAACTTTCGGACAGTAGCACATTCACATGGTTCTGGGTGGAGACAGGTNGCCCGGGCGGGGCGGGGGGGGTGGGGGGCGGGGCCGAGCCCGCGTCCCGCCCTCGTCACGTGATGGATGATCACGTGACAGGCGCGGGGATGGCGGCGCTGCCGCCGCGCTGAGGGCACCCGGCATGGAGGTGTTCATCCCGTCCTTCCGATACGAGGAGAGCGAGCTGGAGCGGGGATACACGGTGAGGTGCGCCGGGGCGGCGCACGCCCGCGCCTCGGGGCGGCCATGTGCCGGCGGCCAGCGGGGGCCGCGCTNAAGGGTGGTCTCAGCCCGCCAGGCACCTGCTGCCTCACACGAGCTCTGTTCTGCGGGACAGCAGCGGCGGTGGCTGGTGCAGCGTGACCAGCAAGGGAGGAGAGGCAGCTGCACCCCCGCCACTCGGGCCTGCGGGTGCCGTGCGGGGCCAAGCGTGGTGAAGGAGCCGAGTATCTCTTGCGTGTGGAAAGGCTGAGAGCTGGAACTGCTCATCCTGAGGAAGAAAAGGGACGGGGACATCTCTTCAGTGTCTGTGGATGATCTGAATGGAGAGAAAGAAGGGTCCAGACTCTTCGTGTTGGTGCCCAGTGACAGCAGAGGTGTCAGTGGGCAAACGCCAGAACACAGGGAATGTCCTTAAACATAAGACAAGCCTGATTAGTTATCATAAGGATGGTCAAGCACTGGCATAGGTTGTCCAGAGGACTGTGAAGTCTCCATCCTTGCAGGTTCTCAAAACCTGCCTGGACACTATCCTGGGTAGCCAGCTGTATAGCTGACCCTTTTAAACAGGCAGGTTAGTCTGCACAGTTTTTGGAGGTGCTATTTGTTCCCAGTAGTTTTCTCATCCCACAAAACTTTCGGACAGTAGCACATTCACATGGTTCTGGGTGGAGACAGGTGGACCAAAACCCAAGATATTTGTCTGAAATTGGATAGTCAAAGCTTGCTCTTTTTTAATAAATATATTCATTTAGTAGCTTAGGAAAAAAACCCAAAAACCCAAACCAAAACAAAAAAAACCCCATTGAATCCTGTAGAATGTCTAGAAGATTAATCCGTGTGGGCATAATTCCATGAAGCAAGTTCATCTTCCTTATGCTTCATGCTGTGTCCTCACATTATGCATAATGCTTATTTGGTCCTCACTATTAGCAGACCTTGCAAAAAGTAAACCACTTCAGTTGTATTAATGTGGGAGTGTAGCAGCATTAATATTTTTGCCTCTTGAGTGAATTTAAATGTAAATGACTACAAGACACCTGTGTGATTTTGGGGGCTTGGCTTTACAGTGTTTCAATTCAGTGTGATTGAGTGTGATTACAATAGCACAGACTGATCCCACCACATCCTAGTTGAACAGGTTAGTTGAAATGACAGGGTGATTTCTAAGATTTCCATATAACACAAATAAGATTTTTCAAAGTAATGTTTACTTTTAGTATTTGCTTTTAGTGAGTTTCTATTTCTTTAAATGTAATGGGAGAAGTCTGTGACTCCTGCTATCTAGAGGATTTGGGGTTTTTAAATTTCATAAATGTTAAACTGTGTAGGCTTCAAAGAAATGAGAAATGAAACTATATGATTCCAGGAGTCTTCCAGAAAAATGATCCTGAGAGCAAACATGTTTTATTACACTGTTGATTGTTACAGCATTTTTCCTCTTGAGTCATTTACTGATGATGAGTCAGTCTCATGGATCTGAAAGTTGCTGTAGTACAGTAGATTTTGGTAGTTTTTCCTGCATGATTATTTTGCCATTCTAGTTAGGTGAGGGCATTCTGTTCTGCATCCCATATGAAACATAATCATACTTCATGTTGACCATGAAACTGTATGAGGAACTATAGCTAAAGTTTGTCTGGGTTAGGCATGCTTGTAGGAGAGGGTATGGAAAACTGTTCTGATAATAACATTGTGTCTTTCCTTGGGTTTTAACAGGGCCTCTGAACTATTCATGAGAAAGACTTATGCCAATGTAATTGCCAATTTGTGATTATGTGAATAATTTGCATAAGTGTTGTTCCAAGTACAGAAATTCAAAGGGGTGCACTATGTGTCCTCCTTCCAGCAAAACTGAAGTTAATGGAAGCTTACCATTACTCGGTACCACCTATGAAATTATACAGGCAATTCACTTTAAGTTAGTTTTCATCATCAGCTTTATGGTATTAGCATTTAAAATAGTTTGGTTTAAAGGTCAAAAAAGGTGTACTCCCGATGTACACTACTGACAAACTAGTAACAAAGGACAAGAAAAGGCTGAGCTACTAAACATTCTTTGGTTTCAGTCTTCACTTGCAGTCTCTTTTTCTCCTCAGCTCCTGAGTGGATGGACTGGAAGGCAGGGAATAGGGAAGTAAGTTGTAAGATATGATAAGGGCCATGAAGAAGCTGAACATACCTAAGTATGTGGATGCTGACAAGATGCATGCCAGAGTCCTGAGGGAATTGGCTGATGTAGTTGCCAGCCACTGTCCTTGATATTTAAAAAGTCATGTGAAATCCCAGGTGACTGGAAAAAAGAGTACCCATCTTTAAAGAGCATAGAAAGGAGAACCTTTCAAACTGTCAGTCTGTCAGTTTCATTTCCATGCCTGGGAAGTTCACGGGACAGATCCTCCTAGAAGCTCTGCTAAGGCACATGGAGGACAGGGAGGAGATTTGAGGCAGCCAGCACGACTGCAGCAAGGGAAAGTGTGGCCTGGTGGCCCTCTGTGATGGAGTGGCTACATCAGTGCATAAGGGAAGGGCTACAGATTTCATGGGTCTGGACTTCAGTAAGGCCTTTGACATGGTCCCCCACAGCATCCTCCTCTCTAAATTGGAGAGGGGTGGCGTCTGCAGATCAGCTGTTAGATGGACAAGAATTTGTAGGATTGTCACATCCAGAGGGTAATTAGTGTTCAATGGCTCAGAGTCCTAGTGGACATCAGTGGTAAGTGGTGCCCTCATGGGTCTGTAGTAGGGCCAGTGTCATTTAATATCTTCATTATGACATAGACAAAAGGATCGAGTGCACTCTCAGTAAATTTACAGATGACACCAGCTGAGTGGTGCAGTGACACTCCTGAAGACAGGATGCCATCCAGGGGTCCTGGATAAGTTCAAGTAGTGGATTCATGGGAATATAATGAGGTTTAACAAGATCAAGTGCAAGGTGCTGCCCCTGGGTTGGGACAGCCCCTGTTACCAGTCCAGGCTGGGAATGAAGGCACTGAGAGCAGCCTGCCGAGAAGGACTTGGGGCTCTGGTGGATGAGAAGCTGGATACAACCCAGCCATGAGCACTCCCAGCCCAGAAAGCCAAACGTGTCCTGGGCAGCAGGGGAGGGAGGAGATTCTGCCCCTCTGCTCTGCTCAGCTCTGGTGAGATCCCACCTGGAAGGGTCCTGCCATATCCAGCTCTGGGGTCCTGAAGAGAAGAAAGAGAGGGACTGTTGGAATCAGTCCAGAGAAGGGACACAAAAGAATAGATCAGAGGCATGGACTTCTGCTTTCCTCTTTCAGTAAGGAAGGGCTTAAGGGAGTTCATATGTCCAACCTGGAGAACAGAGGACTCCTGTGGTCCATTTTTGCAATAAACAGGGAGGGCTTTTAAGAAAGATGGGGACAGGCTTTTTAGTAGGTCTTTTTCAGTAGAATAAGGAGAGTGCTTTTCAACTAAAAGATGGTAGATTCAGAGTAGACATAAGAAACACGGGGTTTTTTTACAGTGAGGATAGTGAAACCCTGCACAGGTTGCCCAGAGAGGTTTCAAATGGCCTATCCCTGGAATCATTCAAGGCCAGTTTTGATGGGGCTCTCAGCAACCTGACCTAGATGAAGATGTCCCTGCTCATTGCAAAGGGAGTGGATTAGATGACCTTTAAAAGTCCCTTCCAACTCAAACTTATTATTATGCAATTCTGTGATCACATAAGTACTTTACTCAGTTGATCATTTTACTGGTTTTTCCCCACAAATGCTAGCTTGCTCAAAATTAAAGTGTTTTGTTGGACTGGAGTAGCTGGAACAAGGAACTATCAGAGATTATGCAACAAACAGCAGAAAAGGATGATGGAAGCAGATACAAGTTTGCTGATGTGCTGACTGCCTACCAGCCCTGTCACATGCCAGCATGTTACAGAGCGTATCTTCTGCCCTGTGGCTGGTGGGGGGTGTAAGAGCTTCTTGCTGAGGGCAGAGTCGGCGACAAAGTATCTCTATATGCAAAGTAACTGTAGTAGCACCTGATTTATTGTGAGGGCCTTGCTTGTAGCTGGTAGGCACAGGTAAAGCAGGCCAGGAGAGCAGGAAAAGAGGGGGAAAGAGAGAGGAAAAAGAGAGGAGGGCAAAAGAGAGTGGGGGAAAAAAGAGGGTAAAAGAGGAGGAGGTTCTGAATACCGCACAATAAATATCTTTCCAAGTTGAATAGTCTGTGTTGGACCAACCAATCTAATACAAGATAACAACATTTACATACAGCCAATAGAACTGTCCCATTACCTAAGGCAAGCAGAAGGGTATTGTTTAATCAAGGGAGATGGCTCTCAGCTTGGCACATCGTTGTTCACTAGCTGATGGCCTTGTACCCCACACCCTAAATCTCAAAGCTTGCTTTCATTTCTGTCTGGCTTGTTGGTCTCATACTCCCAGAATCTAAACCATCATATTTACATGGTCTTTCTACTTCATCCTTCTCAACAGTGGGGCTGCTGTGGACAAGCACCAGTCAAGGATAATTTTTGGAGAAGAGTGGTGATGGCTGTCCTAGCGTCTTTGCTAGAAACAGTGACTGTGGTGATCTCCTGCATGGAATGAGAGACTGAAGGGAGAGTTGTTCCTTTCTATAGGAGCTCTGTGTTGCAACTATAACAGACTTTCCTGACATCCCTGGGTTTCTGGTTCCTTATCTTTAGCAGAACAGAATCCAGTTCCCCTGGATACAGGCTGCTACTGTGTGTTCTTACTTCCTGGAAAGAAAAGAGAGAAAAGGAATGTTTGTTCTTTTTGTTGTGGGAATTTAATATCAATTTACTGATTTGTTTTCAGCTTAAGTCTGTTGTTCCAGATCATTTTCTTTTTTTCCCTGATGTGGCTAGGCAGCACTTGGAAAGTGGAATGGTCAGAGATCCATCAGTTCTGCAGAGGTGTAAATAGAAGTTTCTTGCCATAGAAAGTGGAAATGTCTCTCTAGCTTCAGAGGGAAAACTACAGTGCAATTAAGAAATAGAAAGGGGGGGTCTTGACCTGAAAGAGAAAATATTAGAGGCATAAAAGATTAGAAATAAAAATTAGGGAAAAATCATAATATGCAATGCTTGAGATTGGATTCTGTCAATAAAGTAAATGGGAAACACAGTTCTTTCAAAAGTGTTTGTTTCAGGAGCCCAGCTTTTCTAAAACACTATTCCCCTGATACAAAATCTTGAAAGTCTTTTTCCCTCATCCCCCCAACAAAAAACCCCAAACAAAAACCAGAGTAAACATGCACTTGTTCCAATTCTGTTTGGGGTATACATAAAATGATGAAACACAGAATATGGGAAATGTCAGTTTTCTTGCTGGACAATTAAATTTCATTGTCAGTTTGAATTGATGACACTAGCTTCTAAACTATTGAGCCTGTGCTAATAAATGCAACAGTTGTTCATAATTTGGCAGTGAATGACCTTTAAATGTAGGCGCTTACTAAGGATATCCCTAGAGAACAATTCAACTTCTAAATGACACTCACGTGTTCTTGTTGTCATTTAAATATGTTCCCTTTGTCAATAACAGAATAATAAATACTAGTTAGATTTCTAATGTTGATTCAGATCCCAGGAAACTTACTGAATAAATTAGTGTACATTTGATTTATATTGACCAAAAAAATTTTACAGTGGTATATTGCAGGTCAAGGTGACATACATTTAAATGTGTTGTAGAGCAGAGGGCATACTTGACTGACACAAGTGCTTACTGCATTTTTAATTAACACTTACAATACTACTCTCCAAATTGCTTCTGGAGTTGCAAATATAGAAGCAAGATCTGATATTTAAGATCATAAAGTAATATGAGTTTTTTGAAAGCCCAGTGGCTTTACCTCCATAGAAGCATGGCTTAATTACAAGGCTTCACTTCTCTTCAGGGAAGTATAAAACCACAAGGATCTAAGGTTTGGTATAGTTTATGTATTTTAGCATTCTCTGTGGTTAAAATAATTGTACATAGAGTCATAAAGGGAAGTTTTTAGTTGTTCTTCTGTGAAGACCTAGAATAAACCACAATAGCAAGTTATAAAGGGGTAATATTTATAAGATTTTTAATTACAAAGTATGGAGGAAGTAATTAAGAGTTTATGTAAAAAGAATTCAAAATATTGCTGTTTTAGCCCTTGCACTTTTTTTTTTCTAGACTGTGTAAACTTGATAGTTTTAAAAAATCTGAATGTATTTTGAGCGCCTTGAGTAATGAAATCTACCTGTGTGAAGTCTATTTGCTTACCAGCTGGGCTTCTGTAAGCTCACCATGTACTAACTAACCTTGTGTCACAACTACTGTTGACATCAGTGACACACCAGTTACTCCAGGTTCAAGGAAGTATTAAACAGTAGTGTTCAAACTATTAGATCTAATTAGAGTTTTTTACGGTCTTAATGTCTTCATAGAGGGTTTTCAAATGTTCTGGTTTCTCGACAAGAGGGTCAGAGTGGGTCTGTACAGATGCATTTCTCTCCTACAGGGATGATGAAGACAATAAAAGTAATTTGACAGAAGTTAGTGATTCCATAATGTCAGAAAAATGCAATTTTGATCATTGGCTTTGTGGGTTTGTTGTTCCAATGAAGGTGCATGTATTAGAGGAGGAAATAGGTTTGGTAATTTAAGCCAGATAGCTATAACTTTTTTAGTAACTTGTGCATTTGTTAGCAGTGATATTAGATTTATTTTCTCAGTTTTCCTGTTTGACAGACTTTCTCAGTGATATGAAACTGATCACTTGGTATGCAGTGGGAACTTGAAGACTGTAAAGTAAGAGACAAAGAGTTTGGGAGCACGCACGATGGCAGCTAAGACAGGAACTAGGAAGAGGTAAAAACCAAGATGAAAACTGGCTGTATTTGTACACAGTGGTCAGTTAGAGCTGTGGACAGATTAGATGGAGACATAATAGCTCCAGTGATCTCCAGTTACTGAGCAATTGCTTGAAGGCCCCTGCTTCACAGTCATGGAATCTTATTGGAAAGGGCCATGTAAGATTTCTCTGAGCAGGAAATACCTTTTGCTTTATTTGTGATGGGAGGGTCGACAACTGAGTAGTAAACCAGCAGCATGATTACCTCCATCAATTTTCCATCTGAAACAGCAAAAATTGACACATTCTATCAGTAGACCACAACTGCAAAGCATCCATTATCCATTTGTCTCACAGTATCTACTGGTTTGCAGTTTTAATGAGGAATTTACATTTTCAGAAAGATTGGAGGTAGCAAGGCGTTCAGACATGCATCACAATAAAGATATATTTGAATTCCATTGTATCTTGGGGAGGTATTGGTGATAATTTTTTTTAGTAATGTAATACTGCCAGTGGAATTATTTCATCAGAGGATTCATGCTTAGCTGCTTCTAGTGATGTTTCCAGATAGCATCAAGTCATGATAATTGTAAAATTTTGTCCACAAAGATAGTCTTAAACATATGTACATTCTTCGTTAGTCAGGAGTGAGAATGCACCAGGCTTTAAAACGCAACATGAGGGAAGACAGAATAGATTTCTTCCTTTTTCTTACTGCAATGCAATTGTAATTGGTCTTTGAATTTTTTTAGCATCTGATGTAATTCATTCCAGGTTTAATTGATTATCAGTCTCCATTGTTATGGTATTTATTAAGTTATCTTGGAATTTCACTATATGATACCTAAGAGGTGCTTCTGTGCAGAGTTCTTGATGGGATAACTTCAGTGCTGCATTTGGGTACAGTGGAAATACGTGGTTTAGGTATGCATCATGGAAGCGTGCTAATGGAGGCTTTCAAGCCACTGTTTTCTGAATACTCTTACTATTGGTAGCCATTATTTCTTTGTGTTCACAGGAATTGCATGAGGACTTGTACAACTTTTCATTTTCAGTTTTCTATAAGCTTGAAATTTTTGTGGTTTGAGGAAGACTAAAATAGCATTTTGGAGAGCATTCTGTGAGGGGATTTAAAAAACAAAACAGAAATGTTGTCATTCCCTTTGAAAGTGGCATAATATTTTTAATAGAAAATGAAAGGAGAACTGTATGTAGTCTGTTAATAAACTTATACTGAGATGTCATGATGATAAGTCTTGCACCTAGAGCAGAATACCCTCTTCCTGTGAACAGCCTTTTTAAAATTATTCCTTCAACCTATATATTGTATTATGAATTTTGCATTTCATAAACCGATAAATGTCATAAGGTTTTCGTTTTGGTGGGGTTTTTTTGTTTAAATAAAGTATTTGGGGCACAACAGTCTGGCTTGGATACTTTCAGGCATTGAAATAAGATGATACAGTAGGAGTATACCGTGACTAAGGAGCTCCATGTCCATGCTAGGTCGAAACAAAGTATGTTTCTTATCGTTCCTCCTCTGTTGTGCAGTGAGAGCTCCACCTCTCGTTCAGAAAAACCTTCAGTTCTAGGAGCTTATAAACAGGAAATCTGAGAAGATGATTTTGGATACTGAGCTTGCCCTCAGTGTAGGGTACTGACTACAGTAAGTAATTTATCAGAAGTGACAGCCAATCCTTCATTGCAACATCCACTTAATATATTATTTATTTATATGTCACATTATTTAGATGTTTAGTGTTTGGGGGTCCTAGTTAAGTCCAGAGCTGCTATGAAACAGTTGTGGAATAACGTACATGCTACATACATAGTGTTTCAAAAGTCAGTCTTGAAAGGGGTTGCCTACACCTGATAATAATTGTTTCCTTATGAGATGCTGAGATTGCATATCCAAAAAGATATACTTACTATTTGAGTACTTAATTCTTTAATAGAGTGAAAACAGTATAAAACTTCTCTGAAAGTCCCACTAGGTTACTTTGAAAATGGTAAAATAAGGATTACTGATCTTCGTTATTTTATTTATTATATTTCTTGTCTGTCCTGTAATTGATTCACTTTTAAAAATTGGAACTGCTTTTTATACTAGAGCACAAGGTATTCAAGGGCTGCTGTATCTTCAGATTGAAAAATAATGAAATCTAAAGCTTTCTTTATAATCTTTTACAAAAGGATACAAAGTCTTGATCAGGTAGTGAAATAATCAATTGTTCAGCAGCAAGTCTGCTTTGACTACAATACACAGCTTTTATGGAAAAGAACTATATGTGTTGAGAAACACAGCTAACTGCCTCTGCTTCTGGTTTTGCACAGGACTCTTTCTTTGTGTATAGATTCGCTTCTCTACTCTTTATTGTGTAATCAAACTCTTACCAAGAATAAGACTCCCTGATCATGTGTCTTCCTTGCAGTTGAGCTGTGATGGTAATTACAGTCTGACTGTCTTAGTCTTTTAAGATGTGGAGAAAAAGAAAAAAAACAAGCATTATGTCTTCAATTTAATAATAAATTAATAGACTAGTAAATTTATGGTAATGTCAGGGAACAGAATAAAAATATTAGCTTTTTTTTAAAGCCTTTTCTTCATGTGGAGAGATGGATATTTTGGAAAAAATGAACATCAGCATTGGATTTGAAAGTTATGCCATTATAACTGTTATTTTTATTATTTGCTCCAAATACAAAGAAAAATTATTTCCTGTGATGACATACTTCTTGTAAAACTTCAAAATTCTTCACTCTTACTATAAAGATTAAGACCATTTGAAAACCGGTTTCTAATTAGGGATTCATTCTGTTACTAAAAGCCAAAGAACTCACTTCTGGGTTTATGTTCTAGCGAGGGAGCCTAAAAGCCAATAATTACTGAAAACATTTATTTTTGGTGCTGCACAGGAAATGCCACAGACCTTTCCTTTTGCTGAGTGCTCAGAATGTGGATGTGATTGTGTGATTGGTAGGACTAGCGTCTTTGCACCATTGCCTCTAATACAGTGACTAAAAAGCTCAAGTAAATTCTGAAGTATGGCTGTTTGGAGTTGATATTTTTGGGTTTTGTTTTAGTTTGGTGTTTGTTGCTTGGGTGTGTTTTTGTTTTTTGGTTGGTTGGTTTGTTTGTTTGTTTGGTTTTGGTTTTTTTGGTTTTGTTTGTTTGTTTGTTTGGGGGTTTTGGGGGTTTTTTGGGGGGGTTAGTTGGTGTTTTTATTTAAAATTTCCTTTTCACATTTGTCCTCTCTATCAAAATCTGTTCCTAATTTTGGTTTTACCTTCCCTTGTCAAAAATATTTCAGTATCAGATATCCACGTTTTTCCATGAATTGCCATTTGAGAAGAGGGAGAGGATATTTTTATGTGTGTTTTAAAACAATTCAGTAAGAGCTTGATGAGAGTGTTATTTTGGATGGTAATTTTGTTCTCTCACATAACCCCGTCTTTATGTTGGCCTGAACTAGAGACAAAGTATGAAAATATACTTTGTAAAAATTTCAGCACTTGCAGCTAAGAAGTCTTTTAATATTTTATCTTTTGCTATCTACTTGCTACTATGTATTTATCTGGAAAATAAGGAGAATATGGTAATGGAGATCAGAAACACTTTGAAGGTTTTTGTTAGACTGATTTTTTCTCTGTATGCATTTAGTCTTCATATTTGAATTTTCCCTTTCCTGATTTGTATCTAATTGCAGCTTTAGCAAACCTCTAAACGTAGTTTTAAGGGTGAAAAAACCTGGTATCATCTGGTTCATAGTATAGAATAGTATAGAACTCTAAATAAGAAGAATGGTTTTTTTTGTCTAACCGGTGGGAGAAAGAAGGAAATATCTTCTGAAATAAATTGTTTGGATAGCTGAGAAAAGATGACTAGAAGTTAGTTACTTAAACCATGAAAGTCACTGCTGTTTGCTGTTTGCTTTTTTTTTTTTAATTGTGACTGTTAGTATTACTCTCCTTGCATGCTGTGGCTAGGAAAATACCACTAGCACAAAACTTTCATAACAGACTAAGCATTTAAATAATGCATTTTGATAAAGAAAATTATAGTTTTGAAGTGTGGTGTCTAAGAAAGAAATGGTAACATGCTGCACATTCAAAGCTATTTTTTGCTACTAAATTGTCAAAAATTGCTGATTTGAAAGGGGGTAAAAACCTGCTTAAAGTAATCACAGATACAACTGTTATCTGTTACAGGCTAAGAACTTAATGCCCTATTGCTCAAATGAGTTTTTACAATAACAAGATAGCTGTATCACACTCCTACGTGAAAAGCTCGTGAACTTGCCTGCATGGTTATTTCCAACCTCCATGCTGCTAACAAGCTCCAAAGTTGTTGTTGCTTATAAAAGTGGGAAATGGCCTGATAAAAATGTTTAGTCTGCAGGGCTGTGTTTTATTTATCATATCACAAAAGAACAATGTTTTGTTGCATCATGGTCAAAATAGAAGCGACCTTGCGTGTTCATGAGGGCTCAAAGCCTAGAGATAAGAGGCAAAGTAATAGAGTACAATAGAAAGAGTGTAGTGTAATTATTTGTGGCTTGTCAAGTGAAGCCCTTTCAGGCCCCAAGCGATTCAAATCTGGGCACTCTGCACAATTCTGTACACTAACCATAGCCAGCATCAGAGAAATCTCACCCAGCTTCTCCGACAGTACTGAAATTGCATCAGTTTGTCATGCACTGAGCATGCCAGCTTCGCACAATATCATTTGCTTGCAAATGGGCCTGGCCCCAACGCCCTGAGACACATTCTTTGGTATCTGACTCTTGGCCTGTGATTTGTCATGTCTCTAGTGCTATCGGCGTAAAGTAATTTTAATAGATTCTGATGGTTTGCTTGTGGAAGGTAAAGAATGCACTACAGATTGTGTCAGGTAGCTTTCTATGGCATGTAGTTGGTGGAGGCCCTCATGATGGTGATAGCCAGACAAAGAGTATGGAGAAATGAGAACTCTGTTTTGAATGGTATTTAACACTGCCCTTCTCAACACCCTGCTGTGGACATCCTTGCTAACTCAGCAGGTCCAAGAACTTAGCAGCTCACCAAAGCAGTGTTATTTGTGCTTTGGGTTATTTATGGATGAGAGATACAGCCGAAAAACAGTGGCTTTTTTGTTCCTATTCAAAAAATGTGTAAAATTTGTAAAAATGTTTATTTGTTTCCAGGAAGTAAACTGGGTATATCTTTGTCTTGGTATTTATGGTTTTATTATTTGTTTGAAGTATTAGTACTCTCTAAATAAAAATCCCTGATTTTTTTACCAAGTCTGTTATATCATACTGTAATTTTTTTAAAAGACTTGTGCAATTTATACTAACATGTATCTTCTATAAAATTACATAAATGTGGCCTAAAAGATAAATTCCTGAAGAATTTCTTCATAGATTTTAATTGATGTATTTATTTGACAATGATTTTATTACTAAATCTTTGTTTGGAATTGTTTTCTTACACTATGAAATAAGTATGTGGCATTTTTTTACTCTTCCTTTGACACCACTGAGATGAGATTATTTTGCCATTGACAACTCTGATCTTTGCATCATTTTTTCAGCTGACTTCCTTAATTGATTACTACTTTGGTGTTGGAGCCTGCAGCATAGCTCTCCAGAATTCTGCTGACACCAATCGATTAATGTGAAGGTGTTAGTTAGTGATTTCATCTAAGAAACATTCAAAACCGTGTCAGCACTTGGTTCTTAAAAACTGCCAGATCATTGGATTTTGTTATTTTGAACATGTTAGTTCAGGTTAACAAGGATTTCTCTGGAGAGACAACAACAACAACAAAACAAACAAACAGAAAACCCACAAAAACCCATGAAAAACCACCACCATCACCAAAACCCAAAACAAAAAGAAAAAAATCCCCCAACACCTTGAAGGGACTCTTTTGGGAAGAACAGATTTTATTCAGTCATACATTAATACACTATACATGCACATGCCTTAATATTTAAAAGAGTGTTTTAAAATATGTTCTTATTAATATTTAAAGTATCTCTGAGGAATTTATAAAAATGCTTCAGCATAAACTATTTCTTTTTATGTTTACCTGGGGAATTTTTGACAACAGTGTAACTCTGAGCACCCTCCTAGCAAGTCTGTGCAAGTCTTCCACTTTCTTTCCTGCATAGCTTCCACATTTGCTTAGCAGCTTTGCACAGCTAAGCAAATTTTTAAAATGAGCCTGCATTTTTTTCCTTTTCTGTTCTAAATATGTTCAGAAAAATAGTAATTCTGTGATACGATCCTCAGAGTAATGCTGTGATACGATCAGAACTCACTGTTCAATATTGCGCACATAAGAAGAAAGAAGTAAAGTTTTTTTTAAGCTTGATGTTAACTTTTGGAAGCATGTTTTGCTTTTATTTCTTGATGGAGTTTTTTGTAGGATGACCTTTCAAAACAACATAGATTTTTACATCATGGTAGGCTTTGTGTATTCTACTTGTGCATCAGTAAAACATCTCTGCCTAATTTCCTAGGGATGGTTGTGGAGAGTTCAAGTTAGTTAAATCCAGTGAGCATGCTCCTACCACAGGTTTTGTTTGTACAAAGAAGGTAAACTAAATCAGTTGCCTCTACACCAACATCAGAACCAACAAAGTACTGTGGTCACTGTCATATCCTTGTATTCAGATGGGGCAGAATGCAGATGGGCATGCACACACATGTGTGGGTGCAGATACACAGAAGCACATGCATGTGTCAGCACTGGAAGGATTTATTGGGTTGTATTGCTGAAGGGTCTGTTGGAGTTCTAGTATGACTTGATGTTTCAGTGATGTGAATGATGGAATGAGAACATCCTTATTTAGATTTGCCATCAACACCAAGGTGGAAGAGACTGTGAACATGCTGGAGACATGCTGGAGAGCAGAAGTAGAGTTTAAAATAGTTTTGGTAAGTTGGAAAATTTATTTAGGAAAGGAAAATGGGGAGCTAAATGTTACATTTATCAAAAAATAATCAGTTACATTGAGTAACATCCAAAAGATTAGGCAACAGATATTCCTGAAAGAATCTGGGGTTATCATGCATCACAAGATGGCCCTGTCACAAGACAAATGCCTACTGGGGTTTCAAAATATGAACAAAACAAAAGGTCAATGATATGGAGTGTATACTAAATGTGGAGTACCATGTCCAGTTTTAGGTACTACATGATGAGAAATATGTGAGTGAGAAAAAGTGTAGACAAAAGAAGGCAATTTAGGAGCACATAGAACAGGTTACATTGCTTTCTGGATCTCTTATCAATGTGAAGCAACTCTTTAGATCCGGAGCTCTTTAGATTGAAAACAAAACAGTGGGTAGGAACCACATGACAATCCACAACAACAATGAGTTGTTGAATAACAGACAGTTGATCTGTGTATTGCAGTGTTGTGGTCTTATGCTGTGCAGTTATCTGTCCTGCCCATCAGAAGCACAGGGCTAATTATGAAATGGTGCTGAATCCTAATGATAATACAGCACCAGAACACTCTTCAGGAGCAGGGTATGGAAGCTTTTTCTGTACAAGGCTTAGAACTTTCTGTCAAGAGTAAGAAATTGGTCCTGCCTGGAGACAGCAGGAAGAACCAGGTAACTCCAAGAAACATGGAGCCAGAATAGACCTGAAGATCTTGCCTTGACACTTGGCTGTCATCCTTTGCATTGTTTCAGAAGTGTTGTTTGTCTCTATCGCCTAACCTTTTACCTCTTACAAATTTTGTTGCTTTCTGAAACTCCAACTCAAGAGTCCACACAGAGCAGTAGTTCTTTCTCTTCTCCTGGGAAAGGCAGAGGCATCTCATAATGGGACAGTTGCTGAAACAATCATGAACTTCTCCTACTCTGTTTCTTCATGTAAGAAAAAAAAATGTAGTTTGTTACTTTGCCCATGTAAGCTTTTCCAAGCTCTTCCTGGGAGGTAAAAATTCTAGGTTTTTTCCCCACTTCTAGCTAATATTATTCAGTAAAGCATTAGTGTTTGGTATGTATCCTGTTTAGTGCTTCAGAATTGGGCTGCACGTGTCTGGTTCTGTAACTGTAAATGTACATAGCAATGAAGGGAGGTGCAGAACATCTCCCTCTATAAGCTAGTCAAGAAACTGCAAAAATTCAGTGCTGCTATTACTTCAGTCAGTATGCCTCTTCCTGTGTATAGCATTTGCTACAAAATGAAAGCTTTCTAAGTGTTTAAATTACTAGATATGTGGCGTTTTAAGAGGCGACTGGATTGGTGGCTTATCTGAGAAGCAGAAAGCAGTGCAGAGACAGGAGGGTTAGGAGTCCCATCAAAGGTCTGAGTCTCTAATTCCAGTCCTGCCCACAGGTACATTTCACCTCAATCCTGTCTCATCTGAAGGGCATGAAGATAGGCTATACAAGTTAGAAGGCTCTTCAGATTTACTAAATAACAGAAATAACAGAATTTGAGCCATTTAATCCCAAGTATTTTCAGGAGCTGATGAAAAAAATTGTATTTTTAAAAGATTATTTCAGAGGATTTGTAGGGCAACAATTTTTTACCAAATTATATACCTTTTCTGCAGAACTTGCTGTAGATGTCAGTCTTGCATTTGATTAATGAATTACATACATATTTTTAATTTTGTGGGAAGAGTTGCTGCTTTCTTGGTGCGTGGTCAAACATCAGCATTATCTCAGTTTCCTGATGTTTCTTGTGTGTTCTTTGGTAATGCAGACCTTGTCTCTGCCCTGGTGTGGGAGGCATGATGTGTGAGTCTCAGTAGTAAGTTCTAGTTTGCTTGTTCATATGTGTTTTCTGTTAGGCACTACTGTGATCCATTCCATGATGTGATCATGTGCTTTGCCAGAAGTTGAAGACAGCAATGCCAGTGTTCTGCCACTTGCCATTCTAGTTCTCTCTTGCTGTTCTTAGCCAAGGACATACACAGATAGTTCAGTTTCACTCAATTCTAGATGTATGCAATCCATTTATTGCTCATGTTTAGATGTAGCTTTTTACCCTTCACACCATGGAAATCGTCGAAAAATCTTCTGCAGTTTCAGCAAGAATAGTACCTTAAAACAGAAGGCTAGGTGGAAAATATTGGATGCACAGCAGTATGGTGATGTGCCACTGTCCTGAACACTAAATAGAAACCTCTCATATTTCACTACTGTCTTTCTCATTAGTTGGGGGTTTGATGCTTAGTGATTTAAATATCCCTAGTATGCAAGAGTCATGGTCACTGACAAGGAGTATGATTACAGTGATTTTTTTTTACTCCTCATAGTTCAAATAGGCTATTTCTATACTTCACAAGGTAACGGGTGAGACTGTGCTGGGCAGCATGGTAAGTAGACAACACAAGTCAACATTTACTCAGTCTTCAGTTATAAACCTGTTTTTACCTCCTTTATTAGAAAAGTTTTTAATTTCTTGTTTGTAGACAATAAAACACAAGCCCATTTACTCTGAGCAGAGTTGCAGAAGAGCATTGAAACTAATTTATCCAGAGCATGCAAGTTTGTAGCCAGGCAAGCTATCTTATGGCTGGCATATATTGACTGTCAGCCTTTCACTCCTTCTGGGTGTTTTTAACCTGAGAACTCTGTGCATGCATGGACTGCTCAGCTGCTAGTGGAGAGCAGATGAGACAAAGTGCCATGAGAGCATACATGGAAAAGGAGCTGAGAAGGGAAATCCCCAAGTGAGCCAAATTTGGTTTTGTACCGATGCAGTCAAACCATAGCTTTGCTCCGCTGTACAGAGATCAGGGGTTTGAAACTAAAACAGGTAAAAAGCTGTAGTTTGATCAGATGGCCTTCTGGCATAGTAGTATGTTTGGTACTGAAGCTGGCTTAGCAATAGCTTTGGCATTGCACTACTTTCTACTACTACAGAGAGGGAGTCAAAGTTCCCAATAGACTTAGGGCCCTCTTCTGGTATAGACAGCTTGGAAATGTAAAATGTGTTCTTGCATATAATCATTAAATGGCTTGATTTGGAAAGATTTGATTTAAAATCATCTAATCCAACTCTTTACCATGGACAGAGACACCTTTCACTAGATCATATTCCTGATTAGTTTCAGCCTGACCTTTGGTACTTCCAGTGGTGTGGCATATCTACAGCTTCTCTGGGCAACCTGTTCCAGTGTCTCACCACCCTCATCATAAAAAAAACTTCTTCCTTGTTTCCAATCTAAATCTACACTCTTAATTTAAGAATTAATGTTGCCACTTGTCCTGTCACTATAAACCTCAGTAAAAATTAGCCTGTCTCTATGTAAGACCCATTGTATACTGAAAGGCCACAAAACAATCTCCCTGAAGCCTTCTCATTTTGGGCTGAACAACCAGAATTCTTTTCCTTTACCACTTCTTGCAGGGATGTTTCCACTCTCTGGTCAATTCTGTGTCCCTTCTCTGGACTTGCTCCAAGAGATCCATTTCTTTCACATCACTGAGTACCAAAGCACATCAGGTGGAATCTCACCAGAGTAGAGAGGGAGAAGAGAGGGAGAATCTCCTGCTTCTCCCTGCTGACCATGCTGCTTTTGGTGCTGCCCAGAATGCAATTGGCTTTCTGGGCTGTGAGTGCACATTGCTGTGTTGTGCCCAACTTTTCATTCACCAGTAGCCCACATCCTTCTATGCCAGGCTGGTCGCAACCCATTCATACTCCAGTCTGTGTTGATATTGAGGATTAACCAAACCCATGGTTGCTCTTGGCCATATTGAATTTCATGATGTTCATATGGGCTCACTTGTCAAGCCTGTCTAGGTTCCTCTGGATGACATCCCTTCTCTTCAGTGAATGAACTACACCTCTCAGCTTGGTGTTTGGTTCAGTTTTGTGTTTAGAGGGCACTTACAAGGTCTGGGATCAAACATGAGCAAGACCCGCCACAACAATGGTAGAACGCTTGCTCAATTAATAATGCAAAGGTCTTGAGGAATAAGTTTTTAATTATCACTTGAGGCAAGCCCAGTGGGATTGATTAAGTTGTACATGGACAGGATTATTTCTTGAATTCTGTGACTTTGGAGTTCTTGACTTTTAACCTCAATGGTTTTGTTGTATTTCTTTTGATGGAATAATGTCTAAATTTATTCTTTACATGGATGTTATAGTACTCAGTATTTCAGTGAAAACAATGGAAAAGTTCACTGTACAGTTTGAGCTGAGTTACAGGCTTCTTAAATGTTTTATAGCATGTCACTATTGGTTTCTTCTTTTTTTTGTCTTTTTATTCTCCTTTGTGTAACATTGTAAATATTTAAATATGGCTCCCAAAAATAAAATCTCTCTAAAATGCTGAGCTCTTGTTGAAGGCTGTAGGGATTTGGTGTACTAAGTTAGAACCGGTTGAATGCGTTTTAAAAATATCTTGTGGTTTTAATTATTTGCTTCAACAACTTGACTAGTGGTCAGAAGTAAGAGCCAGGGTGCGGATCAGCCTGTTGGTGACTACTGAAGCAGTTGGAGGTCCATTTTTTGCTTGTAGACCTAGAGGCTAACTCAGCTACTCCTGAGCAGCCTTTTCTATAAGCTGCTGGTATGAGTACATATTAAGCAACATAGGACTGATTTGGTTTAGATGCAATGGAAACTTGATGTCATTACAGAATATTCCTTTTTAATTAGCAGAAATTTTGAAGCAGAGATATTGCTTAAGCTTTCTATGCAAACGTTTTCCACAGAGGAGGGAATCAGCACTGTTTTGTCTTACTAGGTTGTTGGCATTACTCCTAGATGAAGTGAAGTCAGAAGCAAATGTTTGTTCTGTTTGTTCCATCTCCTGCACTTTGTGTTGCAATCCTGTGTTTGTTACTAAAAAGTCCAATGGTCAAAGGAATGGATTTAGAATTCACACTTAGCTTAATTTTGCTGTTTTCTAGTTCTTGATTCTAGCTGAGTTCTGATCCAAATATGTGTATGTGTATGTGTGTCTTATAGATATTTATAAATATGAGAGAACATTCATCACTTCAAATAAACAGCATACTCTTTTACTTTCCTGTTAATGTACTCGTATTAGTGCTAAGATCTTGAACAGAGTCTCCTACAGCATTAAAATAATAAAATAAGCATTAGTTGATAAACTGTGTGTTATGGAGCACTATTATGAGCTGGGCATCAAAGCAGACATTGTTTAGACAATTAAATGCTCTTGTAGCTTGCATTTTATATATAAAAGAGTAGCAAGCAAAGTCGGAATCGTGGGGGCTTGTTGTAATTCCTGTTCATGTTCAATTGTGAATGTACAGGAAGTATCCGTTTTTCCCATTCAGAAACATGTAGCACACTAAAGTTTGTTTCTTGTGGGTGGTTTTTAAGTTGCTTTTTTTTTCTTTAATAAAAATTCTTTGTAATAATGTGTTTTTCAGCCACAGACACTGGTATATAGGTAGTGTTCTTTGCAAGCCATCTACTTGATGATTTTGGGTTTTTATAATAACCATAAGTTTAAAAGGCCATAGGAAGCGCTGGGATATTTTTGCCTATACTGAGTTACTATTAATCATTCTGTAGCTTGAATAAGTTGTGTGTGCTCAGCCTGAGGGTTGTCCATGTAAGTTAGCTCAGGTTCAGTCCTTGGGGTGATGACTCTTGCCCATTTGTGTCTTTGCTGGGGTGCCTAACAGACCAGTAGGGGTCACTCTATGCATTGAATTTAGGGGACTTGTTGGAAATTTTAATTATTCTTTTTAATTGCATGTGCTAACACACTTAAAAAGAAGAAATCCTAGAGAATAATTCTAGTCATTCTTTGTTAAATTACTATTTTTTCCTTTGAGCTGGATAAAGCATGTAAGATAGGTAACATTTAGAAGCTAACTATGGAGCATGGTTATATCACAGATTGGATATCTAATGATACAGTTTCAGAAGAGTCTTTGAGAGTCTTCACAGTTTGCTGAAGGAAAGTGTGCTGAAAAGAAAATGGTTCTGGTTGGAATTACTGTATTTCCATGCCCCAACTCAATAAAGGAGGCTGGAAAGTCTGGTGAGGCAGGTCAGTGTGCCATGTAAATACTTCAATAATGTATTCTTCCATTTCTCTCAAAGTCAAAGATTAAGGCCATTTTTAAAACTCTAGCAGAAGGATATCAAACATGTGTGTATCTGTTAATTGGAATAGATGGGTTAAGATATCCTGGTCTTCTAAGTCAGACAGTTAATTGTGCAGCTAGTTGATCAATGCGGTCACTTCAAACTAGTATATGAGATCCATCTGCTTCCAGTTTTTCTTCAGTGGCAGTGTGTGAAATATATTTTCCCTCCTGCTCTCTTCTAAAATCTATATCTTAGGATTTAAAATGTTTTCCATATAAGATTGAAGGAAGCTGAAAATATCTTAATGCTTGTGAAAGGACATAATCCCTTCTTAAATATGGCGTTTCCGTTATGTCAGTTTTAAATTAACGACTGAGATTTGTACTTCATAATACTTTCTTTACTAAGATTTCCTAATGAGGGATGCATTGCACATTTTGGTAGAACTAGCTATGCTATTTACATTTCTATACTTTCCATGACCTTCTCTTCCACACTTAAACGCAGTAGTTTATGTACTTTTGTTTTTTTATGCCACAGTTGTGCACAGGAATTCAAGTCATTTCAAAAGAATTGGAAGCCATGGAGTATCTTCAATGTAAATGGTCTGTGGAAAAATCACTCCACACTGCTGGCTTAGCTGAAATCCAGGACCTGAGAGTTCAGTTTCTGGCTCAGGCAAGTCTCAGTGGTCTGGTAGTTTGCTTCAGAAAAGCATGGATAACCAGGTGGAGTCAGGTGAAACAGAGACAGAGAGTAAGAGCATATTTCTAATATTCATGATCTTGGCTTCAGAGGCTGCCTGTAAGGATAAAGTGATTAATTTCAGTAATACTGGCACAAGAGCAGATGGAAGCAGAAAAAGTAATAGCAAGGTAGTAAGGACCAGCAATTGCTTATTATTTTTGTGCCTGGTGAGATTTGCATAATTTGATTGATAAGGGTATCTGAAAACTTATGCTGATCACTTTTGCATTCATTGCATTTTGACAAGAGAACAAAAGATCAACTCAAGTGTGTTGGTCTCTGTTTTTTCAGTGAAGTGATTAAAATTCTATTTATGTTGGTAATTTTTATTATAATAAAGAGTATCATTTCTTCTTTTCATTAACTGTTATCTCTTTACTTAGAAGTGTGTAGCAGGGAAGAAAGGGAAGGGTGAAGAAATGAGTGATAAGAAGAGTATTGATATCTTCCTTGTATTCTCAGTTCATAAAACTGGTACTTCGTTTCTTTAAGTAGTCCAAAAAGTAATATCTTACAAGCAGAGAAATGTTTTTGAATGACTACGCTGCATTTTTAATTGGAATGAAATAAAAAATTTTGTAATCTTGTAAACATAAAAACTATTAGCATCTTTCCAGCAAATATTATTTGAATTCATGAAATTATTTCAACTTTAGTGTCTTTTTTTAGTGAGACTCCTTGTTTTTTCTGCTAGCAATGTTTTTTCTCTGCATTTCCAGTGAAGTCATTATGGTGTAAATAAATCATAGCTTTTCATTATCCTTTCTGCCCCCAGGTATACTAGTTGTTCTGGTCATCTGAGCCTATCATATTTTAACACCTTTATATGTAGCCCTTATTTCTCCAAAACTGATCTTTGAAAGAAAAGCTTGCTCTTCTTGTCACAGAATCAGAGAATGTTTAAGGTTGGGAGGGACCACTGGAGGTCACTTTGGCCAATCTCCCTGTTCAAGGAGGGTCTCATAAAGTACCTTATTCAGGATAGTGTCCAGATGGCTTTTGAACATCCTGCAGTGAGGGAGACTCTAAAACCTCTCTGGTCAGTTCTTCCAGTGCTCAGTCACTCTTACAGTGAAGTTCTTCCACTTGTTTAGGTGGAACTTATAGTGCATCAGTTTCTGTCCGTTGCCTCATTCTGTTGCTTGGCACCATCAAGAAGAGCCTGGTTCCATACCCTTGGCACCCTCCCTTCAGATACTCACAGACACTGCAGTCCCCTCTTTTCTGTCTCTTGTCAAGGCCAGATCAGTCCCAGATCCCTCAGCCTGCCTCGTAGGAGAGATTCTCCAGTCCCCTAAAAACCTTTGAAGCTCTCTGTTTGCCCTACCCCAGGAGTTTCATGTCTCTCTTGTGCTGAGGATTCCACAGGGAGTAGTGGAGATCAAGCACAGTTCCTTTTGGCCCAGTGTACTGTAATGTGGCTGCTGGTCTAACTCCAGATTGCCACCAAAATGAATTTCAAATTAATTTCAAATACTTTATTATGTTTTATTATGTTTATCTTAACTTTAAAATAGTGAACATGTGAGTATTTCCACCTCTTTGGCTGATACATATAGCAAAATTCTACCGTGGCTTTACAGTACTGTTGCTAACATGATAGCACAGAGATTATTAGCTTCAGTTAGGTAATGCTAATACTTACTGCAGTTACTCAACATGACCCCCAGATGATTTATTCTAATGTTTAATGATGAATGAATAGTGATAATTGGGAGATTATAGGGTTTGTTTTTGTTTTGTTTTGTGTTTTTTGTTTTTTTTTTTTTTTGTTGTTGTTGTTGTTGTTGTTGTTGTTGTTGTTGTTGTTGTTGTTGTTGTTGTTGTTGTTGTTGTTGTTGTTGTTGTTGTTGTTGTTGTTGTTGTTGTTGTTGTTGTTGTTGTTGTTGTTGTTGTTGTTGTTGTTGTTGTTGTTGTTGGTAGTGGTTTTTTTTAAGGAAGTATTTGATTACAGCAAATGGTTGTATCACTGATTACTTGTATTAATTTTTGTACCTTTTTCTTGGAAAAAGCTATCTATTTGGAGTCAGAATGAAATAAGTCTTGCAGAGTTCAGGGGTTTGATATGAATTAGGAATATGACAAATATCAACACATTGAACTGCATTTTCACACAGCAGCCTGGTGAATGAGAGAACAGAAAAAAAAAAATCACCCAAACCATTCCTTTGCTTCTTCATCCAGAGAGAAAAGAGGGCCTCTCTTCAAAGTATATCTAAATAATGTTTCTTAAAGAATGTTGACAAAATCACCAGAATTGGTGAACAGGTTATAAGATCTGAGAAGATCAAAATATTTTATCACTTCATTGACTGAAACAGTATTTTTATGGTTTCTTTTAAATGTGTGATTCCCTTTTTTTGTTTATGTAATGCTTTTCTGTAGGTATGTTATAAATTTTGATTCTATTTAGGCTTTTCTTAAATCAAAGATGTATCAATTTACCTTTTTTAAACTCAATCTCATTTTCAAGTATGCTTGTATTTAACATGAAAAGATTAAAACATAACTTTATAAAAAAAGTAAAAAATACTACAATAAAAATTTGAAAAGGAAAAAGATTTCAAAGGCCCAAGCAGTAATGTAACCGAGTATTGGTCAGTCAAGCCACCTAAAGAAAGTAAAAAGATATGTTACATCATACAGTACTCAGTGTCATACTGGTTTTGGAAGTTACTTCTTGCACACTGAACTTTGTACAGAACAAAAATTGTTAATTTTGTCAAGGAGAAGAGTGACAGATCAACAAGACTGATCTTGAAGGAGGCATCAAAAAGTGACACTGCTGAAGTTGTCGTAGATGCTCAATGTGGATTCCTTTTGAGTGGTGTGCCTTCCATGCAAAGATGAATTTCTGCTTAAAAGAGCCCTCCTAAGTGACGTTTTCCAATGGGAAGATGTAATTATATGGTTGATGGAGAGAGTAGTGTTTCATGCTTTGGAATTCAAAATTACAGAGAGAATTGTAAATTACTGCAAAATAGTAAATATTGTAATGTTTGTGACTACATGGATTTGTTTTCCTTAGACTTTCAGGATTCCTTTTAGAAATGTTGGGTTCTTGGTGTATTGTGAACCTTTTATAAGACAACAGTCTGTGGCACTACAATCTATACTTATTCACTAACAAAGAAAGATGCCTCTAATGCATAATGAATCCAAGTATTAGTTTTTTTTCTTTTGACTTTGACTTTAACTCCACTGAGTTTAACTAAGAAAACAGAAAAGTCATTGCTTCAGCTAAGTGTGCCTGTCCAGGAGGAAGCGATGATAGTGCTACAGGCATGCTTTGAGCAATGGCTTGGGCATTTACCCAGTTCATATATCCCTGTCATAAAGAGTCAGTTTCTGTTCTTTTGAAGTGATGTGGCTTTCTGTGAATTATTCACAGGGAAGAAAATGTCTTCTGTGCCATCTAGAACAGAAATAAATGCCTGTAATACATGTTTTTGTGTAACAAAATCAAGGAATATTAAAATGTTGCCTTAAATATGAGCAAGCCATTTGTATTATTGTGTGGTACAGGTAGGATCTGCCATAGAAAAATAAAAACTGAATCTAAAAGAAATTAAGTAATAACATTATCAGATGTAAAGTTGTTTTACGTTATCTAAAGACTGAAAGAACAAAGTGTGTTCATTGTAATTCACTTTCAAATTCTGCACATCCTTTATACATCCCTATGTCAGCAGCCTATTGTACATTGTCTGTTTCCATCTCTCTTAGCTCTTGCCTGATTGGGTGGAAATGTATGGCTTCGTATTTTTTCTGAGAGAACTGACTCCAAAATATTAGTGCAATTTGGGAATTGTTAATACTGAATAGTGTTTCCTTAATTTTCAGGGTGACTTCATTGAATGAAAATAGATGTTTCTTATGCTTTGGACAGGTACTTTACAGTTCAAATAAAATAGTTTTAGATCCAGGGTTACATTAAAAATAGGTTCACTTACGGATTTTTTTGTTTTTCATAATTGGTTAGGAATTGCTGCTGCTGTCAGCATCAGTGTCAAGGCTTTCAGCCCAGATATTTATGCATATCAGACAACTGAGATGAAGAGAATTTCCTGTTTTGTGTATAAGCACAAAGTATTAAGACTAGACTTGGAAGGAACAAAATGTAATTTGTCTTCAACTTCTTGTCTAAAGATACTCTTCTATTCTTGATAATTTTGAATTATCAAGAATGAGTAAAAGCTTATGCAGTAAAAGATTTTACAGAATAATACAGAACACTTTTTTTTTTCTTTGTTTAAAAAAACCTGAGTGCTAAAATAAGTTTTATAAATATGCCTGAAATAGCATCCTATCTATTCTTTTCCATTGTCTGGGGTACTTCCTCTTTCCTTCCCACTAACTTCAAGAAGATTACAGACAGTTTGCTGTTTAGACATTTGGCATCATATGCATTGAATGGATGACTGTTTCTTTATCTTCTATTTTCCTCTTAGATCTGTACCTATTAAATATGCATGGTTGTGTGTATGTGCAAACACATGCTGACAGCTAACCATAGTATCTGAGATGACACAGTTTATTTAGATGGAGACTCAGCTAGCTGTGAAAAATGTTGAAGACATATTTGAAAGCTGTTTGTTATGAATGAGTTCTTGGATTCATTTTGGTAATCATTGTAAATATTGTCTTCTGGGCTGAAATTTTCCATCACAAATAATTAGTAGACACTGAAATTCTTAAGGTTTGGTGAGATAATCCATCTGCTTCTGAGAAGAAGAAAAAACAAACAAAAAGACCCCCAACAAAATGAGAAAATAGTTTTGCCAGAATTAATAAAATAAGTTTGATCATCTAACTGTTGTATTGCCTTATTTTTCCCCTCTTTGGGGTGGGAATTAGAAAGTTTTTATTAAAGTGAAAAGAGTAATTACTCTGTACCTGTGGCTTTATTCAGTCTTAGCCAGATGACCTCTGAAAATCTCAAAAAACTTCAAGTTTTTTGAGTCTGAAATTAAAATTCTTCTAGATTTTTTGGAGAAAGTGCATTACAAGAACACCAAGAAAAGAGCTTCTAACTGTTACTGGTTTTGTCTGAAAGAAGTTTTGGAGATGACAAACTGGACTGAAAATTAGCAAGACTCCTGTCACATTTTTCCTTTACTGTTAATGAGTTTCTACAGACTAGTATATATTGTTTCTACTGTGAAATAGCAGATGTATTCTGCTTGTTTAAGACATTATTCATACGTATTTCTTTGTTATTTTGAAGCCTAAATTTCTCTAGTTGCTTGAGATATAGATTCAGTCAACCTCTGGTTTCATGCTGCTTGCCTAAATCAAGGTATAGGAAATGCCTTCTCTGATAACTGAGTCTTTTATCTCTTTCCCCTTGAAATGGAAAGAAATTTCTGTGTCTGAGGTGGTGAATAATTTTGTTTTGAATCAGAAGACTTTATTAATTTATACGGAGTTAGTCTGAATGCAAGGTTTAACTTAGAAACACTGAGTTTCACTTACCTACTGTAAAGAGCAACTTTGGGACCATCAGCATCTTTTCTCCTCATGGATTTTTTTCTTGGAAACAAAAACCTAATGCTGCTGCCTTCTGTAAGATATGAAATGGAAAGCAATTTCGTCTGATGTCTGTGCTGTACCCCTAGAAGTTTCATGGTTTCAAGCCCTTCAGATACTACTTGTAACATACTGGCTTTTTTGATTCACTGCAGTTTACTTAGTGCTAACATTGTCCTGAGTTTTCCAGTTAGACTGCTAATGCAAACACAGATTTTGTAAGAAATGGTTGTATGGTGTAATTATACACTGACAGGTTACTCTGTGGAAAATTAGTTTTCTGTTCAAGATAACAAAAGAAGAAAGTAATGAAAATAAGGAAATTAATATTTTAGCTGCAGGACAATGTGGAGAGCCTCTGCTTATGAGTGCCTCAGCATTTAAATCAATACCGTTTGAAAGACTCTCATACAAGTTGATATAATAACCTCTGAAATACTAATGATGAGTTATCACTTCCACTGGGAAACTGTACTGGTCCCAAGCATAAATGTGGTCATTTAAAATGTCTTTACTAAGCAGCACAGTATTCTGCAGAACTAAATCTCAAGTAGATCTGGCTCCGTAAATGGTAATTTCATCTTTTTTTAAAAGGTCAGCTCAATTAGATTTTGGCAAGATTGAGTCTTCAGTGTCTCTTATTATATTCATCAGGACACATTGGCTGGTAGTTTGCAAGTGTTCATGAGCAAAACAGGTTAGTAATATATTTGGACCAGTACAAATAGATTGTCCTCATCACCGCATAGACAAAACACTCATGAGAACTGTGCAATTCTTTAAACACTAGTGGCATGATATAATGAAGTTGTATTCCATTAAGCACTTGTATACCAGGGAGCAAAATGTCATCACCTGAGTGTGGCTGCATTTCTGTGATACAACCTCATCTGTTCCGTCAACCAGTTTTGCTCTGATCAATAAGCAGTTTTCTGTGGCCTTTCACTACTGTCAGATGTCATTGAATGATGTAAATACACATCAGAAACTAGAAACTTGACAGCTCACCTAGACTAAAGAGAGAAGTGTGGGAGGGGGTGTACTGCTGGGATAGACAGAAATGACAGCTGATGTCTGCTGTGTATAAATGATTTGATATTGCTACAGACAAGATTTTTCATCTTCCATAAGCATGCAACAAAATGATTCTGACTTGTACAAGTCAAATCATTCAAAAAGACCAAAGAGAATAAAAAATATTTTTATATTGTAAGACAGCACTGAACAGAACTTACAAATTACCTTTATTTTTATTCTCGCCTTTTGGTACTAAATCTTGGGTCCTACTTGCTGCTAAAATGAAGAAAGAATAAATAAATACTAGAAATGTTCTCCTAGGCAGCATACAATGAGTAAAATATCTATTAATGCTAGCATACTCTTTCAAAGCATTAGAGAACTCAATTCAATATTTCATTACAGAATCAAAAAACTGGAGGTATTTTGGTTGTCTCTGTTATTTTTTCAGTTGTGGAGAATACTTAAAATACTTTCAAAAATGGCAGTAGAGGACCAACTGTGAAAACAGTTGTGTTCTGTAGTGGGGAATTGAAGCTGAAATGTGGAGGGTTTTTCTAGTTGGAAGTATTTTTGATACTCTTAATGATTCCAATGAAGATGACTTCATGATTCCAATGAAGGCGTTAAGATGAAGGGGAGTTTAACACTATTCAGTGTTTCATTTGTAGTTGCTGTATTATGGGTCTTGTACTGTGGAACATACATGCGTCTATTTTATCATAAGATATTTACAATATGAGTTCCAAAGCACAGTTTTCTGTGCAGAGAGGAAGTTTCTAGAGGAAGTAATAGATGGTTGGGGGCAGATAAACATTTAAGCTTTTCGAACAGGTGCATAGTATTTGGCCTTTCATCTTGAGGGTTGGTTTAATCCTTCCTATGCAGTATATATATGTCCTGCCATATCTTTACTGTATTTGCTGCTATGTAAGAACCAAATATGGAAGTCATAATTTTGAAGAGAAACTAAGTATGTTAGTAAAATAAAATCTGTTTCTAAAAAAATCTGTGGGTTTTATAACTTAAAGTAATACCTGTTGATATGTTAACAGAGCAATCTGAACTCTGGCCTACTTGTAACAGCAATGTCACAGACACCAGCTTGCACTCTACCTTACTCTCCTGGCCACTGGCAAAACTGCTGAGAAAGCGGGAGTATTACCTCTGCATGATGGTGTGTGCATGTGCACACAGGAACATAATGTAGTTCACAGTCTGCACCTTTGCTCCACTCCAGTGACACCCCACCTAGAGTGCTGCATCCAGCTCTGGGGTCCCCAGCACAGGATGGGCACCAGTGTGTTGGAGTAAGTCCAGGGGAATGATACAAAGATGGTCAGAGGGATGGAGCACCACTTCTGTGAGGAAAGATTGAGAGAACCAGAGATTGTTCAGCCTAGAGAAGAAAAGATTCTGGGGTCCCCTTCTAGTGACATCTCAGTATCTAAGGGCAGTCTGCAAAAAAGCTGAAGAGGGACTTTCAACAAAGGTGTGTAGTGATAAAACAAGGAACAATGGAATTAAATTGAAAAAGAGTGATTTAAATTAGACATAGAACAATTTTTTATTGTGAGTACAGTAAGGTACTGGAACAGGTTGTCCAGAAAAGCTGTGAATGCCCTGTTTCTGGAAGTGGTCAAGGCCAGATTGAATGGGGCCCTGAACAACCTGGGCTGGTGGAAGGTGTCCCTGCTTGTGGCAGAGGAGTTAGAACTAGATATCTTTATGCTGCCTTCCAATCCAATTTGTGATTCTTTTATATATTTGCTGCCTTAACAATGTTGTCATGCTTTAGTGTTCTTATCCACTAGACTGAAGTCTAATTTGTATGAAGAAAAGCCTGTACTTCTGCTGAATCAGGTTTTGTGCCATGAGGACAGTGCTTATGTACTGGAGATTGGGTCTTCAGCAGCCACTGGCCATACTGTTCCTATATACCAGGATGTCTCAGCTGGGAAGCCTGGATTCAGAGGAGGTGTCATGATTCCCATTGACTTCTGGAGTTCTGTTTGGACTCTCAGGTTTCCATCACCTCTGTTTCTAAGGGGTTTTCTGCAGGGCTTTCAGACAATAGTTGTCCTCATCTGGAACACTGAAATAAGTTACTTGAGGCTGGCATGGGACTTGTTTAAGAATAGCCAAGCATAACCACTCTAAATTACATACATTCCCTGTTTTCTCAGACATCAGATCATACCTCCCCCTGTTCTTAATATTGTCAGTTATTTGGTGCATTGTGTTGTGTACAGGGAATAACCAGGTGTTCACCTGCCATTATAGATTTGTAAGGAACACAATGAAATGCCAAGTATGTGGTCCATATCTTCAATTCTTACTCTGCTAGCATATTTCAGTTAGTTTACTGTGTATTATGAACTATTCTTGTGTAAGAGAGGCCACTGGACAGTTCTGTGTAGGCTGTTGTTTATTTTAAATACGAAAATTATTTTGAATTTATTTCTAATTTACCTCATGAAGTCACTCAGAACCAGTATTGTGGTCTTGCAAATAAAGAATGTTGTCACTTTTTCTGATACAAAAACAACCAAACAGTATTGGTGTGCATACAGTAATAGTAACAAAAAGTGATGTCATGGTGTAGCTGTTAAGCAGTACTTTGGTAACTAAATTTATTGTGACCAGGAAGTTATCCACTTTTTTGGGAGGTAGAAGGGAAGGCGATTTACTTTTGAGGTGGAGGAGGTCATTGCACAGCAGGAAGATATTCTTTATGCAGTCCTTTATCTCTGGACTCAAGTCTGGTTAATTATTCAAATTCTCTAGAAATTAGCAAGAGGGTTCTAGGGCTTTTATTTAACTTAGCACCTGCCTGTGCTTTAGGATACTTTATAGGTTTAGACCGATCTAATGTAGTTGTCTCCTTTTCTTTTTTACTTAGTTCCTTGTACTGGCAAGTGAGATTAGATATCTCATAGCCCAGTACAACACCTTCAAATACTGTAACCTCTAGAACACATTGAAAATCCCCCAAAAAAGAGGCTGTAAAACGCCACTTTCAATTGTTCGCAGATCCATTCTGAATGTTATATTTATAAGATTCTTTTCAGAGCTATTTCTGCTGTAGTTTTGAAATACACTTGCAATTATAATGCATGGCCCAAAGATAAAAAGATTAAAACTCATTTATGGTAACAGATGGTTGTGTGATTGCCCCAAACATGTAGCAATTTTCCATACTGTTCTTTTTCTCTCTGTAGTATTGTATATAATAAAGTAAGCATATAACCTGGTTTGTTTTGGTTTGGCTTTTTTTTTTTCTTCTGTTTTTTAATTTACAGATTTTGGAGTGTTTCTGTCACTTCAACTTCTTGTTCCTTATTAAGACTTCAGAGATACAAACCAGTAACTCAGTAATTGCTTTCTTGAATCTGCCTTTAATAATTACATTTAGTAAAGCTGTATCGAAAATTAGAAAGGCAGAGACTAATGGAAAACTAGATTTTTCACTGAATTAGAAAGCAAGACAATCCATATATTGACAACATTTCAAGTTGAAACAGATCAGGAAAACTGTTTTGGACTGTCTGTGCAAAGAGGCAAACACGGGTCTGATGTGCAGTGGCATCTGCATTTTATACAGGCAAAGAAACTATAAGAGATTTCATGTAAATAGGTGTCTTTAGAGGCGACAGTAGAAATCTGATTTAGAAGCAAGTCACCTGAGGTTTTTTTAGTTGGAGAACCTTTTTCTTCACATTAACAAAAGTCTAGAAAGTGCTAACTTTTCACTGATTAAAATACCTTAAAGGCAAGGTGGGAAAACAGAAACCATGTTTTAATTTCTTATTTTAGATCTGTTTTAGATCTGTTCTTGTTTTAGATTCTTTAGAAGAATATTTGTTGAGGGTGGTATCACAGCACTGTGAGTCCATTTGTATGAAGGGGGTAGAGGAGAGGAGGTATTGTGTCATTGGTTAGTCAGTAGTGGGACTTTTCACTAAAAACTTAAGGCATTTGAATTCCCATTTTAAGAACAAGGGAAAATGTGAAAACTGTTTCCAGGCTTCTGGCCCTGATAGGTATTTTAAATGCCTCTTATTACAAGCAGGCAGGGGATTGCCTGATTGATTGATGGATGTATTAAGCACAATGTGTTCATTAATTACTAGATGTTTTGTGTTACCTCAAAATTTAAAAAATACTCCAAAACCCAAACAACTTCGAAATGTGTATAGATCTGGCAGTGTAAACAGATAATTTCATGGTTTTGTATTGTTAGTGGGGTATAAAAACTTCTGCTTACAAGAATTGTTTTCCTGATTCTTTTAGATTTCTGTCTCTCACATGCTCTTCGTTTTCATCTAGTAACTGAGCTGGTTTTTGTTGATAAAGATCATTTGAGTATCTTTGGGTCTTTTGTAACATTTTGAGATTGGCCTTTTCTTCAGTTATCTGCTAAACAGTCACTGGGCCTAAAAAAAGGTTGACACTCAGCATTTTTGGAGACCCTTTTTTTTAACCAAAAGTACAATTCCTCTTGCCTGCTACACATTTAATAATAATTTACTTTGACAGGATACTGCTTTCTTCTTCTGCATTTTAGAATGCATACACAGAATTGAGCGCATTTTGCATGTGTGATTTGTGATTTTGATCTTGTGATTTTTACTGTGCTGTGGATCAGTTTTGATAAATATGGAAAAAGAGTTTTGATCATGTAAATTTATACAGTGTATTGGATATTAAATTAATTTTACTACTTGTTGTTAAACTTTCAATTTTTAGTATGTCTCATTGAACATAGATTGATTGCAGGTTTCTGAACATAGAAAAGGCTTCTCCAGCTAGAAGCTTCACTTCAAATCCTAATCACACAGCATAGGATTAAACAGTAACTTTTACTGCCTATATTTTATTGTATATATTCATAGGTATATTAATCAGTGGATCATTTTAAGTTATTAATAGTAACTGTTGGTAATCTGATAGACTTGTTCACTATTCCAACAACTTTTATGACATATGGAAAACTCTAGTTATTGCTAGTGTTCCCGGCAGTGTACTATACAGTGTGGTGATAGCAGCACTGAAGCTGCTGTTAGATCCCCAGCAATCTGACACATTTCACTTCTGTTTGTAGAACCCATAAAAGCTGATATTTCCCTTGTTTGAAATGAAAAGCACTTCAGAAGTCATAGAGGAAATGGAAAGAACTAGAAAGGTGAAGCATGCTTGAGATTCCTTCCTGGGTCACTGGAATTTCTGTAAGAACAAATCAGCATCTTTTGTCATTTGTGAGGAATTTTTCAGTTGCAAATAAATTGCTGGTTTGATAGTAACTTTTGGACCTAAGGGGTTTTTTTTTTCTGTACCTAGTAGCAAAGATGAAAGACTCTTAAAAAGTGAAATAGCATGAAGCTAATGGGAATATCTGTTATCTTCCATCCCACTCACCTTCTTCAAAATATTGCAACAGGTCTTCAGAGAAACTTTGCAAACCTGTAGAGCAAATTGCTGTTTGGTAACAAAATCCCAAAAAAGCTAAAATTTTTGACAGTAATGAATCCAGTATAACTGGATCTTCTGAGTGTCTTCCAAAAAATAAGCACAGAAGAAGAAGCAATTTTTTTCATCTTTTTATTTTTCCTCCTGCCTTGGGAGGAGCTTTTGTAGGATCGTAGAGTCATTTGGGTTGGCAGGGGCCCATGGAGGTCCAGGCATACCCCCTGCCCCCACCCCTGCTCCACACAGGGCCAGTATAGATCAGATTCCACAGGGTCATGTCCTATCATGTTTTGGCTTTCTCCGCTACTTCTCTGGGCCCCAGCTTCAGTGTTTATTTAATATACACTTTCCAATGAAACTTAAATAAGCCATATTTGGCACTAGGTCTGGTCGTATTTTTCCAGAAAAATTGAGTGATCTTTGCATGCAGTAATTTTTCATTGGTTCTTTAAAAATAACGGATAGAAGATTTGATAGGAAATGTTTTCAGTGGAAAGAAAGATGTGGGAATAGAATTATAACAGAATATCCTAATATAATAAAAGTTATGGGTTTAGATCTTGGACTTTTAACTTCAGGCCTCTGAATTGTGCCCCATATGGATGCTCTAAGTAGGTTTTTCTAAGAACAACATGAAATGAGTTGTTCAGCATTGCAGAAGCTCTTGGATTATAGATCTAAAGTTTCCAAAGTAACTGTGATGTTACTATTTGCCATACTTTAGCTTTTGTGGTTTTCCACAAAAAAAATAAGAAAAATTAATTTTTTTTTTAGTTTTTACATGCAAGGAGCCCATAAGGACATTGTCCTTTGCTCATTTGTTCCCACCACAGCTGGTTGTGCATGCTGTGCTAAGTGGACACTCAGTGGGGAAAAGGGGTGTGTGACTGCTGCAAGTAGGTATGTGCAGCAGTGTGGGTTGCATTGTGTGAAAAGCTTAAATGGCACTGTGAGCGTTTAAATTCACAATCCTTGTTTTTTAACAGTTTAGCCTTTTGCTTCTTTTACCCCTGAGCAGATAACTGGGAATTAAGGGTAGGGAATATACCTTTTGTATAGGTACTGCCCCAGACATATGAAGAGTCAATGTGGACCTTTGAGGTCCCTAATTCAGACCTCCTGACTAAGAGACACTTGGTTTTTCATCATCCAGCTGCCCTACCAGCTGTGAAGGGAGGGAGAATGATACCATACCTTTGCAGTGGGTTTTCAAAGGAAGCAGATGCAGTGACACACACTTCTGATTAATACACAGTGAAATTGTGCATTCCCTTTAAGAATACAGGAGTGGGAGTATTTCAGACTACAAGCCTCTTCTGCTCTTCCTTGGCTACCTTATTTTAACACTAACGCAGTATGGTCTTCTCAGGTGTTGTTTCCCTGCACCATAGGATTGATTGCTGTGCAGCATCTCTTATGCAAAACTTCAAAATGTCCTCCGATCTTTTTCTGCTTCCTAACACTGGAGCTACTCCTGAATTGAAAAAAGTGTTCTATAGGCCTGAAATTCATCCTAACTTTGTGGATAAGCCGTGAACTTTCAATCAGATCAGACACACTGTGAAAACAACAGAGCACCAGCAATGCCTATCCTACTGGAAAAACTACATTATGAACATACTCAGTGCAAAATTTTGTTAGTAGTTAGGCAGTTTTCCAGTTCATGATTTGGCCAAATTTGCCTCCCAGATGTCTTCCCGGTCTTCTTGTCCACATCTTGGAGAAATTTGAGTGAAGCAGTTCAGGTTTTGTTTTGGACTGGGTTATAGGGTTCTGATTGGGTTTTTTGGCATGGATAACATAAAATGTATTTTTCTTTGAGCATGTGTTTGGACTGTCTCAGCTGTAACTTTCTAAAAATATTTTCTGTCTGAATCGCATACCTGATACAGAAAATCTAAGCCCAAAAATTAAAGGTTGGCAAAATTAGAAGTAACCGAGAACAGTCTTGTAATGGAAAATATTAGATTATTCTAATGGCTCCTGGCTCTGCCATTGAATTCTATAATGTGCTATATTAAATTACTTCCATCTCGGGTCCTGTTCAAATGTTATTGAGATTGTAAAAAGAAAAATAACAACAGTGTGTCTGAGCTGCAGCATGAAACAGGAGGGTGAAGAATTAGTTGATGAATGTCCCTGTTCATTACCCCTTTAGAATTCTTACCCATGAAAAACATGCGGGTGAACGAAAAGGTAAGTAGGGACAGAGGCTGTACAGAAAGATGAGTAGTTTCTTGCTGAGTTGGAGATGCCTTCTCAGTCACATGTAGGATAGGGTAGGTTGCATTTTTTTTCCCTGTAAATAGAAAAGTGACACTTTCTCTAAATATGTAGAAGAATCAACTTGCTACAAATAAGAACCTCAATAAGGCATTTGCATGCTTTCTGCATAGATGTACAGCAGTTTCATAATAATAGAGCATTTGTAACAGAAAAAATACTAGAAAAACCTATTTATGGCAGAATTTTGTGTGAATAAAAGTGGCAGAAGTTTTTCTATTCAGTACAAAAGGTTAAAACCAGGAAAATGGCAAGATTCAAAGAGATTTGGATAGTCAAGTGAAGTTTTTGCTAAGTACCTAATAAAGCAAGAAGAAAATTTGAAGCTTCAGAATCCAGGAAGGAGTGATACCTGTGACAGTATCATGTTGTACCTGTAAGACACTACACTATAGTGGTATCTATAGTATTTTCTTGGTAGTATTTTTGTCCAAGTGAATTTAGGGTTTTAAGTAGCTATGTATCTAAATAGGGAACTTGTTTGGTATCTGCTGGTGATGAGCATCAAGTTTTCTAGTAAAACAGTAAAATGCAGATTTCTTTCACACCCAAGAACCTGGGACATGAAATGTGTCTCATATTTCATCTTAAATGAATATATGGATTCTATTTCCTCATAATGCTGTTTTTAGGAAGATACTAGCTTTTGTTATTGAAGTGTTCAAGTCAAGTTAGTTCTTTGGTAGTCTGTGTCTTCTTTTTTTGTCTTCACTGAGGGAAAGGTAGTTGTAGATTTTTAGACCCATGAATAGTACTGTTTGATGCTTTGAGTTAAAATTTGAGGAGACTGCCATATTATGTTATTAGTTCAAGTAACAGAGAGCAGTTAAAGACAGCCCCATTTTCAGTCATCCACACCCTATTGCTTTGTTTGCAGTATGCATGCTTTTATTTACACATTTCCTGCATCAGACTCAATCTATAACTTACTTAAAATCTCTCAGAAATGTGCTGGATACATAAAACCTTATTTGGCTGAATACTTGTGCGGGCATGTAATCAGTTGATATACATGACTATACAACCAGTGTTTTGTTCTTGGAGAGGTTATTCAGTCTTGTACAACATAATTATTAACAGGATACTTTTATTTTATATATGATGCTGGATATTGGTATGTGTTAGTATTTCTACTGCCTTTGAAAATATGGAATCTGTTAACTTGATTGTATTGGAAATAGTTCCCATAAATGGTTCAGATGTTGCCTTTTCTCAGACATGGCTGTTTGAGTCAAAATCTCTGATACCTTAGGTCTTCCATTAATGTCAGTATAGTTCTCTGCTTGAGATGTCTTAGATTTACGTACTTGCTGTGTTTTCTGTTGTAAGGAAAGCAAGTTAGGAAATACTTGTTTCTCTTCCCTGTTCAGCTAAAATCCAAACTCTGCTCTGAACTTCATGCTCACTTGCTCCCTTTTGTGTTGTGCCTGGACCTTGCTGGCTACAGTTGCCATAGACATGCCTGGGACAGACCCAAGCCAGCTGTCTTGTCACTAAGCTTTATACAAACTTCATGATAAGTTCTGCAGTGTGTGCTCTCCATGCTGATGCTACTGTTAATGCTGTCACCAGTCCCTGAGCCAGTTTAAATCTGGCTCAGGAATATTTGCATTCACTGTATCCAACAATCCAACTATATAAATACTCTGTTAGTCACAGCATGTAAATTCAGAAGCTCAAAAATTTAAATCTCAAATTGGGTGCAATATTTTATTATTTCTGAGCATTGTTTGTGGTTGCAGCTGTTGCATTTTTTCAGTAGTTGTGCAGTGTGTCACTTCCATTCTCTCTACTTTCCTTGCACATGAAGAAGCATTTGATTTTCTGCAGCTGGATACATTGATAACCGCATCCTGGTAGCCTGTTTCAGGGCTTGTCTCAGTCACAGCAGGCTTAGTCCAGTAACACAACTGTCTGATATCTATTTGAGCTTATTTCTTTGTTCCACTTTGAATTACCATTCCAAAGAGATTGACCTGGCAAGGGAAACCTTTGGTGAGCAGGATGGCATTCTTTGATAAGTTGATGCAGTGCCTTTTCTTTCCAGGAACAAGTGCTGATGTTTGAAGCAGTTGTTAGTTGTGTGTAAGCGTAACACAGGTGGCAGGCAATCACAGAGGTAATGAGATTTCCATTTTGGAAGACAGGCCAATGCCAATCTAGAGGAAATTTGGATGATTTAACTCAGTGAAAGGAAGTGCCTGAAGGTGCTACATGGATACTGACTGCTTATCCACTTATTAACAGAGTAACATTTGAATTTTCCATTTTGGGGCTGAAGATAGGATAATCACGGTATTTAAGTGTAGTATAGGAAGGATATTTGCTAAGTTGCACAGACATTTCGAAAGACAACCTGCTTTGACTACTGCTCTTAAAAATTTATTTGGATGAACTACTTATGGGGCAAAAATGAGCAGAGACTTTTCAGATGGATTACTGCATAGACTTTAATAAGAAATGATGCAAAGTAGATATACATTATTTTTTCCCCCTGGTCTTTAATCACCATGATGAATGTAGAGCTGACTTTAATAGCTTGTGTATATGGTATCTTGACTATAGTAAGTCATAACAAGATTCTGTTGTATTTCATATTCATGTATGTTTTGTTACTCACCAGCAGAGAAAAGGACTAAATTCATGTACTATGGTAGACATACCACGGAAAATGAGACAGTAGAAAGTCAGTTCTTTTGAAATGCTTATTACCCTGCTGCTTGTATATCTTCTTATGTGTTCTTTGGCATCATTTACATTTCTGTTTGTAAACAAAATATCTGTGCTTTGGAGGCATTAGGTCATCCAGATGTTCTCCAGACAGCAAATTCAAATGTAAATAGAATAACACAGACTCAATTTCTAGAAAGAAACTTAGTGTTGTATCTAACCTCTCACAAAAAGGAGCTCCTTGCTGCTAGTTGGCTGCAGTATGAGAGCACTTTCATTGTGCGTCATTCACATTTAATCAGGAATTGCATCCTGCCTTGGGAAGTGAGACGATTCATTCCAGACTCTCCGGAGAAAATAGGAAAGGATTTTGTGACAAAATAGAAGATTCCTTATATTTTATCCAACATAGATTTAATCTGTTTGTTGCACTTGTGGCATAATTTTTTTTTTTTTTTGCAGTATTCAAGTATTTTATCCCATTTACTGTTTGTGTTGGAAAACTAATATTTTCTATTAAAAGGCTCATAGTTTTTCTATTAGTGGAACATTTATGATAAGAGGCATTGAGATGATCCAGATGAACAAATAGAGCAGATTAGGCTTATTTTATTTTTCATCTGTATAACTATAGACTTTAGCATGGGTTGTAAACTTTTTCCTTTTTCAGTAAACAATCAAATTTTCCCTTAAGTTTGACTTTAAGGAAGTTAGTCAAATAGGTAACCACAGTAATAATGAGATTTTGAAAGGGTGTCTGTCATCTGTGTAACAGTTGTCCTCTACAGGGCCAATAAAGAAAAATACCAAAACCAAGTCAGATCTTGTAGCATATTGGTTTGGTTATAAATTAGATTTCCATAGCCAGTGTATCATTGGCAAGGGAGAAGTTTTTTAGTTTAGAAAGCCAAGTAACTTATTTTTCAGGAAATGACAGAGAGGTTCCAATGGGATTTTATGAAACATGTGTTTGGAAAAGATTGGTTTAAAGAAAGTTGAAAAAAATCAGAAAACTACTTACTCTTACATGTCAGCTACTCTTTCATTCAACAGTGACAGCTCCGTAGAAGCCTCCCTTGAGCTTCCTGTGTTATAAATTACAAAACTGCCTGACTGGGTTGCAGTGTGAATTGTTTTACTATCTCTTTCTCCAAATTCTAAGACATATGACAGGCACTTCTAAAAGGCTATCTTCAGGAAGAATATTCCTGAATCCTTTGCACACCTTTTGTACATCATTCCTACAAACACTGCCATTTTACAATGGGAGGAGCCCCATACTGCAAGAGTGCAAGGGAAGTGTAAGGAAATAATCCTTTACGATGTTGTATTGTTGGTGGAAAATACAAACTGCATGCTGGAAGGTTCTCGAAGAGATTGTAATCTGATTTAGGTAGATACTGGTACCAGTAAAATTGGTAACTGTTAGAGAAGACAAAACTTTTTAAGTAAACAAGTGTCTGAAGACTGTACAAATTAATAAGGCTTTTGAATTAGGAGTCACATTTATAAGAACAAGTGATTGTTCTTACATACACATCTTTTTTTATTTAGTTATTTTTTTTAGCAATGAAAGCCCTAGTCGGATTGCAGGAATATGAGATTTAAGAGGAGTCAGTGAAACAATAAACTTATTCTCTTATGTCACAGTAGAAAAATCTATTTTTGTATGTTAAAAACAGTAAGGCTGTTTTCCCAGGCTGGGATGGGTCAGGTAACTGCTTCACATAGGCTGGAGCTGTTGGGAATACTCTCCGGAGTTCCTACAATGAACATTTCACTTCTCTGTCATAGTTTTTCTCCCTCAGAAACTCTGGACAAAGCAGTGTCATCATTGCATAATATCAAGCTTTCATTTCCATAGTCAATAAAACTGTGTGCTTTTTTTCCTTGTGTTGTAACTTAATATTGTACATTGTACTTGGGACCAAGTGAAAACAGTCCGATTTCATATAACAGACATGACAGTGCTTGGGATGAGGGAAGGGACTCTTTGTGAGTTTAACTCAAATTTTGAGCTGAGTTTAGGTGAGATGAGCAAATCTTATAACTGATAATGCAGTGGATCTGAGCCTCTTTGGGGCCCCTCAAAATAAGTGGAATGTGTGTTGAGCAGAGCTGTACTGCTGGAGGGCGAGGCACAGGAACAAGGAGCACCTGCCCCAGGTGAGCAGGGAGGTTGAAGAAGGTTTCAGGACCGGTGCCCAAATGTCTGTGCCAGTTAACTTGCCCCACAGGAGCTCTGGCTTTCTGCCTGTTCTCATAGCCATCAGGAAAATGTTCAGCATGTGTGGGGATGATACCAGGAAGGGTGGATGACTTTTAGCTCTGTGTCTGTTCATACTCTCTCCCAACACTCTTGATTCCTCAGGCATTTACTTCTCTTCCTTTACTGCCTCTGGCAAATACTCTCCTCTCTTCTTTGGGGTCCAAAGCAAAACCGTATGGATCAAACTGGTCTCTAAAGGGATATACTGCTTCCTTCTTTACTGTGCCCAACTTGTTTCCCAGTTCTGCAGCAGAATGGGAGGACCAGTTCCTACAGGCAGACTGCAGGAGCTCATGTAAGGGCTACTTGTGTAAAAGAGCAACTTCTAAAGAGAGGAGTCAACAGATGTGACTATAAGCAACCCACAAAATGAGCAAAAAGTCTTAAGTCTCAGTAACTTGAAATGGTGGTGACAACCAAAGTAAACACTGGGTGCTAGACAAAGGGGAACTAGAACTGGGGGAAGTATGGTTAGAGAGCAAAATGGAGATTGCCCTTGCCTCATGCCCCTGTGGCCGATGTCAACCTCCATGCCCTTGAGCTGCCCTGTGCCCACTGCAGAACTGAGTTTTGCTGCCCTGCTTTCCAAAAGATGAAGTCAGAATAAGTTAATGGGTTTTCATTTGGAGGATAGTGGGATTCAGTTTTATCAAGGCTACTCTGAGGTTTGAGTTGGCTATGAATGCTCTCCCCATCTCCGCCTCTACTTGGAGGTCATTCAGAAGTATGAAGCATTGCCATGAGGCACTGACACTGCTAAGATGCCAAACTGCTTTTGCAGCTCTGGTTAGTATCACCACCCAGGTGCTCTTACTGATCGTGTAGAATATTGTTTCCCCCTGAAATAGTAGGATGGAAATAGGCTTAAAGTTATCTTTTGATCTCTACTATTTCCTGTGGTCTTCTAGTCATAGTCGTAGCACAACAGAGACAGAAAGTGTGCCACTGCCTGACCCATAATCAAACAGTAAAAACATGGAAATCCTATTAAGTTTTTCATGGACCATAGCTGTCGTTTAATTTCCTCTGGAATTCCTTCCATATGGCCATGGCAAAGGTTTAGGGTTGAGTTTTCTTGACACTTTGAATGCATTATCAGTTCCTCAGACAAAAGTCTGTCAAGTGTCTGAAGCATCTGAAGGGATGTATTTATTTCTTTAAGTAATATATTAAATAGAATTAGGTTCAGCTAGCTTGGTCTTGAGAGATAAAAACATGACACTAGAATTTTGTGGAGTTTTCTTTCCTGGTGAATGTTAGACAAATGTATCTGGATTTTGTAAATTTTTTTTTTTCTGCTTCTGTTTTTTCTATCTCCTTATTCTAAATTACACTGCCTCATATCTCTTTTTCAAGTGTAATTTTTCAAAAGTACTGCAGTTCACTATTGCATGTGCAATAAGTATGCACAATACATTAGGCTTAATTTAGCATAAAAATAAACTATGTAGCTAGCATAATTTCTGTAAGTGAATGTGACAGACATCTGTGTATTTCTTATGTAATAGAAAACTAAGCCGATATATTACTATACTTGTAGTTTTCGTCCCTACTCATGGTCATGTTTGCGTTTTCGTTTTTGTCTGCATTTTTTGTTAAATTGATCACTGTAGGATTTTTTTGAGACTAAGTTACTGGAGCCGCATGTTTTGGCACCAGATTTTTGGATAAAAGGTGCCCTTTTGTATCCAATGTACACATGTGACACAGGTAAACACCGAAGGGAGGCAGTGTCAAGTGTCACCAACAATTCATGATATGCACTTCTGGGCACCATGGGGAGTTTTTGTACATCTTATTAGTTCTTGTTTTCTTCTATTTTTGCTTTCTGTCTTTGAAATTCACAGTGATACAGTACCAATTTTTTGACTATATATAAACCATTTCAGTTGCTATGTAGTACTGTCTAATTTCTGCAACAAGAAGAGAAATTTATCTGTTATTCTTGAAAATATTGAAAAAGGACCATTCATTTAGAGGTTTGGTAATGATCAGAAATTGATAAATTCAGGAAAATGGCAAAATTAGCCAAAGTTACTAACAACTAAAAGAAGAAAACCGTTCCCAGGATCTGAATAAAATCCATATAAATGGAACAAAGTGAAGAAGGGAAAACATTATGTGTAAATCTGTTTTGTACTCAGACTTGAAAGTTTCTACTATTTTATTAGCAAAGACCATAGGATATTTAAAAAAAAAATCATGACAACTTTGATGGTTATGAATTGCAATGGCAGATGTACAATTCTACTAATTTAAAAGATTGGCATTGTTCATGCTTATATCTAATTCAGAGATTTTTGCCCCATACATTATTTATGTGGGTTAAAATCTGTTGGAAGAATGCTTTTAATGGATAATTATCCAGATATGTGTGGACATTGCTGATTATTATTGTGGCAGCTACCAAGAACAGTGAGATGGTTTTAGTTTCAAAGTACTCTTGCAGTTTTCTAATTGGTGTCTTCAAATCTGTGGTCCCTTGTGTCCTGCCTAGTCAGGGTGAACTGCAGATTGTTCAACAGTGTAATTTCTGGTATTGCAGTGACTATGGGAAAAGTATTTTGTTTGTCTAACTCAGAGATTAATTCTTGCATTTTTCATTTAACTATCTGTCACTTATAAAAAGTCTTATATCTTTTCAGAGTTATCTGTTCAAAGAACATGAACATTTTTACTAGAAAAGTAATTTCCTAGCACTGTTGCATTTTTTCCCTGCACAGTTCTTCCATCTTTATTTTGGCACTCTCATCTAGGTTCACCAGTTTCCTTACATTGTTTTTCTGCCACGGCCTGCAATTACACAGTTAAATTTGTCCAAGATTTCCTTATAGATATTTTGTATCCATGAAGAGTTCCTATCTCTCACTCCCAACTTAATGTGTCTTTTTGTCTTTCACACGAAGACATGTCATTTTATGAAACAGTGGCACAGAAACTAATGCTTTTTATTTGTTCTTGTGAATTCTGACCGTGTAAACAATGAGGATGCAAACCTGGAATTTATGCAGTCTAAATAAAATAATGTAATAATACAAGTTTATAAGCACAATTGTGTTATTTCTTGCATTTCTGCTTTACAAATTACTTTGTAAATCAGTTTAGATCTAAATTAGGCAAAAATATTTCTGAGTTGTCCTCTTATTTATCACAAATTGCTTTATATTTCTGCAGTACAGATGCCACAGTGAGTAAATTAGAAACATCATTTGCACGGTTTTGTTTTCAAACAGTGATATTCAACCTCAAGCCAAGCAGAGTTGTTGTTGGTTTTGTACATTTTAGGTGTCTCCTAAAGCTGGATCTGAGGCCTCTGGTTAGTGAGGGATAAGTTAAAGCCTACACCAGTGCAAGGAGGGTGTAAGGGTGGCAGTGTCTGTACTGAGAAATAACATTACTTTGCACGGGAAGTTGTGCTTTTTTTCTTGCATCTTCTGCTAGAGTAACTGTCAAATATATTGTTCAATATCATGATAGTAGCAAAAATTATGAAACCGTAATCAAAGCAGGATGAAAAATAAATGTAGCATAGTTTTTGGGATTCTGTAATTTATGTGGTTCTTTAACCCACTATGAAACACAGAACAAAATAGATACGTGCTTTGAAAAGAAGGTCTACATAGGGATTTATATTTCCTTTCACATAATCCAACTCTTCTCCTTTATGAAAAGATGAAGTTTAAGATTTCAGAGGGACAGATGTTTCTCTGAAGACACACATATTAATAAAATGGAACTGCACATACCAACCTGTGATTCACAAGAAAGTTACCTGCCAAGGGAGTGCTTACAGCTGAGGCAGGAGCCCCTTAGACTTCTCCAACTTGCTTGGCAAACCCTGTAGCCAACAGAAGTGCTAAACTTAAAGTGGTGAGTGGCTCTTAGCTGACTGAGATGTGAGTGGGTGTTATGAGTTCCTCGTAATTCCTGGAGATTTAATATCAAGGAAATACAAAACTGTTGCAACACCTTAGCTGGAGACTCATGATCACTTTTCACTTAACTAGTTTCATATTTTGTTATTCATTCTCTCTAACAAGTTATCCTTAAAATTCTTTTGATCATGTGTAATCCAAAACAAATTTTTCCTTGCAGAACTATTTATTTCATGTAGTGTGTAGAATATGAAATGTAAATAATATTTTCCTCTCATTTAATTAATATGTTAAGTCTTAACTAAAGAAGAAAGGCTACATTGATTTTCTTTTGCATATGATTCTCTTTACAATTCTAAACTGACAAAATAAGTTGTAGAGGTGCCTTGGATTTTTTTTCATGTGTAGAGGAAAATTGTTCAATAGCCACTTGCTGTTCTTCCAAAGTAGTCCAAATAGATAGGAAGGGGAAAAAAATCAATGCACCCAAATAAGGTCGTCTGCTCGTACTGTTAAAACACAGACAGTCCTATCCCTAAAGATGTAGAATGTAACACAGGTTATTACAGCAACCCAAACAAATTTTGGTAATGTAAATATTGGTGAGAAATTACTATGGTCCTATCCATACTGCATTCAAACAAAGGTTAGAGCATTTCAGTCTGGATTAAGTAACATACTGTTTTTAATGTTATTTGGCTAGACAGTGAAAACCATAGCATTTTGACCTGTTTGAAAGGCAGGTTCTAGAGAACAAGAGAATGTGTTTATCAAGTATGGTATGTCAGTGTTTGCTCTTATCAATGCTAGCTGCGCATGTTGTGACCAAAACCCCTTTTTTCTGCATTCAGGCATAAACACTGTTTGCAAATTTATTTCAAAGAACATTTTATTTGGTTAAGTTTTGGGTCTTGATGTGATCATCTGTGCTTAACATCGTTTCTCTTTGTCCTGAAAATAATTATTTCCAAGATTTTCTGGGCAAAATAGAAAACAAAGAACTCCTGGATAGATCAGGGATCTTTTCTGTATTACTTCTCTGCTGATTTTGCTTCATTTAATAGACAATATTTTCTTGAGTACCTCAAAATATTTCTTGTCACTTGCCCTCAAAACTGACCTGCTGACCTGAGAATCAAGAAAATGTCATGTTAGTGACTACTAATTAGTGGATCCAGAGAGTTGCTTCTCCTGGCCTTTCAACCTTCCAGAGGCAGCTACAAAAGCTGTCACATGTATCATACAAAGAAAACAAGCATTTGCCATGTGTGCATTTTGTTTTGTTTTCTCCTACAGCGTACATAGCACAAGTTCAATTGAGACTAGATATGAATTTGCAGGTTAGGAGAAAATTAGCCTCGAATATAGTGCTTGCATTTATTTCCCTATTTCCCTATATAACATGATGCATATATTATCCAGCTCTTTCTGAACATGTGTGAATGTATTAGTACACTTCATTGTAAGGAGGGGAAAAGAATTAAACTCTGTTTCCTTTCTCCCTGTTTGGTTTTTTTTTTTTTTTTTTTTTTTTTTTTTTTTTTTTTTTTTTTTTTTTTTTTTTTTGGTTTTTTTTTTTTTTTTTTTTTTTTTTTTTTTTTTTTTTTTTTTTTGGTTTTTTTGGTTTTTTTTTTGGGTTTTTTTTGGTTTTTTTTTTTTTTTTCCGTTCCTACCATTCTTTTTTTTTTATTTTTAGTAAGTTGAAAGTATGTTGCATCTCTCTGAAAGGAGATATTTTAATGCTTAGTTTTAAATGTAAAGCTTAGTTTTTAATGTAAATCCATGTTTAAGCTGGTTCTTTATATGTTTGTTGAATAAACATTTTAACAGAAGATTCAACCGTATTTACCATTAATCACTGTTGTACTTCTGCAGCTCATGAGGCACATTGGGTTTTTTTGAGACTGTTTAGAAGAATGTGGTAAAATGTGCAGTCACGGCCACATTACTGAACTGTTTTGTGCAAGTAACATTACTCTCCTTTTTGTTATTTATAATTTTCAGGTCTTTAAAATTGAAGTGCTGATGAATGGAAGGAAACATTTTGTGGAGAAGAGGTATAGTGAATTCCATGCACTTCATAAAAAGGTACTGATCTTCTTCTTTATAATATGTAGCTTTGTTTGCCTCAGTGATATTTTCATCTCTTTTGTAATTCTTCCTATTCGTGGTTTATCTTAAATACGTCCTGTGACTCATGCCTCTGGCAGTTAATTCCTAACTAACTCAATTTCTTCTCTGTTTTGTGGAAGGGAGTGATGATTTCTCACATGTTACTAAGTCTCCTTTTTCTTTTTGATTATTTTTTACATGCTGTATGGCTAAAATGCCTTTATGTGGTATGTTTTTGTCTTCTTGTAAAGTCACAAAATAAGTCACATTTCAACAACAAATAAATAGAGAGGTTTTTTTCCCAGTTAGGCAAATGATTTATTAGTTCTATAAATTTTATTGCTAACCTGCCATGTGTAATGAGGAAATAACTTCTGTACATGAGGAAACCAGACATGAAAATTACTAAGTAAACCATCTCAATTAATTTAATATATCTGCTAAGCTTGTCTAGAGAATCAGCTTACTAACATATAGAAAGGAACTTGGTACTTTGAAGTCTGGTTATCTACTAATACTTCTTTAAATTGCTTTGACCAGTGTTAAAGAAAAAAGTATGATTTTTTTCTCTCCACTCTGAACTGAATGGTGCTGTGCAGTTGTGCTGCTGAAAGGCAGGCTTTACTTTTTTATTCTGCTTTATGGAGGCCAAGTATTGTGAAGGAGAATTCTGGAGGAGCATTGCAGCCCCTTAGCAGTAGTGAGGCTGTAATGAAGAGCTTCAGTCCTAGGATCTGGGTTAACTAATTTCTCTTGGTTTGTAGGTCTAAGTGGCAGTGGAGTGTGGGCACAATCAGCTACTTAGACTGATGCTGCTTGCCTTCATTATGGAAAAGCTTCCTCTGCAAACAATAGAAACCAGCATGGGTATTTACAGCTTCTGTCAGTACAATGTCAGAGAAGTTTATTTCCACCAGTATGTTTGCTGGTGGTCCTGAATTAGCACAGGAAAGAGGCTAACCTAGTGCTTCAGAGGATGATTTTGCCAGGCTTGTAAGGTGTATAGGTTTAAGCAAATTTGTCTGAGCAAAATGCAACTATTGACCCATCAAAAGTCCAAAGACAAGAACCATTTGCTTTACTGTACCATAATGAAGATGTGCTAGTGTTTCTTAGCTATTTGCTTATTATCTCAGTAGTGGTATAGTCTGCCACTTATTAGTGCTCGTTTCCTTGTTTGTTGCTTTAATACAGATAGGTCTCAGATATTGTCATCCTTGTGTTCATACTAAATATGAAACTAAATAAGCAACAGTGTCAGAAACAGTAAAATAACTCACCCACCATTTAGCCTTGCAGTATTTGAGTTCTTTGTTTTACAGATGAGAATAATTCTGCAGCTGAAGGTAAAGCAAATGAATAGAATTTATACAGTGAAATAAAGTAGGAAACAATAAGAGGGAAGAATCAGGACTTACATCTTTAAAATGTAGCTTTCCAAGTAGGCAGTCTCCTATTGTTAGAACAGTGTAGTATTGTATAAAGCAATGTAGTACAGAATTAGAATTAGAAATATAATTGAATATTTTCAGTTGGAAAAAACATACAACAGTTATATAGCCCAACTGCCTAAGCAATGCAGGAAACATCAGAAATTACAGCATTATTTTAAGAATATTTAAATGTCCCTGGCAGGCTTGGTACATCCACTACCTTTTGAGGAAGTGTTTCAGTGTTAGATCACCCTCTTGGTAAAGAAATGTTTCCTGATGTTCATGAACCTCACCTGGCACAGCTATGAGCCATTCCCACATGTATTATCACTGGATCCCAGGGAGAAGTGCTCAGCATCTACCACTACACTTCGTCTTCTCAGGAACCAGTGAGATCACCCCTTATCATACTTTTTTCCGAACTAAGCGAACACAGTGTCCTTAGCCACTTGGCACCTATCTGCTGAGAACCTGCAGGTGCACCCTCTGCAAACAGAGAAGAAAAGCCAACACCAAGGCTGGATCTGAAAGAGGGGGGAGAAAGCCTATGGTTGTGGGCAGCAGCCTTTCCTGGGCTGCTCACCATCTGGGCAGCTGCCCCATGTCTCTTCGCGGGGACAGGACTTCATACTTCCCCTTTTTGGGCTCCTGCTGTGGCAGGATATGACTGGTATCATGTGGACAGCAGCACCAAATTGTGACTCCAGGCAAGAGGAGAGATTTGAGGGCCACCACAGCAAGGCTGCACCAGGCTGGTAGAAGAGCAGAGCCCAGGGACATGGTGCAGAAGGTACAGAGAAGAGGAGGCCAGGCCTGAGGTGATGAGCAGTGGGTCAGGGGCTGGTTCTGGATACCCCTGGCTGGAAACACTTTTTGCAGGACCAGCTGCAAAGATGCAGGCATGGAACTGGGCAGTACTTGCCTTTAGAGGAACAATGAAACAGTATCTGGCACAAGTAGAAGGACCATCAGCATTAACATTCCATCCTACCTAGCAAAAAAGAGAAAAAGGATGAGGATAGAATCTATACTGTTAGTAACACTGAGACTTGCCCTGTAGATTTGTGCATTTATTTTATTTTGCTGATTGGAGCTTGGAGCTTTTGGGGGCTGACACATGTTGCAGCTGGTGGCCCAGTCCTGCTTTAGCCGTGTTCCAAGGCACCTTCCAAGATCACTGATGTGGTGCTGGGCTCTTGTTTGCTGGAGATGCCTTGAGGGTCTCTTTCCCTTCTCTTCGGGAGTTGCTGTGACCCTTCAGGGGAGGATTTACTGCACCATCTGGAAATGGCAACCCTGGGCACAGCCTTACCTGACCTGTCTTCTGTAGAATGGCAATGGGAGCAGAGGTGAGGCTGCCAGGTTCCCCACCAGCAGCAGTGGAGGAGGTGGCCTTTCTGCTGCTGCATTGCACAACAAAACATGCACGCTGCTGCCTCAGTGTTGCTGTGCAGTTTTGGAGGGACACCCCCACATCCAGCCCAGCAGCTCTGCATCCATCCTGTGTTTGGTTGTAATGGCTGTGATGGTGTCCTCCACCATGGATCATGCAACACTGTTGCCAAATATCTCCATCTCCTGATGGATCCAGGGTTGCAGTGTCTCCAGGACCATTGCATGGTTCTGAAAGCAGTTTAATGAGTGTGGAGGCTGGATGCCACCCACAGGACACCTGAGAACTCCTTGAAGCCCACCTTTGAGGTGCTCTAGGGTGATAAAAGTCCTGGGCAGCTGGATATCCCAGAACCACTCCCACTTGGTGGATGATTTATGTTGTAGGGACTGTGGTGACATGCTCCAAGCAGTCATCATCCAGCTGCAACAGTTGGAAGACTGACAGTATCTTCCTCTTGCAGAGGTGGTAATCGGGCTTGTTCTCAGCCCATCGCAGGATGGACAGTGAGCAGAACCGGTGGAAGGTCCACATCACACAACTGGCCTTCTCCCAGCTGTTCAGGTGGATGGGACAGCAGGTCTAACTTCACTGTAATTTCTGGAACTGCGCAATTACTCCACATAAAAGTAATGGATGACTGCAGTCTCACTCTCAGATTTGTTTTCTTTGTACACCCCTTTCACTGCAATAACACACTGCATAGATTTCTTAGAACACCAGAAAAACCCTAGATGATGCCCCCTTTCTCTCTTTGCAGAAATAGCAGCAAAATAAACAAACCTGAAAAACAGATATTCTAAGTAGGCACGTTTCAGTTTGTTTCATTTTCTCCTTCACTTGCTGTCTGCTTATGTTACTCTGAAAATGGATACTTTTTCTAATTTGTTCCTTGCACAGAAGCAAAACACATAGCGTATTTTGGCAACAATGTGCCTTTTTAATGTCTTCGTTTTCGAGGTTGTAAAATTTTGGTTAGTATTGTTGAACAGCTGGTGTTCTGAACCTGTCTTAGTGCTTTCAGTGTTACAGAAATCCTAGAGAAAGCATTTGCATCTGTTTGCTATCAGCATGCCAATACGGTATTTATCTTTTGTTCCTCTCTTCCCCTTTAATCTAAAATGTACATTTCATTCTAAATTGCTGTGAGTACATGGCAGTTGGAAAGGTCTTTTTAGACTTGCCGCATATTCAAGGTGCCCTTAGTGTTGGAGATGTCTGTAGTGCATAGGAGAAACAAAGCGGCTGTAGAGAACACCTGTGTGGAAAATGGATGTAGAGGCTGATGAGGAGATTGTGCCTTTCTCTGGAAAGCAGCATGCCTCACTGGCATTGTATGGAGCAAGGAAAACTCTGTTGCTCACAGAAGACATTGTTCATTGATCAGAATATCAATCAATCTTTCGATTAATTATATTTTTTAAACAAAGTTGTTTCCAAGAACATACCTGGATTTCCCTCTGTTTTGGGTTCAATCTTTCACAGATTCCAGTTGTATAAAAAAGTAAAGCCCCAAATCCTGTGCAATCTCGCTGTAGTGGAAAAGGTTTAAAATATTTTCAAGACTTCCATATTACACCGGGAGTACAAATGATTCTTTTGACAGAAACCATCCACAGAAATTGGCTTCTATGAAACAGTTTGCATAGGCCATTATGCTTTGCCCTAATTATGAACAACAAACCTTGCTTCTCAGACTATGCACCATTCAAACTACAGTATTATATATAAATCTGAACAAAAGTGTTACTCATATGGAAAGAGTTTTTAGTGACAATTAAATTATTTCCAGGTGTATACCGTAGTTAAAATTACAATCATTTGTTCATATTTATTCCCAGATATCTTTTTATACATCTTTTCCTATACATTATTAGGTGGTTCTTTTTAAATACAATAATGCAAGAAGGTTACAGTATTAAAACTACTGCAGTGAAACTTTTGCAAATTTTGTTGAAGTTTAAAACATCTTGTTTTGCAAGTTGTCTATAATTTTAGAATAACTAGTTTATACTCTAGATCATATTGTCTTTTCACAATTGGACAAATAACTCTTTACTTGATAATGTGAGCCATCTTTAAGTCTTTCAGGAAATAGAGACTACAGTATGTCAGTAGGCGTTAGGTCAGTGTTACAGACAGGAACATGCTGTGGGCAATAATGGTCCTCAGATAAATATGTTTTGTTTTGTGTAGGGACAAGTCTGAAGCAATACTGCTAATGCATATCTGTTTTTTTCTTAATATTGCTTAACATTGTTATAATTATTTGTTGCAATACATATGACTGGATTATTGTAAGCATAAGAAAATGGGCTTTCAATATTTCTTTTGTGTATCTGTTTAATGTTGGCTTTGTACTTAGAGTATCTAGTCTAGCACATTAAGTAGTTGGACTTTGGATGTTTTATGTGTAACAGGGCCACAGAGCACAAAAGGATTGTTAATCATCAGCTAAGTTACCAGCCACAGAGTATTTATCTTGTAAACAGCTGTAAACAGTCTTGGTGGATGCTTGTATGGTTTCAGATTTGTCTGCACTCATCTGGAGCATTCTCATTTGTTGTTCACCTGCAGATGCTGTCACAGTTCGCAGCAGCAGTGACCGTAGTTTCTTCAACATCCCCAATCAATTTAGAGGGAAAAACGGGGGGTTGTATTCTGTTTTTAACATCAGTCAGTAAACGTAGCTGAGTTTGGAGTTTTATTTTGGAGTGTTGTTTTTCTCACTTCACGTTTAATTGTAATTTAGCATTCTTAAAAAGTAAGAAAGTTGCAAAATGTTTCCAGAGCAATTGAGGTTTCCCGGCTGCAGCCTCGATACTTGTGATTGCAGAGACGTTGATATGTTGCCACTGATTTTTCCTGTAGTGACATCTCAGCAAGCTCAAAGATGAAATGTAAATTCTCGGTCTCCCATGGGTATGCATGTCAAAGTCAATTTTGAGTTTCTTTCCTTGCATTCTTTGCTTCAGATTTATTCAGAGGCAATATCCAACAGAAAGAATGCCACCTTCTATTAAAAAGCAATGGAGTCTGTTTCAGTTACTATTTTTGCTCTGGAGTTTTGAAGAAAACATTAATATCTTTTGGTTTTGAAAAAAATTGCTCCATCAAGAGGATTGTTAGTGTTGTCAGGTTGCACATTTGTGTCTCTCTATATACAATCATATGTATGCATATATATATCTATCTATCTGTGTTTGTGTGTGTGTGTGTATGTGTATAGATCTATATAGATACACATTATGTATAGATCTGTGTAGATACATGTATAAGCTTTCCAGTAGGAATCTTTAGAGAAATAGTTATGGAGCTCTCTTTGAAATATAATCAGTGAGAATCTTGCTGTTTCTCTGTGTAAGATATTAAACACAGACTGTCAGTCTATTGGTACACTTTGAGAGCATGGATATTTTGCTCTTTTGATTGCCAGCTCTCTAGAGAAATGGTTAGCACTCCTCCTGGTACTTTTTGCACCTGTTCATAATTGGCTAAATCTGGAGTTAGAAGCCATCATGTTGTGTTCACTGCACTTAGCAAGGTTATTTCTGGTTATGTCATGATGATGCTGTGAGGTGTTGTCCCAGGTAGGCTAATGGGAAACTCCAATTTCAAGTATTCTCATGTACTAGTTGCCATTTTATTTTCAGGTCATTAGTCACAAAAAATTGTTAGTCCTCTTTACTGTCCAGGGCAACTGGATGTGAAGATTTTTAGCTGCACTCAGTAGGTATGGCATCTCTTATTATTTTAGGGAAATTACTGTAAGAATCTTCATTTGCATGCTGTTATTCATAATGGATAGGTTTTTTACATCACTAACATAAACTTGTTTATTTTAAAGAGACATTATTATATTTTGTTTCTATCCATGTTTTTTTTCTTTTTTTTTTTTTTTAATTTTTCTTGCAGCTCAAGAAGTTCATAAGAACACCAGAGATCCCTTCAAAGCACGTGAGAAACTGGGTCCCCAAGGTCCTGGAGCAGCGACGACAAGGCTTGGAGTTGTACTTGCAGGTGTGTCTCCTTGCAGCCTGCTGAAAGTAAAAGCAGCATCTGTTTCCAGAGCATTAGAAAGTATCAAGTGTGGCATTTTACTGATAGACAATTTTAGAGGTGGGAAGTGATCTGGATACTTACCAGCAGCAGTGATTTCTGTTCACTTAGCAGGACTACCAGCTAGAAAACCAGACTGTTTTGCATTTTTTTTCCTGATTTTTCCAAAGACTGCTCACTGATTTTGGTGAACCTTCATTTTCCTTTTCCTAAAACGGGGAAAATAATGCTATTCTTTCCAAAGTTGTCTTGACTATAGCAATCAAAAGTGCTGCCTGAAAAATATAAGGAGACTTTATTTAGCTTACCTCTGTTTAGACAGACTAGGGAAGCATCAGCTCATCAAATTCGTATCAGTCTGCTATAAATGCCTGTATAGGAATTTTTCCTACAGCTGAAATAGGCACCTGTCATCTCATATTAATCTTAGTTGGTTGGGACATTTGTATTTTAAGTCTTAGGTTCTACCTAAATGGGTCATGGTTTTGATAAAGACAATTAAAGGAGTCTTCAGGAATGAGCAGTTGTATAGACATCTAAATATATCAGGAATAAATACCATTCATTTTTAATGAATGGAATTTCTATTGTCACCATGATTGCTTTAAAAAATGCCCCATGGTGTAGGTTCACAGCTGTTTCTCTGGTGGCAAAGCCAGATAAAGTTGTTAACTCTAAACATGTTCCACTTTCAGCTGCCCTAATGCAAGTGCTCATTTACTGAAGGGGATTATAGAAATGATGAGTCAACATAATTGTTTTGGGAGGAGGGCAAGAATAACAGTCTTCTATTTTTACTCACATCAGCCACTTGCAGTAAATTTTTGTTTTTTCTGATTTCCATGCAACTTTTATTTGGACGTAATCACTACCAAGGCACATATACCAATTTGTCTTAAGCAGTTGATTTCATTAAAAGATAGACAGCTAGTTTGGTTATGGCTTTTTAATTGCTTATGAACTGTAAAAGAACATCTCCCCCTACTGGAAGAGTTAGTCAACTCCTGTCCTTTTGCAGTCTTGCACATTTAATTAACTCTTCCTCTAATCTGTTGCTGTTGGCTCCAATATGCAGTGGTTTAGATTGGAAGAAACTGCTGGGCATCATCTGTCTGGGCATCATCAATATGATAAGCCACTAAGTTATATCCATACTAATTTGCATACTAATTTAAACAAGCAGAAAAGTTGTTAATATTTCTGTTAATGTAATTAATTTTTGTTTCCACTAATAGAAAGCAGAATTAATCATCAGTGAAAATTTAACTTCTAAGATAATTAGACAATGAAAAGTTCATAGTAAGGCACTTCAGTTATGAGACTTTTTTTAACAGTGACAAGCATTTACCGAAGCATGGTGTAGAAATATAATAGAGTTTTGGAAGACACAATCATTTTTTTATTTAACACCATGTATACAAAATACTGAAAACACTTTTTCAGGTAGTTCTACTGACAGTTAATCTGTAGGAGCTGTTTGGCTACTACTGTCACTAGTCAGTGGTTGTGCATTTAGCCAGACATTTGTGCAGCAAATAAACGTTTATGAAGTCAGGCCAGTCATTAATTGTTTTGTATGAAACCAGCCAGAACCATATGCAAATACTGAGCTATTACGTAGATGTAATGTTCAATGAATTTGTTTCAGCATGCCATGCAGATGGCCATCAAATACAGACTGTACACGACATGGTCTAACTGTGTTGGGTTCATTAAACATTTTTAATTAAGTGGTTGCTTGTAATTAAATGCAGGTAAAAATATTGACATGAAATGAGAGTAGTAGAGTCACTCTGTACTAAGTAGTAAAGAAAGCAAGACACTCCCCTGTCTGAGACAGAAGGTGCTGCAGTTGCCAGGACCTTGTTGTTTCTTTGTGACCTTTTCATGGTGAAATCTCCCTTTTGAATCCTTTCAGCACAGGTTGGTTTTTTTCTTGGAGTGGATAAATAGGAGCTCAGAAACATTTCATTATATCTTTCTGAAGAGTAACAAAATTACAAATAAATTATTATTAAATTGTGAACTACAACGAGTAATTTTTTTAATGCATCAGTAGCCACTGCCAGTTAATTGTCATAAGACTGCTTATTTTACTTCTGTTTTTGAAAGCTTGGGTCAGGACTTCTTCTTGTTGTAATAGACCAATTTTAATGGAATTTTGAAAGAATGATTTATCTTACTCTATTTTTAAGTAAGACTTTCATATTTTACAAGTTGGCTGGAATGTGCAACTTTTGTTTTTTTATATGGTGAAACAATTGACTAGAAGCACTAATATGCTTAGTAATTCAACTGCATATACAATAATATTTACAGAGTCCTTGTGAATACTGAGAACAATCAACTGACTGACAAGAGGAAAGAAGGATTATGTTTAATTTATTAATGAGGAAACAGATGCAAAGATAAGTGAATGACAGATTGTGGCCCCAAACATTCAAGCAAATTAGTATGAAGAAATAAGCTATTGCTACTCTGCTTATCATGGTAAATGTCTCTGTACATGCAGCACAAAGAACTTAAGCTGAGCTGATTTAGTCTTTGCTAAATAAGAAAATCACAGAATAAACTGAATTGGAAGGGACTGACAAGAATCATCGAGTCCAACTCCTGGCCTGCACAGGACACCCCAAGAGTCACACCATGTGACTGAGAGCACTGTCCAAACACTTCTCCAGCTCCATCAGGCTGGTGCTGTGACCACTCCCCTGGGGAACCTGTTCAGTGCCCAACCACTCTCTTGGTGAAGACCTTTTCTTAATATCCAACCTAAACCTGCTGTGACACAACTTCAGGTCACTTCCTCATGTCCCGTCAGTGGTTACCACAGAGGAGAGATCAGTGCCTGCCCCTCCTCTTCCCCTTTTGAGGATGTTGAAAATGAGGTTTCCCCTTGTTCTCCTTTATATCTCAAAACCCCTGTTACAGCCAGTAGAAGAGCACTAAACCAGCTTTAATTACCTTGTAGTGGCCATCAGGTAGGTAACTTTATTGTTACTTGCTTGTATATCTGAGCTTGTAGCTTGCAGTAGAGCAGAGACAAGAATACAGGTGGTTTTGATTTTAAATTTATAAAACAAATTACTGGGTTACACTATTGTGGACAAAAATCTTGCTTGATAGTTGTTTAATCTGCTATAAGATTTGAACTTAGTATTTATTTATGGTTAGAAATATCTTCTCTTGATGAACTTCATGAGGAGCTTGGTGTTGAAGAAACCTAGAAGATAAGGATTTTAAGGAGCTGGTTGTATAAGGCACCTATAATTTGAGAAGGCCTGCCAAAAGGATCTGCCTTGAAAGTCTATGACTCCTCAGAGTAGTGAGTGTAGATAAATGTATTTGTTTAAAAGTACCAGAAGGTGAAGATAAGTGTGGAAGATTATGGAGCAGGCTCATAACAAGTATTGTAGTTTCTGGATGGTATTTGTTTGGTCTGAGTTTTCTTCATCCACTGTCCAATTTCAGACTGACTGTTATCACAAAGCAATACAGAAATATAACTTGGTTTGTATGTGTATTTAAATAAGATATAAATCACATGAAAATTCCCTCTTCCACTGTTTTTACTGTGTCTGTTCAGTAAGTAATTTTGTAGATTGACCAAGTGAACAGGTAGTTGGGGTCTTGTTTTTGCCAAGGGTGACACTGGAGGGACCTTATCTAACTGGCTATCAGAGCAGCTGCAGCTGCTTTGGAACAAATTAGTATTTCTTACAAATACATTTGATATGATATACTATTGGATGAGCAGTTTTTAGTTATTTTCTATAGAGCTTATTTTCTATGAATTGGTAATGGGGAAGAATTTGATTTAGCCACCTGCTCATTTGGAGTTAGGTCATATCCTTGTCCCAGTAAGCTGACACTGGATGTTATTGCCATCCAGTCGGTCTGCCCCAGGGACTTGCCCTTTGACAGGTCTGCCTTTTAAAGTTCAATGGAATAGATATTTTCTAACCCCCTTGGGCTGAAGAAATCTCATCATTTGCTGATATCATCAGTCCAACAAGATAACAAGCATCGTTAACAGAATTCACTGTGAAGTGGCACCCACACCTCAGCATGAGACTTGGTAGCTGCTGCTAGTCTCCACTGAAATAATTTGCTTGTAGGTAGAGATTTTGAAGGAGGCCCATATTTTTTATTAGTTTTAGCGTACTAACTCATTTCATGTGGTCTGAATGACCTGAAGAAATTCTTCTTGTGACTAGCAAGACTCTAATATAAAACAGAGTGTTGTAGACCTTCTGAAGTGCTCTGTATCTATGTAGGGTCTCTATGTACATACGTCTCTAACCAGAGTTAATTTGCAGAGCTAATATTTCTCTCTTGGCTGAGGTCAAGAAAACATACTTGCCTTTTATTTATTCTTGAACTTTTTACAAAGAGAACAGTCCTGATTCCTGGAGATAAGATTGGTTAAAGTGCTCCTTGGCTGTGAGACATGAAGACTTGATGAACTTCAACATTCCAGCAGTTTCAGGAATCCAGATCTTAAAAATGAATTATGGCATTTATGAAACTGGACTAGAGATTTGTTTTCCATTTAAGGAAATAATCTGGAGATCTGAGAAGCACTTTGACCTATATTTCAGTATTCTTCAGAATGCAATTCTCTTTAAAAATATTTTAACTACCAATCCTTCCTGAAAAACATAAGTAAAACCATATCTGTTATGATTTTACACTTAAGAAATTAAAATCCAATCCTATACTCCTTAGCTGTCTTAGTTTCCAGCAGGGTGTAGTTAAGAAAGCAGTGGATGTAATAATGTAATGAATAATGTGTAGTTGCTGTATGAGTAAGCTCATCAGAAATAAAAGGAAGAGAAGTCTACATTATTATATTACTTTTTTTTTACTCTTTTGGGGGCAAGAGTTCAACCACAATTGCAAAAAAAATGGGGACAAATAAGCTATTTATGTAGTAAGTTAGACTATGGAGGACAAACTGTTAATATAGAAAATTTGGCCCAAGGTGTCATTTCTTCATGGACCACTGTGGTTTTCTTTAATTACTTCAATAAACATTGATACAAAAATCCACGTGGAAAAGTTTAAATAAGTAAATAACTTTTTTTGACTAGACAGTTAGTATGAACAAGATTTTTGTACTATTTTCTTTTAAGTTGATCTAATTTTGTGATGTTACTTCGTAAAAATTTTAGATTCAGTTAAGAAATACTGAAACATTCTTTTTGTTAATTTGAAAACTCTGTTGCAGAGCATTTCAGACTTTCAATACAGAATTTCATATTCAGTTGGAGATAAGAATTGTGTTTTTCTTGAGCTTCAGTCATTGCCTCTTTTCACTGAGGGCTGTGTTAATGTGATTTCTCAGAGTTTTTTATCATTTTTATCACATTTTATCAAATTGTGAAGAAAAAGAGTTTTCTGTCACCTCCTGGGGAGTTTCATTAGTTCTTCACTGCTTAACTGATTCAGTTTCTGTTGACCTCTTGCTGTTCTAACAAGAAGGAATGCAAACTCAGCCATTTATAACTTTATAGCTTGTCTATTGTCAAGAAGACCAGAGAGATCTCTGCTCTAAGATGAGGCATCTAGGCTCCTGATGCCAGTGTGCAAGTACTCCCCATAGTGTGTTTGCTAGAGCTTTGCCTTTCAGTAGCCAAATATGCCTGTTCTGTAACTGCAGTTGAAATCCTGTTACAGAGCTCTCTTGCCTGGAGTAGGATCAGAAAAGAAAAGAAATTTTTTGGGAGGAAAGAAGTCCTTGGTGATGTACATGGTTTTTTGTTGTTTTCTCTTTGTGAAGTAAAGGTAAAAGTGGTCCCATGGTAGTACATAAAATTATCTGAACTATTCTAAGCAGAACAAAAACTAAGGCATGGTAGTACATAAAATTATCTGAACTATTCTAAGCAGAACAAAAACTAAGGCATCATATAAAGACAGGAAGATCTGCATTATGGCGTAAGCTGATAGGCATCTCTAGGATCAGATGTAATCTGTAAGTGCTTTCTAAGTGGAACAGTTTTTGATGTTACATATGTAATGTAGAGGTGAACTGGTGCTGTTGGAGATGGTTAGAATTATTGAGATCTTTGTGTGTGATACATATGCATTTATGAGACATTTTATTACCTTTGTCCAATAAAAAAGAATCAAGTACTATTTAATTATGGAAATGCAATGGCAAAAAGATTGTAGAGCTATGATCATTCAACTGTTCAAATTTTATTTCTGTACAGTTCACATTCATCATATTTATCCATTCTGTCCATGTCCATTCACCACACTTACCCATTCATTACAATTTTTCTTCCTTTATATTCTCCAAAATCTAGTCTGTATCAAGCATGTAATTGTTCTTATATACCTGTGTACCTTCACCAAAGGGTGTTGTGAACACAACATTTTGAGTTGGTTCAACTGGAAGTCTGGAAAGGCATATGGGCATATGAAAGGACAGCCTCTATCAAGTGTAGAAGGTCCTGTAGTTGGAAATAACTTTTGAAGCTGATTTTGTTTTGAAGAAAAATGTCTTCTATGGTAGTCTTGCACTCTTCCTTGGTATCCATTTATATCCATTTTGGAATATAGGATGCAGTGCTAAATGGATCTTTGGTCTGAAGCAATGATCTTATTTAATCCTTAAAGTACGTTAGAGACATGTTTGTGTTTCAGCTTGTAACTAGATTTGTTTAAAAATTACCATGTTCTCAAGAACTGAGCCCTGTATGGATCATGAACACTATCCAAAAAGAAAAATGACTTAATTGTGTGGTTGAGAAGACATATTTGAGTAATTGAGATATATCTATAGAGATATGTATCTATTGAGATAGATAGATAGATAGATGGATGGATAGATAGATAGATAGATAGATAGATAGACAGATAGACAGATAGATAGACAGATAGATAGATAGATAGATAATGAAGTATGCAGATGATGTGACTGTTCAAAGCTACTTGTAAAGGCTTTTTCAGACCAAATGTTTTACACATGGGAAGTAATTGTTTATATACTTAAAAGCTAAATTCAGAGGTTGAAATTGTGAGCTATAAAGGTTCTGTGCAAAATGTGGGCTTATTTTTTTTCCTTCTCCGCCTTATTCTGTGTGTGCCTGACCTGTGGGGTTTTTTTCCCCCTAGGCTTCTGTTTAACCATTTCCCATGGCTGAGAGCAGGAGCTGGATAGAAATCACTTTGACTTCCTTGTATTATTCATTTGGCACCACAAAGGTTTCTGCAGAGGCAGTCCTTCCCTTTGTCCTATATAGACATTCACTGTTAGGATGTATTTCTAACTAATTTAAGATCAAATTGGCTTATTTGCAGAAAAAAAATCCCATCAAATCCAGAACAGATGCTTATCTCCCGATTGCTGTTTCTGGAAACTAGTTTTATTTTAATTGCAGGTGAATATGCTGAGAAGAAAGGGTCTAGCATTAGAAAGTTGCAAAAAAAAGTTGGATCCAGTGAAATAAGATTTAACTGATGTTTTGCTGGAAAGTCTGTTGAATCACGCACATCTATTAATCACATTGAAAATTCTCTCCATTATCCAAAATTATTCAGTGTCTTCCGTTTCTAACTTCATTTAGTGTGCAGTAATCAAGGCTGAATGGCTTCTGTAAGGAGTTCCAACAACAATGGTATGATAAGTATAAAAAGACAAAATGTTCTTTGTCCTCATTAAAGATTGTGAGCAGAGTGTTAAATAATATTAATGGCTGGGATTGTCAGTACTTAACAGTACTTTCCTAGTACAAGTGATTTTATTGATCGATACAGTCTCAATGTAACAGGGCAGATTATTCTACTGATTTTATCGAAACCTTAACTAAGTTTGTTAGTGTACCACATATCCTTAAATAGATCTAGATGATGATGTAGATTAAGAAAAGCAGACCACCATCCATCTTTTTTTGATCGGTTAATAACTTAAATCCATCATTGCTGCAACCGGCTTTTTTAAGATTCTGTTGTGCATACGTGTTTCTTTGGTGGTAAAGATACGTAGCTGGGTTTAAATGGCTGTGGATTTTAAAGAAGTGTGCCTGACACATGCAGGATTGCATATTTGTTAAGAGGAAGCAGAAAGCCAAAGAAAACAGGGAAGCAAAATAATTCTGTAGGTAATTTAAAGGAGACCCATTTATTAAAAGTGTCTGCCTGCAGAGATTCATGAAGAAATATTTGAAGCATTTTTCAAGCATGCTCAGAAAATTACCTGGTTTGTGTTTTAGGAATTAAATTTTTGCTTTTCAACTTGTGCTTTGTTGTGATTTATGATTAATACTTTTTTTCTTCATCTTCAGTAATCTGTTTGGTTTTTTGTATAGAATTGTGCTGCATAAACTCTCCCATTTTACATGTTCGAGGTGATCAAAATAAATTTTACTCAGTTAAGCACAGAATTTACGTTAGTAGTTAGTAGTTGTGATAACTTTAGAAACCATGTCCAAGTTCTTGTTCTCTTTTTATTATACTGTGTATCATGATATTGTATTACATACTTTTGCCCAAGTCAAGATGAACATCAAAGTGTACTAATCATGCATATCCATACAGTGACAAAAGTTCTTTGTCAGGACTGCATATGCTCAGAATAACTGGAAAATATTTAAGAAGAGAGAAAGAAATTAAGTTCTCTAAGTCACAGTCCATGAAGGCAGAACTAGGGATATTAAAATTCAAAGGCTGGCACACTCCTGTAGTCTGCTGATTAGTTCCACAGCTTGTTGGCTTTTGTTTGTCTGAGTTTTTTTTTTTTTTTCAGGATGGTCTGTGTTAAATGATACAAACAATGTTGGACAATAAAGTTATTATGGCATACTAGAATCAAGCTTTAATTCAGCTTCCTTATATATAAGGATTTATTTAACACTGCTTACACATGTAGCATGATTCTACATTACTCTTTCTCCTAGAATGAGTAGGAGAGTATGAGTCTGTTCTAAGCACCCTGATTCCTTTTAAGTCCATACAAAATATGAGATACTTAATTTGTTTAACTGTGATGAAATAAAATGTGCTCACCTTCCTTATCCTGAATACAGCTCCACATTTGACTTGTTGGCAATAAATTTTCTTTTTACTTAATAGATATTTAATAAATTTGCTTGAGCTCTTTGGGGAAGGTGGGGGGAAGTCAAAAATCTTTTGTCCATTATAGTAAAGAAGGAAGGAGGGGGCAGTAATTCCTGCGGTCTTACTGTCACCACCTGAAGTGTGGTAGAAAGACTTAGGTTTCCCCCATCTTTTTAATCAATCCATAGCATTTTAAACACATTTTCAGTTCCTATTTTGTGCTGTTTTACATAAGATAATTCTTATATTTATTTATAGAAAGGACTATTGCTTTTTTAAATTGGACTTTCAAAGCAAGCCAAATCTTAAGGGCTTTTTCTTCAAAATTAGTCTGTAAAGTTAATGAAATGCTAATAAAGGGATAAGTTTATTTTCTACTGAAGGAGTATTTTATTATTGCATGTGTAGTGTAACACACTGTGTTTTGCTAAGGTTGTTCAGTAGTATACAGCATTAAAGTAGAATGTATTTTAGACCTACATTGTATTGACTTTATGCAACCTGGTAGCATTCTTCTGCATACAGTCTTTGTGTGAAAGTGAAGACGCACCATTAATATTCTTTACACATTTATAAATTGTACATGAGGGCAGGGGAAAAATGTTCATGAAGAAGTGAATAAATTTTTTTTATAGAAGGATGTGAATCTGCACATAAGGTACAGGTTGTGTTTGGAAGCCAGAGGAAGACAACAGATATGGAGTATATCCTGAATAACTGAACCATTCATTCTGTGCTTTGGATGATAAACTCATTCTAGGAGGAAGAGTAATGTAGAAACATGCTACATGTGTAAGCAGTGTTAAATAAATCCTGATACATAAGGAAGCTGAATTAAAGCTTGATTCTAGTATGCCATAATAACTGTATTGTCCAACATTGTTTGTATCATTTAACACAGACCATCCTGAAAAAAAACCCCTCAGACAAACAAAACCCAACAAGATGTGGATCTAATCACAGGGGATTACCAGAAAGATACTGAAATAAATAAGCAGTAATTCTTGACCTTTTGCTTTCAATTTTGAAGGGAAGGAGCATAGAAACAGAATTCTTTGCAAGATGGACTGCTAAGCAAAACATGAGAGCTGGTCTATCAATACATAAGAGAGGTGAGCAGAGGAAGAGGCGAATAGTCTTCCTCAGAAAGGTTGTGGCAGAGTGGTTAGTGAGCCTTCTCTTTTGGTTCCACAGTAAATTGAATGCTCCTGCACTAGATCCAATTCCCATTCATATGGGTGTGCTGCCTTTTCTTGGTATTTATGCAGTCTTACGTGACTCCTTTCTGAAAGACATTGAAGGATTTCAGAGTGAACTAAGGGGGGAAAGTCCTGTGGTCATGGGTAGTTTAGGAGATTCACAAATCCTTGTTATTTTCTCTAACACTGTCTATCTCTACTCACATCACTATTGATTGTCTTTTTTATTTTTCCACCTACTTACTGTCTCTTTTGTCTGAGTATAATATAGATTTAATTACACATAAAAACGCTCATTTTACACTAAACCCATTCATTGCAGAATTTTGTGACTGAGATAGGCTTGGACTTCTGTGAAGGTACATTTGCAAACAAATACACATTATTGAATGATGCCTAAATTTATAACTCTGATGTGGATTTTTCCTGTAGACATTAAAATAAGAAAATTCCAGGGTTACTTATGATAAATCCTGTGAATTATATATATGAAAATTTTCACAAAGTATTGATGTAAGAAATGTGGTGCAGTTTCTTGTTTTTAATTTCTCATAGTTATAATTGTCTTTATCTAATATATTTCTCCTCTGTAGTTGAAAAAAGTTTGCAGAAACAAAGCACGAGCAGAAGTACAACCTTTAATTTCATTAGGCATGTTGTAACTGGTGAAGATTAATGTATATATCTCTTGCTAATTCTTTTCAATTACTCAGTTCATATAAATTCCCAAACCTTGTTAATTATGCTGAAGTCAGGTGGTAATTTTTAACAGTGTTTCCACAGCAAGGGAATTTTCCTAGTCTAACCTTGCCCTCCTGTAGAAACTCTCAGCAGATTAGGCATTCTGACTCTAGTCCATTCGTTTTCAGCACAAGCCTAATTGCTGCCGACTGCCTGCCACAGGTATCCTGGTTATTGTACATTTAAGGGATGCAGGTTCTTCTGAGAACAAATAAGGAAAGATTAATTGTTTGTTTTGTTTCATCCCAAGAGAAATGTGGGAGCTTAATCAAGAAAAATAATTTCTTCAGTTGATTTGGCTTATTTGTAGAAAGGGATAATTGTGTAGAGGCAGGCATAGAGCTATGCATTTTGAAAGAAATTTTGCCATTTACCTACTTGCGAGGCAAAGATACAGCAAAATGAATGTAACACAGCATTGGAATTGATGGGGATGGTTCACATTTCTCATAGTAAGTAATTTGGCTGCTGGGCTTTTATTTGAACCAATATTGCTAGGTGGTGTTGTCATTTGTTTTGTCTGCTTCTTTGGATATCTAATCAAGTAGGGGGAAAAACGCTTTTCCAAATTGTCCTTAATTGCTAGAGCACGAAGTGAGCTGAGCACTCAGGTATTTCCAATTAAAGAACTTGTTTCCAGCAAGCACCATTAAATCTATCTTTCCCAATCTGATAAATAAGCTATCAAAGAGTGGAACAGATTAATTGAGAGCAATTAGTTCAAAGCTCAGTATAACAGTTAGACTGAACCAACTTTATCAATGAATGCAAATTTTACGTAAAGCAGTAAGAGGCACTTATGCAACAAAACAGAGCTGAGAGTAGCCACTAAGCACAAAGGAAAATTTTATATGTAATAGAGAAATAAAAGACATGTGAAAATCACAGATCATACAATTCGTAACCATCACAAGATTTCTTCCAATTGCATCTAAAGCATAAGAAAGCCTTGCTTATACTTCAACACTTGTGTTTGCAGATGCAGTAATCTCCAAGTTTGCTTTGCTTATGTTAATAATCAGTAACCCCTATGTAGAGACAGCCTACACACTGTATTTTGAATCCCCTTTAGTACAAGTTTGTGTTCCTTTATATATAGACATTCTGAATGGGTGTTCCTTTCTTCCAGCTGCCTGTGCATGCCAAATTGCATTGGTCCACATCATGTAAACATCATTCTGCATGTGAGCTCACTGGATATTTCTCTTAATGACAAAACATAGAAAAAGCACCTGGATGCTCTCCTTACATGTCAGCATTTTGACAGTGCACACATCATCATGAGGAGAAAGCCTCTCTGTTGCCTGAGATATTGAAATAAATGTATAGGCTCCAAGTATTAATGTGTTAAGAAAAACTTTTACAAGTTTGTTTGCGTGTTGATAATTGTTCTGTATATACTGCTTTGGAGTAATGTTCTCCATCAAGAAGAAAGCACATGAAATAGCCTAATTTCTGTCAGTTTTTACAGAACTACCTTGGCTAGGTGAGTTATATTGCTGCTCTGTATGTTGACATCATTCCTGTAAACTGACAGCACAAATATACCAGCTGCCACAACTTTCAAAACTGCTCTCTTAGAGCATCAGTTTGTGTGGTGCATCTCTGGCCTTTACACCAGCAATGTGGCTGGAGTCTTCTTTTGCAGAATTACAGTTTTAAAATGGTTGGATAAAAATCTTATTTCTTATGCTGTTGCAACCCACTGGGTACATCTATTCTAGGAAAATGAAAAGGTCAGTGATAACTTTCCCAATAAAACCTTCTGAGAAAATGTCATTCCAGTTATGTGTATCTGACTCGGGGAGTTCATCCTCCATTTTTTGAGCTTCATATTTTTTTGAGCTTCATATTTCTTTATTTCTGGAATATCATCATCATTAGAGGAATTCAGCATTCATAACCATGGTAGTGTGGTGTCATATCATCTCATGAACTTACGATAACAGACAAGGTTTAACAGACATAGCACTTTGAATGTATGTAGTTTACAATATTTTTCTTTGTATCCTTGCTGGCAAGTCACAACTGAATAAGATCACAGTTGTATTCTGTGTAATCATGGACTTCTGAGAAGTTTCCCTTTAGTGCTGGCTTCTGAAAAATGCTCAGATTATCTCCAAAAAATCATGAGGAAGTTAGACAAGTGAAACCTCTCTTAGTTTCTTCAGATGTTAAGGCATCCACATTTTGAAGTGTGCTTTCAGTGTGCTTTCCAGCTCTCACACTTAGTTCACTGGGACAGGCTCCTGATATAACACTCATTAAAAAGCACTCACAAAGCCACAGGAGAGAATGGAGAAACAAAGACCATGCACAGAATTCAGAGTCTACAGTCTTGCTACCAGCAGCATTTAAGCAACCATCTCCACATTATCCCACCAGAGGTTTCTCTGTGTATTTGGACCCAGTCAGGGTCAAGCTGTGATACCTGCTAACAGTTTTGAACAACAGCAGTTGTATAATTTCATAATTAAGACAAAATCTGTGTTTCTGTAAATGATATTGTATTTAAATGCCATGCAATATTACGTACCTGCTTTACAGGGGGACTTTTTTATAATTAATCAAATTCAGGCAAGTTTAATTATGTGACCTGAATTAGTTATCCAGCTTTAAGTGCTGGAATCACACGAACATGTACTGCAAGAGTAAGTTTCCACAAAATATTGTGGTCTTTCTCTAGTACTGTAAATAAAGATCAGTGGGTTGTCTTATGAATTTTTCCTCTAATGTTGTCAGAGGCTCTTGATAACTGTAGTTCAGTGCAGATACTCAGGAATATTGTATTATTAATGTAAAAGTAGAGACAACGTTTCAGTGAAGAGGTCCAGCAGCCAGGCTTGACATCTCAACCCAAATTTTAAGTGGCAAAAAAATCCCAAAAATAATACGATTTTCTCTAGTTTGTCAACTTTTTTTCCCAGTTTTAGAAAGCAGTGATGTTTATCAAGGAAATCAGAGAGAAGTCCACCATCAGACAAGACTGATGGGTTTGTTACTGTTTGTATGGAGACATGTAAATTATTTTTCCTTTAGCGTATTTATCAGTTATAACTACCATATTATCTTTTTTTGTATCTATAGCAGAATCTTTCAACTTCAGATTCTTTCAGCTCTCCATCTTCTAACTATTTCGTTTCGGTTTTTTCTCCTTCAATTTAATTTTGTCCCTTTGAGTTTATTCAGTCTTATTCAATCTTACTCAATCCACGTATCAGTTATAGTGTTGTCTTCTGATGATAATGTCTTGAAGGTCATCTCTGTGGCCAGTCAACAGACAATGTTAAGTTTTTTGTAAATTTCAGTTGTTCTCTGAATCCTTTCTGAACACACTACATCTGGTGGCATACTCACTTTTATTTGCTCATAGTGGAGTCTAGATTAAGCTGTCTATTGCACTGTATATAGTACTATTCTGACTTTTCAGTCACCAAGAAATGGTGGTGAAACACCAAGAAATGTCACTTATATAACAATTTCACCCAGCTTCAGATGCTAAAGCTTTATTGTAAGGTAAACCAGAGCCCTCAGAGAAGGAATAACCACTGGGAAGAAGAGGTGAAATACAAGTGGTTTTTTTTTTTTTACAAATTCTTCATGTGGGGGAAACCTGGAGACCAAATACTTGTGCCAGACTGAGTAATAGAAATAAGGAAGATTGCTGTCTATAATGCCAGAATATATGATTCATTAATCTGTGATACTCAAGTCCAACCTCATTTGTAGAGTTTACTGATCATAATTAAGTAATTGTCTGTTTGCTGAGTGAGGAACATCAAGTAAATTCTAAGTGAGAATATAACATCCAAAATGTGGGATTTATAGAGAACATCTTGGCATTCTTGTAGCATTCTAATATTATGATAATTTTTAACAGAAATACAGGCTGCTGTTAGCAGGCTAAGATGCAATATTTTTTCTGTTTTGGAGAAATTACCCCTCTTTCAGTAGCAAAAATGCGGAGAGTGTTTAGCCAAATCAGAACATTGTCCACAGAATTGCCATGTTGTGACAAACGCAACCTTCCAGCTGATGCTGCTTGTTTGCCATCAGCACAGAAAAGGTAAATAAGCATTCACTGACCAAGTTAGGATGGTCTCTTTTCATAAACAATTGCATCATTCCTCACCTTTATGAAGGACTCCCTTGCTGGTGAGTTTTGGGAGGGACAAGTGTCAAGGAACAGAGCCATAATGAAGTACCTGTGATTGAGCATGGATTACATTGCTCTGTTAATTCTGTAAAAACTTGTCAGTTTGCCACCCAAATAAATGCCTAGACTGCGTAAAACGTGGAGCAGAGTGACCTCTAGAAGAAAAATCAATGGCAATTCATATTTCATATGTCTATAATTGCTTGTGAGAGCATGGCAGCAGTTTGTTTATAGAGCAGCTTGTTTTACCAGGGATTGTTTCCTGCCTTTTTCTTCTTTCTAGTAGTGATGCCTCTTGCAGACTGTGAATTACGGCTAGACACAACAACAGACAAGTTTTATTGGTGGTAATTTTTTATTATTGTTTTCACATTACTGTCTTCAAAATTGCCACAATGTGTTCTGTTCCAACTAGTTCACTAATCTATAGTTACATGTAAATCGTATTCACAACTGTTTTCTTGAAAGACTCATGAAGCTGTTTTCATCTTCTTAGTAGGCAAGGCTCTGTCCTCCATGATGTCTTCCATTCGCTAGTATTTTACCCATCAAATTGATTCCATTGTATGGCCATCATTTTTAAGCAATTTGTCAGAGAAGAAGGCATTCTCACAGTTTGCTAATTCAAAGACAGAAAGACAGAATTTTCAAAATATCTTTTTTCCTCCTGCTTTTCTTGTCTTTGTTTTGTTTTGTTTTGGGATTTTTTGGGGGTTTGGTTTTTTGGTTTGTTGTTTGGTTTTTTTCCCTTGGGTTTTTTTTTTTTTTTTTTGAGAAGCTGTTGTAAGGTTTGTATCTCCACTGAGGACCGAGATGTCATAGGGATAGAGAAAATGCCGCTCACTTTATGGATTACTGTTAGGTCAACAAAACTTTGGCAGCATTGATTAACTTGACAGTGAGTACAGCAGTACATTTATCACTTATGGCTGTGCTGTAGAAAATCTAATAAGAGGCAAACAATTCCCTTTAGAGCAGTAACAGGTTCACTGTGGCTAACGGTGCATGCACTGGAAATTTCTGACTTTAAATTATACCCTTGCTGCTAGTTGGGTCATTGACTCCAAGCTACTGCACTTTCACTACTATGTTCTGTATTATTAATTTGATCAAAGTTGTTTTGGCTTCTATAAATGTGTGCAAGCCATATATTGAAGTTCATATAAACTCATAAGCATTTCTGAAGAAGGAATGCAGAAGGAACATGATCCAAGCTGCATTATACAGAAGGGGCAGTTGTTTGTTACACCTACAAATGTTAGAGGTCTTAAAAAGTTATAAAAGAAAAATTTTGAATTGTTGCTTACAAACCTGCCTCTAATTCACAGATTTAAATAAATCCTAAACCCAAACCTATATTACATTCAATAAGTTTCATTGTTAGATTGATTGTTAGAATTACCTTTTGCACATGTGCAAATATTTTCTTTTTTAATTACCAGTAATTAACTTAAAATTTATATATATGTTGATTTACAGATATGTTCTTCCAGTTGTCTTCTTTTTTGCAGTATTAATGAGAACTGAATTGCTAAGAAGAATTTTTTTTTGCCTGTTCTGTGTAGCAGCATGCTGCTTGACTACAACGTACTGTTTGACTATCATCTTATGGTGAAATTGGGTTTTATCCAGTATTTCTTTCTTCTTTCACTTTAATAGAACTTTTCTCAAAGCCTATGTCCTGAGCATTGAAAAATACCTTTGCATTGCAAAAATAAAAAAAAAAAAAATCAAGTCTTTTAAAAAAATGTTATATTGATTAGTTCTCTTAAATGGAAGCCCTGCGTAAGATACTCTTCTACAGAATATCAAGCTTTTTTTTGCAGTTCAAATAACCAAATGTATGTAAAGGTCACTTACCCAAATAATTGTGTTTCTAGAAACATGCAGGAAAGAAGTTTGAAGAAAAATTGGTGTTAAGTGCAGATCAGAATATAGAGTGTGCAGCTTAACTTGTGGCTTTGTGATGCAATCTGCAAAATTGCTGTTCAAGAGAGTGAGTAGTTATTTTAATGTTTTTTAAAATATTAGGATACACTAGACCAGAGAGCATTTATAGGTAGCAACTGTTCTTTCAAGTATTTTATGTTATTTTAGGAAACTGTTTAAATTGGAGGTTTTGTTCTGCAGTATCTGTAAAAATGATGTTGTTTTCTTTGTTGGGAGAGAAGTATTCTACTTGAATCAATTGTCAGGAGGCTTAATGTAATAAGGCAGTTTGTGGTCTGACTAAAAGAAACACTGTGCAGAAGAAATTCCCATAGCAGTTTGTTTTTAACAGAAAAACTGAGTTCACCTGAACCATAAATACATTGAAAACTGAGGCTTAATAAGGTAGAGGAGCTTCAGAAGGAAGAAGGATTATTGTCCAAATAATGTCTTGTAATGACTACAATTTAACCAAATATCTGTATTAATAATAGTGAAGCTCTATCAACACCATAACAGCAGATTTTGTGCAAGAAATGATCAAGCAAGTTGATATTAGTAACCTTTGCATAGTTAGAGGAAAAACATAATTAAAATAGTGCCTCTGCTTTCTTTTTTTT
>VXBR01012225.1:318427-347117 GCA_013400215.1 Cisticola juncidis | reverse complement strand
TTTTTTTTTTTTTAATTTCCAGTATAGAAGTTGTGTTTCCCACTCTCCTATTGCATTTGGCAGGTAACGAGACACATTTCCACACTTTCTCCTGGGTTCATACAATAAAGGAGTTACCCTACTGGCTGCCTTACTGAACAGAGACCTGGTATTGATTACCTATCACACTGGCATCAGAACTACTCTTAGGATTCAATTTTTTTGTTGTTTTGCATATTTTATTGATCAAAAGTGGTAAATGAGCATCAAGCGTGCAAGAAGACGATGAATTGTTTACTTGCATAAAATAACCTTTCAATAAGGGAAGATGCATTGCTCACACTTTTGGTGCTGTTCTGCTGCCCGAAGCAGATGGCATTCAGCTGCTATTGATTTGCTCCTATAGTTACAGAGCAGCATGTAACAAGGCATGCTCATTTCTCTGAAAGCGAGGTGAGGTTTTTTGCCAGGGTGGCAGGAGTGAAAAAAGGAAGGATGGGGGTTCTGAGGATTGTTTTGGGGTTGTGTTTTTTTACAAGAAAAACACTGAAGTCCTGTGCAAACAAAAAGCAGGATTTCTGTGTTTGCAGAGAAAGGGAATTACTTTGTGTAGTTCTGGCACTTCTGATGACATTAATTCCTGATGCAGATTGAATCCATGAGCAAGCAAGTACTTAGGATTTTTAAAATAGCCTCAATTTAGCATCACAATCTCCACACCACAAGTCTTAACTCCTATGGGGTTTTTTTGATTTATACATGTTTTGTCCTACTTGTGTAAAGACTGTTGATTAATTAGCAAAATAAAATCACACTGCAATATGTTGGGCTTGATTCTGCCCAACAGCTAATTTCACTGAAGGATACAGAATTTAATAATTTGCTGCTGGATCTCTCCTGTAATCGAGGACATGCAGACATTACAAAGTCAGCTTTCTTTGAAAATTTATGTGGAAGGACATTTAATGCAGAATTTTGGCATGAACAAGATCTCCAACTCTTTGGCAGATTTTAACAAAATGCAGGTATGTGATAGAAAAGGGTATCAGCAAATATAGTATAGGCATGTTTGTTCTAAGACAAAACATTTTACTTAATTTGTAGTCTTAATCCTGAAAGAATAGTTTAGTGGGTGGTACTTGAGGAGTCGGGTAACAGTCCTTGATCAATCTGTTTTCACATAGTAATAACCCAACTGTCAAGATCCACAAGTGTTGTAGTATAAGAGTTAAATTCAGACTCTTAGTGACAAAAGTGGACCATTAAAATGTTTTGGCAGCACATACTAAAGCCTTTCTTGCCCACCTGACTCTTCTGCAGTGACTTACTGTCAGAAATGCTTAGTGTTGAGTTTGGACAGTCTTGAGAATCTTCCTGTTCTTATCTTATTTAGGAAAATAAGATTAAATAATTTACTCCATTATGACTGCTCTACTGTCCTCCATTTCTTTTATACTGTATTTCTTTTTAATGAAAATAATGTCTGAGTTATGACCCCTGGCAAAACATTGTCACATCATAGTTAATAGCTAGTTATTTTTCAAGGATTTAATTTAAACATGCATATCAGTAACTGTTAAAAAATTCTCTCCTTCATCTAGTCAGATTTCTCTTCTCTAACACTGATTTCAGTTTGTTTGTGTAATTTATGAAATGCTACCTATGCCTTTTTAATATCCATATGGTTAAGTAGCATTACATCTTCACTATTTGTTGTGATGCTTCCACAGCATAAGCAGGCAAGAAAACATTGAATCTTTGACTTTAACCTGTTAGTTCCAATACACAGTAAACATTTCTTATGAATGTTTTTCAAAGCAAACCTCTGTGTTTTTTTCAGAAAACAGATCATTTTCAATTGATGGCTAATGCTGTCAGCACAGCATTTATTGCATTATTCTGAACTGATTTGGTCTTGCTGTCTTGTGGGGTAAAGGAATGTTTGAAACATAACAATGTTTACAAACAGAAGTTAATATGAAGAACATGGATATATGTGTATTTTAAAACAGCATTTTCTTTTGCTATGAGAAAGTTCTTTGCTTTCACAAATTAAAACAAATACATTCATATTCTTTTTCAATACCTGTGGTGTTGTACTGTTAGGACTGACTCCAGTTTTCTTTGTTTTCTCCATCTCTGAGTTTTTCAAAATATACTTTATGCTTCTTTGCTATTGTGTTAGCAACCACTTCCTCAAGTACAGAATCAAGATATCAAAGTAAATTGCTAGTATATTAGCTATTCAGGGGAAAAAAAAAAGAAAAAAAAAAAAAAAAACAACACAAAACCACACAAAACAGTCCCATACAGAGATTTTTACCTTTCTTTTGCTCATAAAGGTGTCTTGTACACAACATGTATTTTCTTGTTGATTAAAATTTAAGTAAGCTTCAGAGCTTTTTTTAAAAAAAGCTACAATTTCCTTGTAGCTACACTTCCAACACTACAAAATATCCTAGAGTACTTGATTCAACATTGTATTTTGTGCTGAAAGGGCTACCAGCTCTCAAAACTAACAAACAAAACCCCAAACCCACCACCATATAAATCTAAATATATTTCATCAGCTACGTTACCCCTGCTTTACCTCTGCAAAAATGACACAATTGAGTTCATTAACCCCAAGTGCAGTGAATTCCCTGGGCTTTCTACATTCTCTTGTTTGGACTTCAGAATGGGTACCTGCTGCTTAGTCTAATTAGTTTCAAAGGGAATGTAGAATCATTTCTCAAGAGTTTACTCTGACCCAAAACATCTGACAAGAAAATGTCATAGAGACAAAATAAGAAGTTATTGTAGAGTTGAATAGCATTTTTGTAACAGTATCTTGTAGAAACAATGCAGATGAGGAAATCACGCTCAGATGACATTTAAATTTTTGATATGAGATTTGCATGAAATTGTCATTCTTGTGGAAAGCAAGGCTTGTTGTCACAGCTAAGTTCCTCAGACCTTATCAAACATCTGGCTCTTTCCTTGTTCTCAGCAAAGCCAGCAAAATGAGATAGAGCTGTGGGAGATTCCTTATGAAGCTAAATAGAAGTGAAAATGCTATTATAGCCAACAGTAACTTGCTCCCCCATTCACTAATGGTCATTCTAAGGGCCATCATTGTTTTGTTCCATTTTTTCCAATATGCATTACTTGGAGCTCTGAGATAGGTTAGGTGTTCTCCTAACCCATCTTGTAACAACTTATTTATCTTTGTGAGGATCTTGTAACAACTTACTTATCTTTGCTGAGTTTGACTTAAGGCTTTCATGGAGGGTTTGTCAAAAGCTTTTCAGAAATGAAAGCAGGTTCTATCCTTTCAGGGTTCACAGTAAGTATTGAAACAAAGTCACTTTCCTCTGTTGTTACATCTAGTCAGTAACCATCTAAACAAAGTCTCTCAGTCACAGCAGTTCTGTGATATGTTTCCTTTCAGATGTGTTTATTTTTGTTCAGAATAATTCTACTCCTTATTGTAGTTACTAACTTCCTGGTACAGGCAATATCACTTTATTAATACCTAATGGTATTAATAGGTATTAATGGTTCTCTCATGGTATTCTACAGTCATTGTCTATTGTTATTATTACTACTACTATTATTGTTGTTACCAACATCATCATCATTATTATTGTATTTTTTTTTTAGTTCTCTAGTTCTAAAGCAGCTATAAACAATATGTTATACAGTATTGTTAATCCAGAAAATTACTAAATCGAGTTTTCTTTGAAGGAATACTGTGCTTCTGCTGACTTGTTCTTGTAATAAGCAAATACATTTCTGTGTGTTTTATGACCTCAACTACAAAAATGCTTTGATGAGGATCCAAAAAAAAAGGGAAAATGGAAGTGTGTGCTGAGTATTATGAGTTTAAATCTGACAGTGATGAATGCTGATGGTTTCACAGTGGTCACTCATGTCTTGGACGGACATAGTCTTTGCTAGACAGCCAGGCCCAGAGAGTGGAGGTGAATGGAGGTACATCCAGTTCATGGCCAGTCACAAGTGCTGTTCCCCAGGGCTCAGTGTTGGGAACAGCCCTGTTTGAAATCTTTACCCACAACCTGGATGTGGGGATCAAGTGCACCCTCTGTCACTTTACAGACGACACTAAGTCGGGTGGGAGTGGTGATCTGCTGGAAGGTAGGAAGGCTCTGCAGAGGGATCTGGAAAGGCTGGATTGATGGGCTGAAACCAAGATGACGAGGTTCAGCAGAGGAAGTTCCAGGTTCTGCACTTTGGTCACAACATCCCCAAGCAGTGCTACAGTCTGGGGACAGAGTGGCTGGAAAGTGGCCCAGCAGAAAAGAATCTGGGGGTGCTGGTTGGCAGTAGCTGAACATGAGCCAGCATTGTGCCAGAAAGGCCAAGGGCATCCTGGCTTGTATCAAAAATGGAGTGGCCAGTGTGACGAGGGCCTGCCCTGGATTGTCCCCTTGTACTGGGCACTGGTGATGATGCCACACCTTAAATCCTGGATTCAGATCTGGGCCCCTCAACTCAAGGACATTGAGGTGCTGGAGCATATCCAGAGGAGGGCAGTGAAGCTACAGAAGGGTCTGGAGCACAAGTCCTGTGGGGAACAGCTGAAGGAGCTGGGAGTGTTTTGCCTCGAGAAAATTTTTCTCAGAGGGGACTTGTTCACTCAATACAACCAGAGGCAGAATGGGGGTTGGTCTACTCTTTCAGATAAGAAGTGTCAGGTTAACAGGAAATGCCCTCTAGTCGGGCCAGGGGAGGTTTAGATCAGATGTGAGAGAAAATTCCTTCAAGGAATAAGTTGTCAAGCATTGGAATAAGCTGACCAGGGAAGTGGTTGAGTCACCATCCCTGGAAGCATTTAAAAGACGTACAGATTTGGCACACAGGGACTTGATTTTGTGATAGATTCAGCAGTACTCGGTTAAGGGTTGGTCTTAAAGATCTTTTCCCACCTAAATAATTCTATGGTACTAAGAAAGGATTGTCACACACTAAGTAAACAGGAATGTACACTAAACCCTCATATTTAGTGGAAGAAGGTTAGGACTTGCAAATTTGGAAAATCTAGAGCTGACATCTGACATATCCACCTTAAAATAGATGATGTATTTATGATAGTATTTAGTTACCTGGTCAGTTCTATTGCAGGGTTTTGCTTCTTTTTCCCATGCAATATTCTCCCTGATGCACCAGGATCTGCATAGAAGGAGGGCAGTACCTGACTGACAGAAAACATAAAACTATCCATTTTGAAATTTGCCAGGTGTTACAGTTTGCAACAACATTTCGTCACTTCTTCTCTTTCTTTTTATTTTCTATTTGTCTTAGTGGTCTCTTTCCTTGGCATTTCTCAAAATGTAATTTATAGATAACAGGTGTCTCTGGTAGTGGACAGCAGAAACTTCTTGAACAGGGAAAATACATGTGTATCTGGTGACATGAATTTTGCAGTGTGCAGTTCTTGATGCTGGTTTGTACCTAGAGTGTTTTATGAGGAAATTCTGCCATTTACCAGTGAATGTGTTGGTCTGAGGGGTTGTGTAAGAGGACTAAGATGCTGCCTGTCTCAGGTGAGTGTCCTAGTGCTCCATGACACTGCCTGTTAGAGCTTACTCTGGGAGAGGGATTGGCAGAGGGCAGGGTAAGTGAGGCACCTTGCTTCTCCTGAATGCTCAGTGGTTTTTTTACTATCACATATTTGTAGCACCTGTTTGCTATCACCACCGCTATTCACATTGTCTTAATTACTTGTTAATTTTCCATGTTCCTAGTGGTCTGTTACTTCTGAAAAATACTTCAATTTGCACATTTTGAAATCAGGATCTAATTTTGTGTCTGTCATTAGTGGCTGTATTCATTCTTTGTATTACTTTTTCTTGTTACTTATTTTTAAAAGTGCTTCTTGTTCCTGCTAAGTTTTTACAGTATCATTAACTTGGCGTGCCCTTCTTTTCTTTTCTGCCTGTTTCTTTTCCTTTTGCTCTGTTGATTTCTTCATTTCTCATCCAGCTTTGTCTTAACCTCCAGTCCTTTGAGCAGTATGTCAGGAAATTGTATTGACTACTTTCTTTCATTTGTATTTTTCAAAGGAACTCTTCTTGCACTTTGTTTCTAATCATTCAAGGACTAGTCTCCTCTTTTACTGAAGAAAAGTTCACTCTTTGCTCCCACTAAATTACATTCCCAGTTTTCTGGAAAAAAACTCTATGTTTTATTTTTCGCATCAAATGGATTATATTTGTAGACTTAGCCACAAGTCTGCACTTAGTAGTTAAATATTAGTTGAAACTCTAACTGTGTTTTCAACTGGGTTTCTAACTAAAGGCTTCTTACTCTTATCTTAAGACCTATGTGTAGTATTTTTAATTAAAATTACTAAACCGCCGTAGTGTAAGTTATAGACACTGTCATGAATTCTTGCATACACATTTGATAATGATCCAGCAGTCATTTAACCTATTGGGCTTCCCTTTCATCGCATTTATCCTTTGCGTGATTACTATGAGAGATGGATTTGTCACTCATGAGATACTGGGGGAGTTCTAAGCTCACAGGGAGTATCCTCCAGTCATGAAATTCAGAGGTGCAACTCCCCTCTGTCTTTTTTGTTAAACGCTTGTGACTTTACATTATCTTTCAGGTAGTTCCAGCTTCTAGATCTTTGTTGGATGTATTTTTCTTATAGTACCTTTAGCCAACATTTGTTCTGTTTCAAGCTCCACTGCATGGATATCACTCTTACTGTTGTCTTCCCTTTGATATTGACACAGTGTGGGAGAGTTAACTAGCTGATACTTCATATGGAGCATCACTTGTGTGTTGTTGTACGTGTGTTTGCACATTTCTTGAAACTTTTTAAGCATGTTTGATAAACTTCTTTTATTCTTACATATTTGTATACTTCTGGCAGTAATGAAAAGTGGAAATTATTTTTAGAATTAAGCCTAGTTAATAAACTCTAACAAACCTCATTGAACAAGGCAGTGAGTTTCTTCATAGTCCTTCACAATGAATACTATAAAACATGATTGTATCTTCTATTACTTTAAAGAAAAGTTTAATCTTACAAGTCTTGTTCCTTTTTCTACTTGGTTTTTAGCTAATGTGTTCTTTTGATAACCTTTTTATCATTTCATGGGACTGTGTAAAGCAGTTCAGGAAAAGCAGGTTAATAGAAGAATATAGACTTTAAAATGTTCTAAAAGATGAGGATTTTGGTCCCAGTGGAGGCTGACACTCCAGCCTACTTACTGTAGCTGGAATGTATTGATTTTCTTTTCCCCCATTTTCGCTGCACCACTGAATTAGGTATGGTGAAGCATCTTTCCCTGTGAGGAGAGGAAAAACTGTCATGAACTTTTTCACCCTAACAGTACAGCCTTTCAAACTAAACCCGATTGAATGGAAAAGTCTGTAAGAACCCCCAGCTCCTACCCTCTTTTCTCCTTTCCAACAGCTCTTCCAGCAACCTCAAGAAAGTGTGATAGAAGACTGTAAGAAATTGATTTTTAAATCTTTCTTCATTAAAAACAGCAATAATAACAATAATAATAATAGAAAATGATGCATTTCTGTGGCACGATCTCTGAAGGTTAGCAAAGTGGTCTTGTTTAGGTTTTCAGCAAGATGTTCAGTTACTGTTATAATTGGCTGATGAGTAGGTTTGGACCTAACTAGAATGCCAGTGTTCGATTTCACAGTGTCCTCTGTGAAGATATGTCACCATTTACCCTGGCTTTAGTGACAATTTTCTAAAAAGGAAACTCATGGGAAATCATTATGCTGTTTATATGTCTCCCTTGTTGGAGAGCATTATCCTGTGATATTTTAGGACTGTTTTCCACTGCATGATGGCATCTAGCTAAGGTTAAGGCAGAACAAGTCCCTTTGCAATTTCATGACTATATTTTACTTACTGAAGGAGAAAAGATAACCAACAATTAAGTATTTCAGATGTCACTGAAAGAACATGTGCAACTAATCAATGACATCCTTAGGGAACATGATTTTATGAAACTGATAAGGTAGAAAAATTGGGGATTTTGTGATTTGTCTTACATAATAATAATTGCACCCTTCCAATGAAAAAGACATTTCTGCTGATGTAAACATCAGACTTTCCCTTGTGTTGTGTTGCGGGTTTTTCTCCTGAAGCACAGAGTAGTTCATTAAAGTGTGACAGTAACAGATAAACACCCTTTACAATTTTCTTAGAAAATATGGCACTTTTAGTTTAGCTGAAATCAATGAGTTGAAAAATGTGTTTCTGGAGTCACTTCCCAAATCACTTGCTAGAGATTGTATTAGCTGGTTTAGTTTTGGGGGAAGAAAGGTTTTATTTCCTTTAGGAAGAAAATACACATCTTTTTTTTTTTTTTCTTTTTTTTTTTTTAAATTAGCCTACTTAGCAATATTTGAAATTCATTGCTATGATGTTGATAGAATTTGTGAATAAAAATTCACATTACAAAGAAACTAAGTGTGAGGTTTTATTTCTTTGAAAGTATTTATCCTTCAGTTTCTGATGACGGAGCAAACAAGGTAGTCATGCTTAAATGCCAATATCATACATTCACTTGAACAGATGCTCCAGTTGAATATATTACACCACAAATTATAGGTAATGGCTGAGAAACTTTACCTGCTGGTTCCTTTTCTGCACACCTATCATTTAAAGATTGTCAAGTTTGCAAAATATGGATTTCTTACAAGTTTTCAGACAGAAGTAAAAAAATCTGTTGTGTTATGGGTTGTTCCAGGTAAATTGAGACAATTATAATAACATTTCTGATTTAAGAGTATTTTTTTAAAACTTAAATAGGGAGCTGAGAATGCTTATATTTTTTTCTAGACATGGACTTTGAGTCACCACCAGAGTTAGGAAATGTGTTTAGACATATGCACCTAAACCATTGTGGCAGGCTGATGCTTGTGGGAGTTTTGTTTTGGTATTGCTTGCTTGCTTGCTTGCTTGCTTGCTTGGTTGTTTTGGGGTTTGTGTGGTTGGTTTGTGTGGGTTTTTTTTTGTTTTTTCCTTTGGCTTAGTTTTATTGTTATTTTTGTTATCAGGCTTTTTTCTGTCCTTTGGTTTCCAGTGTATTTTAAATGACAAGATTATGTCCTCATCCCTTATTGAATCAAAGCCAATGAAGTCAACCCAGAAGATAATTTTCCCCCAGTAGTGTAATTAACTTGTAAACTTTGTATTTTTATTTTTAATCCTTAAAAATCCATATCACATTACACTACATCACTTTAAAAATCCTCCTTTGATCAATGCAGTCATTCCTTCCTTCATAAAATTCTGGAAATGACAAAATTCCCAGTCAGCAGAGGTGCTGACAAATACAGTGCAATGCAAAATTGCCTTTGCTTCTCTGCAAATTCTACAATTTTGAGTTTAGTGATCACCAAAGCAGAGTTATTGACAGCTAACAAACTGTATGGCTTAACACACTAACATGGATACTATTTGTTTACATCTTCTTGTGAAAGGTTTTTGGTAGGGCCAGGATTAACAGGGCTTGGGTTGGCTTGATACAGGTTGTGGGAAAAAAATACAAAACAGAATATTAATCTCAAGTGAGTGGAAATAGAAGTGAATAGGCTTTTAACAGCTGTCAGTCATTTAACTTTTATAAAATGGTGTATCCTTCTGTTCTTCCCTGCTCCATTCAGCAACCTCAGCAGGCAGCTCAACTTTTAGAAAAAGCTGTCAAGAGTTGTTAGTATGAAATTGCATATAAGCACTGGATGCCCTTAAACATCATTCTATGACTTTTTGCAGTTCCTCATTGCATATAATTAGCAAGATGGTTTTATTTGAGCCAGTCATACACATTTCTATGCAATTCACACACCCTCTGAATATGCATCCAACCCCATACTTTCTTCTGTGCATAACCTGAATGCAGAACAGGATAAATTTTGCAGCAGCAAAGTGCTGATTTTGCACAATGCAAACAAAGTGGCATTTTTTTAATGCAGCATCTTCATATAGAGGTGAACTGAAAGGATTAATGCTTACCAACATCTTAGACCTCCTTGTTAACATCCCTTAAAATCTAGAACAGAAAAGTTCAAAAGCTGCATTTTTCCTTGTTCTTTTCTTCAAACATTTTAGTGATGGCCTCAGCTGTTGAGCAAGTGTAGCCTCTGAATTCAGAGTTGCAGATGTAACATAAAAAAAGATCCAGTTTTCAAATAAGTTTGTTTTTAAATGCTTTCAAGTCCATTCACATCTTATGTAATTTTAAGATTAAGCAGGTTTTCCTTACACAAATAATCAAATGATTTGCTATAAAACCTTCTACATTTTAATGTAGATGACTTCTAGATGTCTCTTCCAACCTTTCTCTTTTTTTGTGATCCTGCTATCCTCTATATACCATTGTGTCTCCCTTGTGATATTGTAATATAAAAGAATACACATGCAGGAGTAAGTTACCTCCTGAATGTAAGAGTAATGTGTCTTTCCATCACCAGACTTGCTTCTTCTTTGTGTTTATTTCTGCTATCGTAGGGTGGGAAAGTGAACAAGATGAACTTCGCTTCTAGAACTCAATTTAATTTTAAATCCAGTGAAGTTTCTTCCATTCATACATTCAGATCAGGCCTTTGTGAAAGAAATCTCTATAAGAAAGCTTGTGGTTTCCTTCTTGTGAAGTACACATGTTTTCAGAATGTATGTCATTATGAACAGTAAAGAAATAGGAGCTTAATCTTTCAGGTGAGACATTTGTTGAATTTATGGACTGGTTTCCTTTGCCTTGTAAAAACTGTAAGTCATCTATCGAAGGAAAAAAACAGAGGATGTAATCTGGCCATTATGTGGTCATTGTATTATGTTTGTGGAAGAATACGGCAAGTTTAACCAGCAGCTGCCTGGTCAGAGCTTATCATTTAGAGTCGTAGTGCACGTACATGGAGTTACATTGTAAGCTGACCTGTCAAGCCAAGCAAGGAGTTTCCCTTGTTGTCATTTACCAAGACATGCATTAATAAACCTGCAGAAAGTGGAGACAACTTCTGATCATAAGCCAGATGGTAGTCTTCTGTGAGATGAACATGAAAGCACTGAGCTGAAGCTATTTTTTATTTAAATAAACAGAATTTTATTCACAAATAAGCATGCCAGTAACTTTGTTCCAGAATCAGATATCTCTGCTTGAGAAGCATGTAGTTTGGCACCAGTGATGGCAGGTGAAAAAGAATGTAGTACCATAGGCTGAATGTATTTCTAAGTGATTCATCGAGAACTGTGGTTTTCCTATCAAAATGAGGCATTCCAAAATAGGTGTAAAAAAATGGAGAGTTAAAAATATTGCAAGAGAGAAATGTTTTAATAGCTTGAATGGAACTGTGCAATATCTGAAATACTTTTTAAAACATGGGTTTCTACTGTGCCTTTTTTTTACAGACAGTCATTTTAGAAAATGAAGAGCTCCCTAAGATATTTCTCGATTTTCTGAATGTTCGTCATGTACCTACCTTGCCAAAAGCAGAAAGCTGTGGGTAAGCTCTCCTTTACTGAAAAATATATGGAGGCCAAAAGGCCCATATCAACTCAGTGCTGATGCAATTCCATTGACTTAAAATGGTCTTGCTGCCAACTCTAACACTATAAAATAAATGGGCATTAGGTTCATGTTAAGTATGTTTATATATCCCCTAAAGGTCGTAAAATAAATCCAGCATGTTCAAAGACAGAAAGGAAGTTTAATGTAATATTCTTGGAAAGCAAAGGAGAGCTTAGATGAGAAAAATATGACTTTCTTGTAGATCATGAAGTATCTACTGAAATTAAGATATTTATAAGCACTCACTAAAATTGCATAGAAAGCCTTTGCATGTGTTTTATGATCATAGTACCTGCACAAAATAGAAGCTCATTCCGTGATCATTTTATGATCTCACTCTGAGTGTGCATGAATTAGGTTCTTTCACCATTCTGATGACAGTGACTCAATTGCCCATCCCCTGGGAATGGTTCCTAACCAGAGTGGCAGAAGGCAATCATAGTACAATGAGTGTAATGACTGCAGAAATACCCAAATCAGTATAACTGGGAGCTCTGTTACCATCTGCAGCTGTGAGCTTTGCAGGGAGAATTTATTTTGCTGTGTTAAGATGACATAGTTGATAGTGCAGAAGCTTTACCAGAATGTGCTCCCCAGAAAGCAACATGGCCCTTTTCCATTTTGGGAAAGCTGTTTGGATCTGTAGTGGTGAGAATGAAAGTTTACCTGAAGATGATTTTGAGGCCCTCTTGGAGAGACTTGGAGATCTCTGTGGCCCAGAGCAGTGTCCAGAGTGATTCAGGAGCTATTAGGCTTGTAATTTTCAGTTGCAGTTACATCAGCCAGTATCTTCAGTAGAACTGTACCCCAACACTTCAGATAGAGAGAGAGAGGGAGAGAGAGAGAGATGGAAATTAATCTGTTACAATAAAAGGTATGCTGTAATTTTCAAGTAGGGGTGGTTATAAAATGATACAATCTCCCATGTGTATTTCCTTATGTGGCATTATGTGGCCAATGACCAGAATCCCTTTGGTGATTTGTAAAGGATTTGGGAGTTTTAACTGTAAAATTAATTTTGTTGTAACCAAAGCTTCCCTCTCACTTTACTTGCAGCTCTTTTGATGAAACAGAATCTGAAGAATCAAGGTGAGCTTGATTTCTGCTCTTTGTAGGGTACCTGATTAATAAACTACTTAAATGATTGGTATTTACTTTATTTGTTCCTTGCAGATAACAATTTAGAAGTCCTTTAGCATTAAAATTAGATGTATTTGTTAAATTGTACCATCAGCTGTGCTATACCTCTCCATTTTTAGTATGGTTTGAACATTTTTATGCTAGTGTTGAGAAATTCCTTACAAAACTGACAGAATACTGCCAGCTCCAAAATATATCTGGGAATGTATTTTTTGTAGCAAGAAGATTTAACAAAAGAAATTAGAGGTCTGGGTTATTCTCTAAGCATTTAAAGCTTCATCTGCATCTGGTTGCACCACTTGGAATGTGTATGTACAGAGCAGAGTGGAGAGGGCTGGGGGAGGCTGTCCGTGCTGTGGCTGAGGGTGAGAGTCAGGCATGGGGGACTTCTCTCCATGGGTGGTGGGTTCTTACCTCTTCGGGGGCTGTAAGAACATGGTGATATTTTGAGTGTGCTTGGTGGCCTGGAGAGCCTATAGACATGGAGCCTCATTGTAGATGGTCTGGAAGCCTGCATGACACCACATGCTAGGGAGCAGAGCAGAATCAAGAGGTCTCAGAACCAGCTGCAAGCCACTCCTCCTGGATGCAGCCCCATCACTCCAGCTTGACATTCGCTATATGGCTGAGGAGCAGCGAGCTTTCCAGGAGATGGAGCCTGCCCTTCTGGGCAGCACTGGTGTGTGGAACAGCACTGCATGGCTCCTGCAGCTCAACCACCTCACTTTAGCAAAACTAGTTTGTAGAACAGTCTGTTTGCTGTCCCTTGATACTGACATCCCTGTTCTTGCCCTTTCCAGCAAACTGTCCCACCAGCCTGTGCTGCTGTTCCTAAGGGATCCATATGTCTTGCCTAAAGCCAACGGTAATCAAACCTGTCATCTGTTAACAGCACTTTACTGATCTGACCCTGCACTGCATAAACTACATTATTATTATTAATACTGGCCTAGTCAAATGACACTGGTCCAAAATCTAATAACCTGCCAATAAAACAATAGTTCTTGTGTCAAAAACCATTAAAATACTAAGTGGGATGGGTGATGTGTAAAAGGGTGGAATTTTCTCCCCGAGTTGTTCTCTCAGGAAAACCTACTGAGAATTCAAACCAAAAGATAAAGAACACTGCTTTTCTTTTCTTGTTGTTGACCCTCTGGCTGTTGTGCCTGAAGGATGTGAACTTGGAGGCTCAGTCCTTTGTAAGTGCTTTTCCCCTAAACATCAGTTGAGCTACTGCAATCATGTTTGTATTTCTATTTGGATTATTGTTATTTCTTATCATTTATAGCCTCTGGAATGCTTTACAGGGAAATAAAAGTGTACTTTAGGTGTAAGTGATTTTTTCAGGACATTTACATTAGACATACATGGTTCAAAAGAGTGTTTGAAATTGTTATAAACTCTTCAATATAAAAAGTTCTTTGAGTTAATAATTCAGAGAATTTACCCTGTCTTAAATTAAATGTGTGCAGGGAAAAAAAGTAGTTTTCAGAGTGTTTTTTCTCTTGGCTTTGTCATTTTACTTGTTTGAACTTGTTGTTTCTACTAAATATTTTATTAAGAAATGTAATATGCTTTCAGAAGAGAATTTTCTCCCTGAACTGCAGATAGATTCTTTTTTAATGTGGCATTTTGTTTAATTTTACAAAATACCATGTAGAAAACATATTCTCACACTGCCTTGAAATTCATTAAATTTTTAAGAATAAATTTAGGAAAGAATACTTTTTCACTTTTCCTAGATAATGGAGTGTACTTGTGTGATATTTTCTCAAGATGTTTATAAATACTTGAGGGGAGGGCATAAGGAAGACAAAGCCAATCTCTTCAGTGCTGCCCAGTGATAGGACTAGAACATAAGGAACTTTTTCCCAGGCCCAGACACAGGTTGCCCAGAGCGGTGTTGGGTCTCCACTCTTGGAGACACTCACAAGCTGCCTGGCCATCGTCCTGGGTGACTGCCTGCAGGTGCTCCTGCTTGAACAGGGGTTTGGACCAGATCACCTCTAGTCATCTCCCAACTGCAGCTATTTTGTGGTTCTGTTGTTTTTTCAAACTGTTTTTTCAAACTTTCTAAAACCAGAGGGACAAGCTCATGTGTTTTGAGAGGGTTAAGTAGTCTCTCTTGCAGGGAGTGTCCACACTAGGAGTAGTGGGGCCAAACACTCTTGACCCTATGAAGTCTTACTGAACTCCGGCGTACAACTAGACTGAAACACGGACAACAGAGGTCCAGTGTGATTCAGGTCCACATCAGATGACACATTACAAGGTTGTTTAGCTTTTACTTTGACTTAGCTCTAGTCTGATCTCACAGACTGAATGTTCATTTGAGGCTGAAGTGCAAATCACAAAATCGATGAACCAAAGCACAGTAAGGGGAGGAGGTCACTGCACAGGGTCATGTCTGACCCAAGTGACAACAGTAATAAAGAATCACCCACAGAGTAACCTCTGTTTAAAATTTGGTCCAGATGCTGCCTATACTAATATTTAAAATATTTAGAGCCACATCGCATGTCTTAATCTTAATGTTTAATGTTCCTCTAATTGTATACTTGATTCCTCAAGAGCCTGGTATAAACTACAAACATCATGTAAATCCTACCATTCTGAAGAGAGAAAATGGACTTCATATTATCCCAGTTATCCCAAAAAATTGAGATGGTGCTTAGTATTTCAAGCCCATGTGTAACATTTTCTGTAAAACTGCAAGATTCTGCAGTTCCATCATGCTATTTATCTCCTTTCCATAATGTGTACTCTGAGTAAAGGTTTTTGTGAAATCATCAGGAACTTTGCAATTAATTCTGTAACTGTTCTTTTAAGTAATGCAAAAAGGCCTTAAGATAAAGGCCTCTTCTAATGAGTAACATTTAAATATTCAGTAGGCCTCATTAATGACATCTGAAACAAAGGACATTTCAGACTTTTGCCAAGGCATTTTCTGGCCTTGATCCACAGTATTTAGAATTTTATATTGCAGGTGAATATTATTTGTATGTGAAAGCCCTAAAACATGAAATACACTGCAAGTCGTTCTATAACTTAATGAATAAAATATAGAATGTGAGTTGTGGTTTAAAAAAGGAAGAGGAAAACCAAGTCCCGAGTCTAGAGGATCTACTAGTTGACGCACGTCTAGTTATAAAGAAACAAAGTTTTGACACAACTACCATTGCCTTTAATTCTTCTTCATTTTTAGTTTGCAGCACAGAGAAATTATAGATGAGCTTTATAAAATTTTCCCTCTCAGATCAGTTCTTACTCTGATAGACCCAGATTCCTTTGTAAAAACAGCCAAGGCTGTTCAACCTATGACCAAAAGTAAGTGTCCATTAACAAATAAATATTTGTTATATGTTTTCTTTGAAGAAGGTGGATATCAATCAGAAGTCTTTCCTGGATATAGGAATACTTGTGTTAATGTATTTCAATAAATAGGAAATAGTGTAAGTTTTAAAAAAAATAACTATTTCTGGAATATAATACTCAAAGAACATTTTTACCCTGTCATTGCATGTTACTTCTCTTTATAAAATATAGTCTTGCCAGTGACAGGGCTTTAAACACTGTTGAATTGCAAGACTATTTTTCCAGAAATAAGATGCACAGTTACAAACCTCACTGATTTTCAGATTCCCTTTTTCATGATGTATCTAACTGTCTGAGTGCGCAAGTGCACATTACTTTTGTGTAAGTGTATTGGGAGAAAACAAAAAGTAATGTTCTCAAGAAAAATAAAGGAAAAATCTAATATGCTTCAAATTGGACATGATACCTTGGGATCTTAGACTTATTGTCTATCATCATCATATTGATGATTCTTTAAGCCATGAAAATATCACAGACCTGCAAGACTGTGCTTTTTTTTGTTTATACTTAAGTTATTTATATATACTTTAGTTTTATTTAACTTAAATTGATGTGCTTGATTTAGGCAGAAAAGGCTCACATTAAATCTAATGTTGTGAGTTTGTATCATTCCGAAAATCAATCCTTATTTTCCTATATATACTGTATGTTATAGAAGAACCAACTGATTTCTGGAACTGCATCATTTAATCTAGAAGGAAAGCATCAGATCACCTTTACAAGTATATTTTGGTAACATTAACGACAACTGCCTAGGGTTATTCTGCTTGCATAATTTGGGACAGATGAATTTACAGGATTAAAGGAAACATTACTGGATTCAAAATATTAGCAAGTAATTTATAATTATGACTTACTATGAGAAGCTGGGTAGAATTATGCATATATTGTGTACAGGAGGTTACAGTTCATGAAAACATCCTAAAATATCTCTGTTCATAACAGCTGTAATATTCTATTAGTAACAATGAAATAACACATTTAACACAATAAGGATTTTTTTTAGGGCCCAAATCTACTTCTGCTCAGTACTTTTACTTCCAAAATTATTTCTGTGAAAGAATTAGGGACAAACCTTAATTCCCACCCATATTAGGTGATCTAGTTTATCAAATACTAATGATTTTTATAAAATTTGCATCTCCCCTTTGTGAATATCCTGTAGGCTGATAGTTGAAGGCTTGATGAGTGTTTCTGCATCAGAAACACTGGTCTTAGCAGGATCCTGTTCTTAGCAGGAAATCCATTTCTAGTATACTAACAATTTTAAGATTGTAAGATGTGATCAAAAATACTTAATTTAAAGGCTTGGCAATTTCAATAGACCTTTCATTAAAACCTCAGTTGTTGGTGCATTTCAAAAATCTTTTCAATTCAACAGTGTACATCCATGTACATGGATCTATTATTGTGTTCTATCAGGCAATTCTTTCATGCCAAATAGAACATGAAAATGAACTGGCAGGTTCCTCTGCATCCATGACAACAAAGTAGTGGTGCTGTAGGATGACATTTTGTAATACATGACTTTTTATGTTGATTGGACAACATGAAAATTTCTTGCCTCAAATAATCATCTTTGTACAGGCATCCTCAAGCCTTCTCAGTCTAAACATTGCTGTAAACCACAATACAAAAAACAGCCTTGAAGTATTCCCAGGAGTAATCTTGAAATTTCTTCAAGTATATTGAGATTTTGTTAGAAACTGAATTGCCAGTGTAATCCATCTTCCTTGTGAGAAAAGATTCAGATAAAGAACTGTAGCCTAGCAGCATTAAGTATTAGAACATCCCTTTAAATCAATAAGCTACAAATCTGGCAGCGCATTCATGCAATGCCCAATGCTACCCTAAAGTGGCTTTAGTGCTGAAACAGCATTACTAATGCCACATCCCCAACATGGATAAACAGTTGAGTGATGCAGTAACCCAAAGAAAATGAGCCTTACCTAGTTAAGTTTCACAAAAACAATTCTTATGTTACTGACATGGATAAGAAAGTAAGGGTTTTTTTTCCTTTTTTTTTTTCAGATGACTTTCCAAACGTAGTTATAGATGGCATTCTACATGGAATATTTTATCCTCATTTACTGCCCAGGTAGAAGTAATACAAGGCAAGAAGAAGCTGAAGCAAGTCTCTGAGTCGTGGTTAATAGAATTAACAGGAATAAAATTCTTTGATGTGAAAATTATGCTCAGAAGCAAGAGGCACAACCGCAGTTTAAGGTCAAGCATTGTGTCTTTTAAAATAAAATCACTGTCATTACAGCTGCTGCTTTTAAAAAAAGATATGGAAACAACAGTATTGAAGTTATTTATGCCTTCTATATATTGATATGCTCTATTTAACACTAAATGTTCTAAGTCATACACTGAACTATGCTAACCTTTGAAGAGAAACATTTTACTAATTATTTCTATAATTTCTATTAAAGCAAACACTAAACCATTTTGCACCAGGATTTTTCCCAGCACCTTACCCATTGCTGCCACTGGATGGATTAAAAGTGCTGAAGAGTGTGTGTGCAGAATTGGAAACATACTTTCACATTCTGAAACACATAGCACTCTCTAAGGAAATTTTCGAGATTGCAGTTGAACTTACTTTACTTACCAGGAGCTTTTACATAGCTTTTACACATCCCCATTTCAATGACATCTAACCTGTGTGTTTGTTTACTCTCTACATCAATTTGCTGACTGTATTCTATATATTAACATTTTATAAGTCACAGAACATACAACTCCGTGGTAAACTAAAGCAAGACTATTGTTAAGATTATGATCAAACTAAAACTGATACATATATATGTATGTTCAGATTTAACTGGAAGTTTGTATGTGTGCTACTGGACATTACAAAATAAATCACTAGGACATGAAAGTACCACTTCAGTGTCTTTTTTGTGCTTTTCTATTGAAATTTTTCCGAGATTCTGTCATCTGAGATGGGTTGCACAGATGTCTCCCCATGAACTGTGAGAAAATACTTGTGTGTCTGCTCATTTAAAGCTCTTAGCTTAGCTGGACATGGTACCCTTACAAAACTGTATGTCTTCATGAAAAAAAGTGTAATGGAACACAAAGTCACTTGGCTCATCAGCAGAATGAAGTGTTACACAAAAGCAGCACTGGCAAAGCTAAGGACAAACATAAGTCTGATCCTGGAGACACATGGGTTGCCTGCTCTAACTACTAAATGTGTTTGGAAGCAGTTTGGGAAGAGTAGAAAGCTGGGACTTGGATAAAAGGCAGGCCTGTAATTGCAGCACTTGTTCAAGTAGCATAACTCTATGAGGTTTGTAGGCTCAGCCTCCAGAAAGGCTTTCAACTACTGGCAGAAAGCTGTTTGGGCAAGGCGGTCTGGGGCATTCTCACTCCTGCTTGTTAACCCTACTTCCAGAGCTGCTTTTCAGAGAATTTTACTTTAAACACCTAGTTGAAAAAAAAAAAGATCAGAGGTAAAATGGAAATCTGATTGCCTATCACCAGGCAAATTTAGAGGCCCTTGCCAAGTTCTCCTCCAGTTCTGTTTGCAGAGGACACCAGTCCTTTCATAGGTCTCTGAAAAGAAGTGTCAGTACTTACTTTCGGAATAGACCCCAGAGCTGTGGATGAAGAACCAGCAGGAGCATCCTCTTAACTACAAATGACATGTCAGGAGAAGCTGGAGTAAATCCCTGCCCACAGGGATTTTCCACTAACAGGAAACAGGGATTTTTCCTGTTTCCTTGTTAGTGGAATGCCAGTAGGTACCTACAAGCTCTCTGTTGTAGCAGTCTCTTCTACCCTGAATCAGTTCAGCTCCGGATACCTTACACAGACTCCAGGACAACCTACAGGAAACCACTACAAAGAGGAGTGGTGTGCTGCCCATTGTACCCTACACTGGCCTTCTCTGAAAGCTACCAGTTGTCAACTTAAGAGTTATTTATGAAGCATCACAGAAAATGAACCTGAAGCTCTCAAACTTACAGCAAAACTTAATGAAAAAGCATTTGAGCTTCATAATAAGTAAGTTTAGTTACATGTTATAAAATTAACTATGCTGTAAAACAAGGATTCTTCTGTTTTAATCAGTTTCCAACTGATTATCTTATCCAATAATAGACAGAAAAGCTGCTTGTTCATGATCAGAGAATGGTATCTGAATACTGTGGTTCTCTGAATAACATTAGGGGCTTTTATCTGTCACAAGACTGGGAAAATTTACTATCTTTGCTCTAACCTTACAACCTTATCTACTGAAAAGGAAACCCCCTATTTTGTGGAATCAATTTAAGTAAGAAAAAAAGACCTTGGGAGTGGAGGAAAAAAAGCTTTCAAGTATTTATCTGAAATCAAAGTTTATTTATTCAAAACATTTCTATATTTTACTTTTTTTTTACATTTTTAAAAATGCTGGTAGTGTTACAGTATTTTCAGTTGAAAAGACAAAAACAAATATTGCTAAAATTTCCAAACAGAACAAAATTACTGTATTCCTTCTGTAATACTGTAAACCTTAAAAAATAGAATTACTGCTATAATTTTTCATTAAAGCCTTTTTCGCAAGATCTAGAATTTGGTGGGGTATGTCTTGAATTTCAAGGAATGGCAGCTTCTGCAAATTGTTATAGAAACAGTCATATCTTTTCTGTATTTGGCAAATGACAAGTATTGCCTAAGAGTAATTTCTCATGTTTTGAGGAGAAAACTCAGTGGATCGCTGAGACTGGTCAAAAACTGGCATTAAACAAGTGATTAAGTTTTATTTTCATTCTGACTATTGGTCTCACCAGTCACCAACTTCAACTACAAATGGTTCCTTTACAGCTATTTTGCCACTGTTCACAATCACACAGTCTTGAAGGGGCCGATCATGTTCATCTGTCTGCTGGAGTTCTATCGAGTGCACCACAGACTGTCAAACAAAAAAAGAACAAACAGAAAGATTCAGTTTAGCCAAAGAAACTCCAGTGGCTCCAGTCTGGTGCCACGGAAACAATGAAGTACACCTAACATCACTGCTTATTAACCAGCTTGTGAACAAAGACCTTTACCCCTAGGATGTGGGACCTAACTTCCCACATCCTTTTTTTTCCACATTAGCAACTGTGCCACTCTGTAAATCACACACAGTTGACAGAAGCACAGGGAAGGCTGTTTGCCCTCCTAGAAAATCTTTTAGCCAACAAAAACATTTTGAAGGGGCAACTGAAAATGTACTGATTAAGCTAGCACACACAGAATTCTATCTGGGACCAGCGTGTAAAAAAATTATTCCAGAAATCAGAAAAGGGAAGCATTATTATTTTTCTAATTGTACAGCATAACTGTGCTGGTTACTGCTTTTACCTTTAGCATGTAACACACACATAGGGGTTTTTAGTGTGGTACCATGCCACCAGTATTTTTAAAGGACAAAATTAATTTAGGTATATTGACTACTTGGTTTTGGATATTGGTCCATTTCTCTGACTAAACTGAAACTTAAGTTTAAATATCTTCTAAAAAAATTTACAGCTACTACTGTAGATCATGAAAATGGAATTCAGTATGAATATGGGAGTGAGGGGCAAGTATTCTGATGAAGTTTTCAGTGTCCTCAAAATCCATCCAGCAGCTCATGTCTTCCCCAATAATTTAAAACCACGGATTAAAAAGGAATAATTTGTAGGGAAAAATCAAGATAGATAAAAGTATAATCACTTGAAATTTTTTTTACCTTAAAATTCTATTTGGTCTCTCATCAGTATGTGATTGCATGCTTTACATTCACCTGCTTCTAAAAACCCTTAACAGTGGAAGTGTTACCCATAACTAGCATGTGCTACAAAACTTGATTTTAGCCTGAAGAAAAAGAATAATTTCATGGGTAACAGTGTTGCTGGAAGGAGGAGCTGAGTTTTCTCCGAAGTTCTTTATAATCTGCAAAGGTGTCAGTGTTGATTTCAGTGGTTAGCAGTCTGAAATAAGGGCTGTGAAAGCCAAAAGCGTGGTACAGGTTTCCATTTCTGCTATTTCAGTTTTAAATTGTCCAGCTGGAGCTCTTCACAATCATTTTCTACCATGTACATACTAGAGGAACATTCAACTGTTTCTGAACTATGGTAACAGGGATATAATGGGGCACAATTTTTCCAGATCAACCACTATAAACTTACCATTCCGTCAAGGACTTTGCCAAATACCACATGCTTTCCATCTAACCAGGAAGGCTTTGTCACACTGATGAAGAACTGGGATCCGTTGGTGTCTGGGCCAGAATTAGCCATACTAACCCATCCAATTCCATAGTGTTTGAGCTTGAAGTTCTCATCAGGAAACCTTTCTCCATAGATGCTTCTTCCTATGACAAAAAATAAAGAAAAAAAAAAGAAAAGAAACCAAACTTAAAAAAAAATACAAACAAAACCCCCTTTTTGTTCAAAAATGGGAAAAGCAAAGTATGAATTCAGGACTTGAAGATTCACTGTTTGAGTAAACAAAACAGCATCACTGTTCAACCATCAGCAACTCCATAACTAAAACCATTTTATGTGTGAAGGTAAGCTAAACCACCACACGCAAGGAGAGAATAGTTAAAGGTGATGATACTTTATCCTTTGAATTTAAGCAAACTGAGTACCTTCAAAGGTCTGCCTTACAGACCCCACTGAACAATAGTATAGTTCATCCTGTTGAGCAAATTAAAGTACATACACTAGGCCACTAACAATAAGATGGCCATGTTTTATGACAATTTAAGTATTTAATATTCATTACTAATATTAATAATATTTCATTATTTCCCTTATGCTAAGAAATTGCTTTAGGCGTGTTTAGAAACATATTAAGACCACATGGAAGTTAGACTAAAATACTTGGTATGGATGTGTACAACCACAACACAAAGATTCTGATGTTTCTAAAATAGTTCAGCAAGAAAACAGCAGTCATAGTTAAACCACCATCACTCTGAAAAGAAAAGGCTGTCTGTCTCACTTTTTACTTGTGCAGTGCCTAGCACAGTGAGGACACTGCTCCCAACGCCATCAGATTCTATCCCAATAAACATCAGCAGGCAAATAAATGCTGCCTACCTTTAATGCTAAAACTATGTCTTTGGTATTATGGTCTTCCCCATTGTTCATTGCTAGGAAAAGGAATGTGTTTTCCATTCCATCCCAGCAGGGAAATCACTAACAGTTCATGCAGACAGTTCAAATCATAGCATGTGAAGAATGTGCATGTAGAGGAAGAGAAGAAATCTGCAGCCAGAGTGAGTGCAGTGCAAGAGATGCTGCGCTGGCATTGCCCCCCGAGTGGGCTGAACAGTTCTTCTGGAGGGAGAAGTGTTACACACAGCCAGGACTCAAAGCACCAGCAAGTTTCTGGTTTCAGTTTTAGTTAGAGAAAAACAGGGAGAGGGCATGACTCTCATGTTCTAATTTCTTTCTCTCTCCCTGCTATGAAATTTCTTCTCACAGCACATTTCAGAGGTTCCTCAGAACAGGCTGAGCTGAGGGCAGAGAGGACAGCCTCCTCATTCCCTACCTGCCTTCACTCTACGCGCTTTCACTGTTTCATCACGGATTAGACTTCTGCTGGATGACTTGAATAGGTTCACCTATACATGCAAGCAGTGAGTGCCTCAGGGAAGGAGCGCTGTCACAAAGCCAGAGCAGGGGAAGGGTGGAGACATCCATCTTTTGGAGACGGTAAGTTGTAGGAGCAGCTCAGCTGGTCACGTGGCTCCAGCCCAGCACGCAAAGCCATGCTTCTTGAATGGGGACAAGTCACAGACAGAAAAGAGCTATCTGCAAAAATTGAGGACAAAGGAAGAGCTACTCATAGATCAGGTAATCCAAATGGCTGCAGCTTAGGCTACATGATACTTGGAAAAGCACGAGATGGTCAAAAACAAATGTGGGCTGGTTTGGTGTTTTTTCATTTACTTGAGCAGAAACTATGAAGGAATATGCTGGTTTGCCCATACTTTCAGCAGACACTTGAACAAAGGGAACTTGGAAGATACTAAGTATGTTACCTCCTGATCCATCTCCAGCTGTAAAGTCTCCTCCTTGAATCATGAAGTCTTTGATCACACGATGAAATTTACTTCCTTTGTATCCATATCCTCTCTAAGAAAATGAAATAATTCTTTAAATGAATGTAACATCCACTCCTATATAGAATCATATGGAAATACACAAGTTGTGAATGGCTAGATTTCACAGAATATACCACCAACAGATATAAACTGTGAAGAAACACATTAAACTGAGATGCAGGTAAACACAGCTGGACTGCACTGCCACAAAGAAGGTATTATTCAGGTGGTCAGAGCCATTATCTTTATCTGACTGGCATCTGACCACAGCAACTCCACATGCTAGATCTGCACAGCAGGGAGAGATTGAGGTGCTCATGCCCAGCACCTCGTAATTACGCCTTGTGAAACAAGGACCTGAGCAGACACACACTCACGCACATCCCTGGGGATGGCACTCGTGCACCGCCTCCAGTGAATGAAGATCGACAGTTCATAATGGAAACAGCACTGAACAAACGCTGCCTTTCCAAGCTGAACTTGAGTACACAGCCGAAGAAAACCGCAAACGTACTTCGCCGGTTGCCAACACAATGAAATTCTCCACAGTCTTCGGGACAACTTTTCCAAACAATCCAATTACAATTCTGCCAACATCTTTGTCACCAATCTTCACATCAAAGAACACCTGAATATTTTTGTGAAGGGAACAAAAGTGATAGAGATGTGAGCACAACAAACAGCCAAGCTTTTCAAAGAGTAAGGTGGTAAGAAATTACTTCTGGCTGGTCTGTATTAATAGTATCCTGCAATTCCTGAGAGCACTGTTCCACAGAAATCCTTTCAGAGCCACCAAAATCAGGTTATGCAGAAAACTGTTTGAGAACTGGTAACTACATATTTTGATTCTTAATGCTTTTAATGGCTCAGTGGGGCAGCTTCTCAAGTCTGAAGATAGTGTTCAAGATTTTTCCCAGACACGTAAGTCTTTAAAGCTGTATGGAAAACTAAAATTAAAGTAAGGAAGAACAACATGCTATTCCCATATGGGGGAAAATAAAAAGGAACTACAGTACTGACACTCCCCAAAAATGACAGTTTGCTATCCACTCATAATCTTCACTGTTCCACGCATCAGTACATAGACACAAAAGCCTAAATTCCACTGACTTGACAAACAGTGGAAAGAAAATCCTATGGCTCAAGCAAGCAGTCACGTTCCTAAACATGAATTCAAACCCAGCAGAGAAATGACCAGGCCAGATTATTCAGATGACTACCTAAAAGCTTCAATCTATATGTGGCTGAAAAGCAACTTAAAAAAAGAAAAATGAGTTATTAAGACATTTTAATATGGTTCAGAATCTATGAATGCATATTTGAACATGCAAAAATGTTCCAATAATTACTGAAAACAGGAACAGCTGTCAGGAAATGAGGCATTTTGAAGTTCTGAAAAAGTTACATAAAGGCTATTACAACTTCTAGGAAACAGCAATGCGTATTCCTATGATGTGGTATTTGCTGTTCCTTGTGGCACCCAACCAAGTATTACTTGTCTGTAATGCTAAAAAATTAGTCCAATAATGATAATAAATGACCATAATCTCTCCAATGTGAATGCCTCTTTCACGCTCTCCTACTAAACATTTCTACCATTTCTTGATCTTCCATGTGGTTTTGACTGTTGAACTTTTGGCTAACACTATAAAAGTGCTATAAAGGAAGTAAAATTCCTTTTGATACACCTCATTCATTTCCTTGGCACTTGGCACTGAATAACATGCTTTTTAGATGTGTGGCTCCCAAAGTATTAACAGCACACTTTCACTAAATTTTTAACAGTTTTATAAACAAATCTCTCTGAATTGTGCTGTCAGGGTTATCTAGGCAAGGGGTATTGCCTTCCTACCTTTTCTAAACCCATTGCTTGTCTCTTTTGCCTGGAAATGTTGTTCTAGTAGAACTGCTTGAAATACACAGCCATATATAAGTAACAAGACCAAGGGTACTAAGCAATCACCCCACAGAGCAGGAACATCACACACTTTGTTGACAGTACAAGGAGACAAGTTCATCATCGGCTGTAAGCCTAGCACAGCCACAAGGCTTCATACGTGGCACTGCTGCTTGCCTAAGCACCAGACCCAGTACTTTTAAAAATGTGTCTCTGGGTATTTTTGGGCACAAAATCAAGTACGGAAATATCTGGTAGCCCTAGACACTATTTCTGCATAGAAAAACCATGTTCTCATGAGTGTATTTCCACAGGTTCTCTGGAAATTCAGTAAGCATGCAGACACTCATGAGCTGATCAATGCAGCACTTTTAAATCTCAAAAAACATCTGGCCAAATTCTTCACCAAAAACTCTGAAAGAAATATTACAAAAATAAACATAAAATAAATATATTTTATAAATATAAAAATATTTTGAATTTTCAGTCTTAATATTTTTATAAATATTTAATCATATTTACAATATGAAGTCAAGTATTTCAAGACTAAAATGAAGAAAGAACACACCAGTAAGAGCGGTTCTCATAAAAATATTCCTATGTCATTTACACAAGATGATGTATATCTAACTGAAAAAATAGACAAGAACATTCAATTATTCAGGGAAACTAAAACTGACTCTGAAAGGAAGATATCATGATTCTTAGAGCCCAGGTAATGTAATAACCTCATAAATGCAAAAATACTGTACTTGTTGTAGAGCCACAACAAGGGGGCCAAAATACATCTGAAATCATCCTGAGCAGTTCAGTGAAAGGTTTGGTTTGGGGCTTGTGAAGATCAGAGAAGGAAAACAAATACTAGAAATAATTAAAATTGATACAGAAAAGAGATGGGCATAGCTACATCTACAGCCCTATTGCAAAATAATAAAACCAAAAAAAACAAAACAAAACAAACAAAAAAAAAAAGGTAGAAAAATGGGTAGAACATATGCTCAATAGGTATGGAATACCTTTTATATGAAGAAAGGTTACAGAAAACTAATTAAACTGGATGAGAAAAAAATGGTTTGATTTGATGAGCTTTGTAAAGTTACCACTGCCTAGGACATGGGAAATTGCAATGCAATTCTTTATGTGCCACAACAATGAGAAAAGGGCTATATATACATTATAAATATAAAATTATAGCCCAGGCAGAAGGAATGAAGGAAAGTACTTTATGCATAATTAAACAAGAATATATTGCCAAAAGATTATTTAGAGGTCAAATTTACTCCCCGCCCCCCCCGCAAAAAAGTCAAATCTGTTGTCTAGAAGTCCATGGCAATGAAACTGTAAGCAGTTGCAGTGAAGTGGCAATGAAGTACACGGACAAAGGCATAGTCCAGGGCTTAGGATGCTGAAGCCATGCTAGAGGGAGCAGTTCTGCCCCTGCCCTTCCTTGTCACACTTTCATGAGTGTAGGTGTCTTTCCCAGCATGGGCAGAACTCTCTCCTGACTGCAACTGAAAAGACACTTAGGAGCTGAAACATGGAATTCCTCCTGCACCAAACAAACATTTTTTGTGAAGAGATGCTGGTGTGCTGCAGTAATAGGTGCAGCCCTATCCCACCAGCAGGCCCCAGAGCCCACAGGTCCATCTCCTGGGCAGTGCCACTGCCATGGCCATATGTGCCACAGGCGCACAGCCTGCCTGCCCAGGAGCCCTGCAGCACTGAGCCCCACAGATCCCGGCCTGCAGCTCTCCTGGCAGGCACCCCGTACACCTCCTCTGGGGCCAGCAAAGGGACTGCTCTCGATACCAAGAGCTTCACACAATGGCAGAATGGTTCTGAGTGTTAAGGACACAGTCAGTCATCCGGCCCAAACTCCCCACTCAAAGCAGGACCATCCCAGAGCACATGGCAGAGAACTGTATCCAGATGGTTCTTGAATATCTCCCATGAGATATTCACGGCCTCTCTGGGCAGTCTGTTCCAGTGCTCAAGTCACCTGAATCACCTGAATCACCTCAGTCACAGTAAAGAAGTTCTCCCTCATATTCAGGTGGAACTTCCTGTGCATCAGCTTGTCACCACCGAGCAGAGCCTGGTCCATCCTCTTGGCACCCTCCCCTCACATACTCATAGACATTGATAAGTCCTTTCTCAGTCGTTCCTTTCTCCAGGCTGAACAGGCCCAGCACCCCCAGCCTCCCCAGCAAGAGAGATGCTCCACTCCCCTGATCGACTTCGTTGCCCTCCGCTGGATCCTCTCCAGGAGCTTCAGCAGAGAAGGCAGGGGCAATGAATAAAACCCATGGCAGAGACGAGCCCCAGCGCAGTGAAACCCTTCTGCTCGGGGCAGCCTGGCAGCACCAGCAGCCCCAAACAGCCCTGGCAGCAGCAGAGGCCACAGCAGCGCTGGAGGGGTGAGGAATTTAAAAGTTGCCACTTTTGCAAGCCAGAGGGAGGCTTTGCTGGCCCGAACTCTGCGGTGTGCCAGCGCCTACAGAAACCAAGTAACCACCCAACCAGCCAAAAAAAATAATAAAACGGTGAAGCCCTGGCGTTTGACCAAGCCCGCCCCAAGCCCTCTGTGCCCAGGATGCGGTGCGGGGCTCGCTCGGGAGCGGGGCAGGGCAGAGGCCGGCCGGCTGCCCCGGCACCGCCGCCACGGCCGCT
>VXBR01012225.1:281599-317719 GCA_013400215.1 Cisticola juncidis | reverse complement strand
CATCCCGGGGATCCATCCCGGGGAGCGGCCACCCATCCCGGAGATCCATCCCGGGGAGCTGCCACCCTTGCTGGGGAGCGACCATTCATCTCAGCGGTCGGTCCCTTCCTGGAAAAGCCGTCACCCATCCCGGCAGGAGCGGTGACCCGCTCGGGGGGCTGAGCTCCAGTCCCGGCGCTGCCCAGGTGCGGGGTGCACCAGGACGGGCCCGGCGCCCTGGCTGGATTTGGGACGGGTGCAAGTGCGAGGGTTGGATGGGGCACGTTCCTGAGGGGCGGCGGGGAGTCGTGTGCCCTCCCCGGGTCCCTGGCTGCAGCGGGAGCTGCAGGACCTGAGACCGGCATGACCACCCAGCCTTGGGCTTCGCCAGGCTGTGTTCCCCAGGAAGGTCCCGCATGTGGGTGAAGTAGCCAAAAAAGCAAACGCTCAAGGGATTGAGCCAGCAGTGTGCCATTGTGGGAAAGGGCAATGGTACCCTGGGCTGCATTTGAAAGAGCTTTGTCAGCAGGGCAAGGGAGGTGATCCTGCTCCTCAACCCTGATGGGGACATATCTGGAATGCTCTGTCCAGTTCTGGGCCCCTCAACATAAGAGAAGTGTGGAGCTCCCAGAGTGGGTCCAGCACAGGGCAAGAAAGGGGCTGGATCGTGTCTCTTATGGGGAAAGGCTGAGAGAGCTGTGCCTGTTCCGCCTAGAGAAAAGATCACTGAGATGGGACCTCATCAGTCTCTGAGAGTATCTGAAGGGAGGGTGTCAGGAGGATGAAGCAGACTCTGCCCAGCAACAGGATAAGAGGCAACAGGCAGAAACTGATACACAGGATGTTCCACCTGATTACAAGCAAGAACTTCTTTACTGTGTGGGTGGCTGTACATTGGAACAGATTGCCCGCAGAGATTGCAGAGTCTCCCCTTCTGGAAATACTCAAGAATCATCTGGGTACAATCCTGTGCCATGTGCTCTAGGACAACCCACATGACCGACTGTGGTCCTTTCCAACCTGACCAATTCTCTGATTCTGTGATTTTGGAAGTGGATCGTTGGCGTTTTGTCTTTTGCATGCTGAGTAGAACCAGGAGCCTGTGAGGCACTTATAATACTTTTGGGTTAATTTGTGTTAGTGGTGGTGCACTGCTTGGCACCCATGTCAGCTCGCACCTCTGGCTTTGGACAATAAACAGCGCTACGGGAATTCGTCAAACACAAGCTTTTCTCCCAAGCCATTACCTGCTAAAAAGTTATTTGTACTCAGGACCTGTTTCAAATGGCGTTGCTGCTGCAGTCCATAGAAAATTTGTAAATTACAGCACACACTGAAATCTTGTGGCCTCTCTGCTGCCAACCTATGAAAGTTATAATATATGCCAATACACTACAAGCAGGAAGCTGTCAGTGGCCTATGTAAACACACTCAGGCTTAAACCCAGCAGGGCTGTGGTTCTGGGTGTATGGCATAGCATTTACACAGACAATTGCAAAGCCAGCCCAGAGCTCAGGTGCAGTGCCCAAGGGAGAATGTGCTCTGCACCACCACACGTGCACTGCATGTCTGCAGAACCCCTCAGCTCGAGACTGTGCCTCAGCTGGCAAGTAGTAGAGACAATAGCCACAGAGTAATGGAATTGTTTAGGATCATCGAGTCCAACCATTAAACAAGCACTGCCAAGCCCAGCACTTACCATGTCCCTAAGCATCACATCCACATGTGTTTTAAATAGCTCCAGAGCTGGTGATTCTACCACTTTCCTGGACAGCCTAGTGCTTAACAGCCCTTTTCATGAAATAATATCCAACTTAAGCCTTCCCTGGCACCGTTAAGGGATATTTCCTCTTGTCCTAAGGCTTGCTATTTGTGACAAAGAGGGCAACCCCCACCTGGCTACAGCCTCCTTTCAGGTTGTTGTAAAGAGTGATCAGGTGTCCCTTTGGTTGTCATTTTCTTCAGACTGAACATACCCAGCTCCCTCAGCTGCTTCTCATCAGACCTGTGCAACAGACTGTTCCCCACCTTTGCAAACCTTCCCTGGACACACTTCAGCACTTCAACGTCTTCCTTGTGGTGAGGGGCCCAAAACTCAACCCAGAATCTGAGGTGACCTCACCAGTGCCAAATACAGGCTGATAATCTCTTTCTCAGTCGTACTGGCCACACCATTTTTGATACAAGCCAGGATGCCCTTGGCCTTTCTGGCACAATGCTGGCTCATGTTCAGCTACTGCCAACCAGCACCCCCAGATTCTTTTCTGCTGGGCCACTTTCCAGCCACTCTGTCCCCAGACTGTAGCACTGCTTGGGGATGTTGTGACCAAAGTGCAGAACCTGGAACTTCCTCTGCTGAACCTCGTCATCTTGGTTTCAGCCCATCAATCCAGCCTTTCCAGATCCCTCTGCAGAGCCTTCCTACCTTCCAGCAGATCACCACTCCCACCCGACTTAGTGTCATCTGTAAAGTGACAGAGGGTGCACTTGATCCCCACATCCAGGTTGTGGGTAAAGATTTCAAACAGGGCTGTTCCCAACACTGAGCCCTGGGGAACAGCACTTGTGACTGGCCATGAACTGGATGTACCTCCATTCACCTCCACTCTCTGGGCCTGGCTGTCCAGTTGGTTTTGGGCAGCAAAGGGTGCACTTGTCCATGAACAGGCAGTGTCTTCACTGTGTGTTTTCAGGTGGCTTGTGCAGCTGACCAAATGCTTATAACACCTGAAGAGTGTAGGCATGTTTGTGGAACTCATTCTCTCCTGTAGACATTTGACAGGCATCAGGTTCGTGTATTGCAAGTCTTCTCTGAACCAAACATAGTAAGCTGGTACATTGGAAAGATCCACTTCAAAATTCACTTCTTATCTAATCCAAAACATAGCTTACCCTCATGCTCACTTTTGACTGTATGAGGTGATCACAGAGTGTCCTTCATAGGGTATGTGACTTTTCTGCTCTTTTCCATTCGGCCCACATGCTTCCTGTAACAAGATTTCTCATCAGGCGAAAAATTAAAGTTAATTTCACAGGCTCAGCAGAGGGGATGGTTACAGATTCCACATTACATAGCACATGAGCAGAAACACCAAATCATCATTTTGCTTAATTGATGACTGACACAGATGCTTTTTCCTCAAGAGGTGTAAAACATACTTGTAGTTCCTGAGTCAAAGAGCTGTCTGGACTATTCTAGGACTTAATTTTGACATCTGACCTATGTGCTGGTATTTTGTACAACTGAGGGTTTTACCAAAGTCTCTACTACTGCCCCTGGGGACTGCCACCAGCAGAAGGGTATATGGGGCTTCAGGGCATGTTTCAAGACATTTATCCTGCAGCAATTTAGATCTGTTCATTTTAGTAAACCGAAACTAGTTCATGTGTGTAGAGGTGGTTATGGCACTTCTCTGATCCCATTGCTAATGAGCACAATATTGCACAGTCATATTCTTTAAATATCAAAGCAGGCCCAAAAGGAAACATCTCTTATGCTATATTCTTTGATATGTCAGTGTGCTTTTGACAGGTATTTTAGTATATTAGTATGAGTGTTTACCCAGAGTAAACTGAATATGTATTTATATTCTCTGCCAGTTTTATAAGGTACTGAGAATTTAATATTATGATTCAACTGCCTTGCAAATTTAACTGTAAACACATAGCAGTGGTGCTCAACTAACTCTGGCATTAGGATTTACTGCAGACATATAACAAAGTCCAAAGGCTTACTGATTTGTTCCAGTAGTTGGATATAAACTTTTAAAAATCTATATTCCTGTGTAAATTCATTAGACAGTAGTTAAGGATTCTGTCTAATAGTGAAATAGTGAAATATTCTGTCTAATAGAAGCATTTTCAGTTTGTGTATGTATCTAATCACATAAGTCTCAATAGTTAAAATCCAGGAGGTGTAAACTTACCATTTCCATCTCTGTTTATAGAATCTTAGAATCATAGAATGATTTTGGTTGGAAGGAACCTGAAAGATCATCTAGTTCCAACTCCTTTGCCATAAGCATGTATGCCTTTCACTAGACCAGGTTGCAGAGCCCATCCAGCCTGGTCATGAACTCTTCCAGGGATGGGGCATACACAGCCTCTCTGGGCAGCCTGCTGCAGTGCCTCACCACCACCACCATAAAGATTTTTTTCTAATATCTAACCTAAACCTTTTCTTTTAATTTTAAAGACTAAACCTAGTCCTTTAATTTGAAGTATTTTTAGATTTGGCATGCATGGGACAGAACATTTTTGATAGTCCAAATGCATGTGGGTCACCAGGTGAGTGTATAAAAGATAAGGGAAAAGGTGGAGCCAAAACTAATTCTGAGTTCTGATTTTGAAAGAAGACCAAGGCTGGCTTATGAGATTGTATTGTCTCAGAGCAATTCAGTCAGAGTAGTACACTGATTCAAACCAGGAGGTGCAGAAGAATGAGCAAGGAGCTGAGAAGACACAAAAAAGATGATCTGGCTGAGAGGCTCCTTAGTTTAGTACTCCTTAACACAGAGTGTATGAAGGTGTAGGTATGCTGAACAACACTATCTAATCACAGTTCTCCCAAGAGTTGCCTTTCTCTCCCCCTCAAAATAAATGTTGGTGTTTGCAAGGAAGACTTCCCTGTTTATTGAAGTGTAAATATGTTTCATCCATGTACAAGATGGCAGTATGAGGCAGGAAGAACCAAAGGAGTGCTTGATAGCACTGAAGATATTTAAAAACAACACGATGAGAAGATGAGACGGGATCTGGTTTACATTATCTTGGAAAGTTTATGCATAGTGGTGATGCTGCTAAATAATTTTTGGAAGAAGATAAAACAATGTTTAAAGAGGAAATCTTGAAAAAAGGCAGAAACTTAATATGTTCAGTGAAAAGTCAATTTTACACAGAAAATCTCTTCCTGATGCTAAAAGAAGTACATGTTCTTTTTGTAGGAGTTTGATGTCATGACTATTGAATTGGAAGTACACGAACGCCGGATGAACAGTAAACTTTGTACTAGCTGTAAAAAGAAAGAAAACCTTGCAATGAAGCTAGACAATGTGTAAAAACCTGTTATGAAGTCTTTATTCTTTTGCTTTAATTATTCATAGCTCTCTTGAAGAATTTGGAGGTATTTGCAAATGCTTTTACACCAGCTGGTTACAGTGTGCTGAGAACTACACGGAATGCACTGTGGCTTTGCACAGAGACAACTTCTCCATATTAAAATAAAAAAAAAAGTTGCAAAATCAAGAGAGGGTCTACAACAGAAAACCCGTCTTTTATGTTCCATCTTTCCTAGCCATGAACAATTTGTTCACCTCTTCAGTGAAGCTGATTTGAAAAAACTATTATAATTTCTTCCCTCAGTTTTCTTTTCTGTAGACTAAACAACTCCAATTCCTTCTATCTTTCCACATGGGTCAAGTATTAGAGCAGGCGTCATCTGGATGTGTAGCTTTTAGTTGAAATATTACCTTTGTTCTTACACATAAGTAGAAGCTTCAGATAAGCACATCTTGTAATTTCTTGCCTCTTTTTTTCCTTTATTTTTAAGTTGTTCAAGTGACATAAGATTGTTGTGGCAAAGATTATGTAGCCCATTCAAAGAATATGCTTAGACTGCCTTGTGTTTCTAGTATGGTGCACAGGACATGTTGAATTTTAGAGCTAGCTGGCATATTATTTGGGTGTTTGTCTCTTGAAGTCATGAACCTTTTAAAACAGTAATTTGCTAGTGTTTGACAGTCTTTGATTTAAGTAATAGTGTCTGTAATGAGAAGTTTCATTGTTTCTTACAGGCTCTCTACAATTTAAAATGGGTACAGAAGAGAACTATTGAGCATAGAGAATGTGACAGATTTTTCTAGTAGTACTAGCATTGGTAGTAATTCTAGCACTTCCCTTCAGCACTGGCATGATATGAGCTATGATTTATTGCAGTGATATAGAAATATTTCATATCCAAATTGCTCTAGTATATCATGTTATACAGGTAAAAGAATTCTGGTACACATAATAATGTTTTATGGTTCTGTAGGCAGTTTCATCGATGTTAACTGCTTGATAGCTGCCAGGATAAAACTTGGAGTAACCACTGTGTCCTGTAAGACTGCAGTAGCTGAGCTTTTATTTTTATTTTCTCACTTTGAAATGGGTTTTTGATTCTCAAGGCTGAATCACTGAAAGTGTGTCATCCCTTCGAGGACTGATCTTTGTCCATAAATTTTCACACTGCCATCATGTTACTTGTCTTGTTGTCATGTTTATGTCTTGTTTATTTAATGTATCACTGGCAGAATAAAATCATAGGTTTAAAGCCAAACTTTAATCCCATAAAAAACTAAGAAATGCCCCACTACATCTTATATACCCGCTGAATTACAAAATGGTTAAAAGTGTTAAAAGATCAGAGCCATTGTGACCTGACATATGATTTGAAGATGCAACAGTTAAAAAAAAAAAACAGCTTAAGGTCTGCAAACTGTAAGTCACTGTATATGGCTCTCATGAATAATGAAGAAAGAGGTTTATGAGAAGTTTTGTTTGTGTTTTTTTTGTCTTTTCCTTTATGTGACTTCAGAAAGATGGAGTGTATCTTATGTGCTGTCTCTTCTATTAAACCACTTGTAAAATGGCTTAGACTGCTCCTGTCATCTGGTGCACTTATGCAAAATAAATGTGTCCTATGCTCCGGATAAGTGTCTTCCTTCTGGTGAATAGTTTTTAAGCTTTTTAAATTTTGTATCCAAACACAATTTGAAGTGTCACCCTTTCCACTCTAATGGTCAAGGCATTTATTTAGGTGATATCAGCAATGTGTTTTCAAAATAGTGCAGCTGGAGGCAGAACCATTTTGAGCCTATATGTTTACAGGATATCAGAGCTATCTGTAATTGCACATCTCATTTAGCACATAGTCATTCATTTAAATTCTGTTTTTCATAGCATCTGTGGTTGCATAAGATCCCTAAGGGCAAAACTGAAATTTTTTTTCAGTAAAGTGTAGCTGTGAGGAAATGTATAGTAATATTTCTTTGTTTTCAAGGCAAAAAAGCTAAAACTTAGGGGGGAAAAAAAAGCTAAAACTGCGTAGGATCTTTTTTTTTTTTTCCTTCTCCAAATATTACTTCCAATTATAATAATTTGTTCATTCCAGTTCTCCAAACACTATTGTGTATCCCTAAATTATGTCTATGGTCTCTTTTCCATGAAACTACTTGTGCCTAAAGGTAAGTACATAGGTGCTTATAAAGTATGCCTTTGTCAATAACTTTAAGTTCCAGTAATCAATACTTCCCGCCTGAATAATGCCCAGAGGTGCAAATCAGGATATATCATCTGTGTTTCTAGGCTTTTAAGAAAAAAAAAAGAATTCCTTCCTCAAATATGGAATTGGGAAACTAAAAAATAGCATTCCATCACATCTATGTTGAAGAATAGGTACAAATTTGTTCTTTTCTTATGATATTTTCAGTTATTATTATAATTGCTCTTGGTGGCAGAGGGGACCAAGGGAAAGGTAGGGAAAGAAGGACATAGGAAGAGTGAAACAGTGAAAGCTCACTAATTGTGTGGGAGGTAAATGGCAACCAAGGAGTAACATTCAGAAGAAAACAAACATAATCAGCAGTGCTAAGGGGTGTGAATAGGTTTGATCCTCATGTTCCAAATACCAGATGAGGTTGTAGTAATAAAAAGGGAAAATGAAACTTCAAGTGGTTCAGAAGGAAAGTGAAAATTACAGAAGTTTTTCCTTTACAAATCGTAAGGAAAGCATTGGATATTTAGAGAGATTTTGTATGAAAATTGATCATTTTAGAAAAGACCTGAGCATTTAGACAAGGTAGGAAGCTGCTGCCAGGATGGTTTTAAATGGAAGGAAAATATGTTGGTGGTTTGTTTCATGATGAGTGAAAGGTGAGGATACATGATATTTCTCTCTCCAACTCACTGTGGAGCCTGCTGTGCTGACAGAAGCACAAAGCTAGCCTCATTAGTACAGGAAATATGGGTTAGAAGATACAGGGAAGAAAAAAAAATGTGTAATTTCAGTGTCCCTGAAGTTCTGCATTGTTATTACTGTGTTAAAACTAGTGTCTGATCAAGGACCTCATCTGTCTAGTGTCTTTCTAATTTCTATTCAGTAAGTTGCAGTGTTTCTAAAAAGATGTATTAATATGCTGACAGATTACACTATGTAAAAAAGATATCTTCATCTACCTTAAGAAACATTTGTTCTTCACTTCTATATTTACTTTAACTTTTATTAAGATTTTATTATGCGTATACAGGTAACTGCTACACTTGACTCAGGTACCACCCTATTTATTGCACATTTCAGTTTTTTCAGGAAATATACACTGAAGTAAAAAAAGTATTTTATTAGAGCTGTAATATTCTTCTTGGAGGTCTTGCCAATCAGAGATCAAATTTCTGAAAAATACCTACCATGATCCTTTGTCTATATGAAATAATTTTGTATGTGTTTTTGTACATTTTCTACATAAACCTGTGCAACAGATAGATGGACTCTGTCAAGATTGTATAAGGATCAAGGAAAGGACAATAGTCCTGCATACAAGGTGGGCATTAAGTGGTCTGTTAGTAAATATACATAGTTGGTGTTTTTATGTAGTGTATTTTTTCTGAACAGTGATACAGTTAGTCACAGGTAAAATTCTCTACACTAATGCTCATTAGGAATTCCCATGTCACAGTATCTAGGAAAATGTAATGATTTCTCACACTTAAAATAAAAAGTGATGTTATGAATGAGCACAGTGTAATAACTCTGCATGTATTGACATTTTAACGGTATTAGTTGTGCATGTTCAAATAAACACCATTGAAACTATTCTTTCTTTTACCATTGTCCATGCTAAGTTGATTGTTTTTTTTCCAAGTGATTTTTTCAATGAAAGTCCTACTCTCAAGTGCTTTGTAAGTTCTATGTTTTCTGTCCAGTAACTTATTCCAGGAGTCAATCTTGCATTTCATTGTTGTAGTGCTTGTAATGAATGGAAGTGTGTGTTATTTTTGAGAAAGGAATTGTAGTTAATTTGGAAATAATTCTGACTCTCAGTTTTGGTGGCAGCAGTACGTCTCTGTGGTGGGGTGGCCTTGTCTGCATATGAGTTGCCCACCAAGTTGCTTTATCACTCTCCTCAGCAGGGAAGAAAATAAGATGGATGAAACAGCAATGAGTTAAGAAGACGGAAGTTTACAACAACAATAGCAACAACAAAAACAAAAGTTGTGCATGGAAGCAAAGGAAAGGAAAATATTTATTGCCTACTGCCCATCCACAGGTGATATCCAGCCACTTCCCAGGAACTAGGGCTTTAGTACACCTACCAGTGTCTGGGGTGAGGGAGGAGGCAGAATGTTGTGGAGACAGTGGTGGTGCTGTGCCAAGGCTGCTCAGCAGCAGCCAAAGCATGACCAGCACCTCTCCAGCCACCAGCTCACAGCAAAGCAGGGTGAGGGCTGCTGTGGGGAAAAGAACGTGTCCCAGCCAGACCAAATACACCTCTACATTCGCAGTTCTGGTGTTCAGAGGTGTACGAAGGATCTCAGCATTGAATTCCCACTATCAAAAGAGGAACAGGGAGGTCTGACATGAAAAGTTGTGGATTTTAAGCACCTTGTTCACTTCTGGGAAAGGAACTTTCAGTCTTGGTGGACTTTTCACTACTTCTCTTAGATTTTACAGTTAAGCTAGTGAAAAAGACTAGCGTTTTAGTGATTCTTTTTAAAAGTGCCTTCAACCCCCTAAGCCCTGAAGACTGCACAAAGCATTTTAAAGCAAGAATTTCTTACAAAATACTTAGAATATGCATAATGTATGAAAATGTAATTGTCTGGAATGAAAATTTGCTTATGCAACTGTCACTTCTCAATATTTAATTTGTCAGAAACTGATGCTGATGGCAGTTTACAACTTGCCATTTTTATTCTCTGTATTTCCTACGAAGCAAGATTGCTAAGCCTTAAATGTCAGTACCTTTTCTTAGTATATTGTGAGTAAATATTTTACTGATTTTTGGGCTTGTCACACACTGATATGAAGAACTTTGAGGAAAAAGTATGAAGAGTCTGGGAAATTTCAACTGGTCTGAGCAAAGTCTAAGATGTCTATGCTCGTGGCAGGCATTTGATCTGGCTGACTTTTGAAGGCCCCTTCCACCCCAAACTATTCTAGGATTCTATGAAAATGATCAAGTTTGTGTCTGCAAGCAAAGAAACCTGGAATAAATAGCTTAGAGATCAGATATGTTAAAACCACTTCACTGGGCAATGCTCTCAGGAATATAACTTCACATTGTATTTTATGTGCCAAAATACTTAATGTAATTGTTAACACCATTAAAAGCATTGCTTTTCTTTCTGTCTTTAGATTGCTGATACTTTGGTGGATGCCATATTTTCTCTGTGTCTGGAAACCTATGCTAATATCATAATGCTTTGGACAGCATATCCCACAGTTTTGGTTGACAAACTAATTATTTGGATGGTGAAACAAATTAAAGAATCGCCCTTATTTAATCCATTAAATTCTAGATAATCTTCATTAGAGGCCCCAAAGACTTTCATTGGTGATTGTTTTTTAGTTCAAAATATACCTTGGTGGATTTAAATGTAATCCCACAAAAGCTACCTGGAAGCTGACTTATTTTTATGTCAGTTTTTACATATCTTAAAAGAGAGCCCTGGTTTCTAGCAGAAGCAGCATCAGAGTAGAAACAAAGCAGATGTTTCTCTGATTGTATCTAAGGATATGTCAATGGTATTCTTAGAAATAGAGAAATTTTGGCTTGGCAAACTAGTGGTGGCATTTTTGTTCTCATTAAAACATCAGATTGATAAAGTCCATGTACTGTTTTGTTCTAAAATGTTCAGGCTTCTTTAAACATTAGCATTCTTATGATTTCATTGGCATTGCAAGCTTCTAGGAAACTCACTTTTTTACAGATCTCTTCCTTCATGTCCTTCCTTCCATCAATCTGACAACTGAGAAAAAAGTCAGCCCTAAGACTGCCAGTTATAGCTGCTGCTGAAGACGCAGGACTACAATAAAATTCATTTCCAGGAAAGCTTTTTCCTGTTCGGGGCTCTGTCTCTCTCCCCATTGACAAGGAAGCCAGGACTTTTTTAGACTCAGCAATGTTCTGCGTCAAAATTCTCTAACTTCAGACAACATAGTCAGGGAAGTGACAGCTTTATATGTATCTCTTTGTAGAAGACCTCAGTAGTATTGTAAATCCAGAGTATATTCACAACTGTTGTGCTTATACACTGCTGTAAAAGCAGACGGATATATCATATGACGTGTAAACTACTGTTTTCACACTTAGGACACCAATCTGTAAATTTGAACCAGTAAATCTTCCTGAACATGAAGACAAAGTTGATACTTGTTTCATAAACACATTGGCTATGTATATTATAGCTAATGCAGCAAATGTTCCCCTAAAGGATAAACAATTTCATCCAGAGCTAAAGTGTTGTCTTTTAATAGTGTGGTTCATAAATTACAATGTCATTAAAAAATTAAATTCAAACTATTTACAAAAGCAAAATAAGTTCACTGCGAAAATGTGTGAAATGTAAATTAGAACTTGGATCTTTATTCTGCCTCTTTAGCATCAGTGTAAACTCAGTTCTAACAAAGTGGTGTTTGAGTCTGTCAGAGCAGGATATTCCAGAGCACAGGAACAGTACTCTGGTGAAGCATTCCAGCAGGAGTGTCCTTGTTGGCTGACCTTCTCTTCTCTCTGTCTTCTGTCTGTGATGCTTCCCCATTAATTGCGTTTTCTGTCTGAGTGGGATTTTTACATTTGCTGGTGTAAGATTTATATATTTGGCAGCCTTTAAGGATCAACTTGGCCAAGGATGTTTTTCTAGTGAGGCTAAGAGTGTCCACATGTGGTCTTTTCTGCCAGAGTGGTAGAAGAGACATTACACAGCTATGATCTGCTTAAATGAAGCTTATCCATAGTTGTGTCTGTCTTACCAATTCAAAGGTAGAGGTGTGATTCGTGCTTCTCCCTTTAGACCTAGAATAAGACTGTGTGACTACAGATACTATCACAAGCTGTATTTTAGAGATAAACTGAATAAGAAAAATTGTAAGGTGTCCCAATCCTGATTTCTGGAGGAAAGTGAGATGACCATGTATTTCAGATCAAATAATTAGAAAGAATTCCTCTGTGAAAGCTGGAACAGGAGCAGACAATCTCTGAAGTACAGCTAAGAAGACAGGCACAAGTTCATTCTGTGGCAAACTGGGATAAACATGAAGTTAGAACCTCCCATTTCCTTTCCTTCCTTTTCTTCTTTTCCCACTGACATTTTCAGAAATTTACAAAACAATTTAGCTCATCCGTCCTCCACATCGCTACATGCACATGTATGTGGCTCAATTGCAGATTCCATCCATCCATTTTTCAAAAGTTGGGAGAGAAAATGATGAGTCCCTTCTGAAGCCACTTCCAGCATTACAATGACAACTGCATCTCCATCTTCCTGTGGATGCTATTGCCTCCTCTATTAAGACATCGGGATCCTGACAAGAAAGCTGTTGTGCAATTAGCTTATTCTGAATCACAGTAAGGGCAAAATGATGATGCTTTAACTACCTGCCTGAGATACTGTTTGCAGTAGTTTACAGAGCTCTGTGTCACTCAGTGAAGTCTTGGCATCCTGTCTGAAGTTGGATAACTAGATAATGTCAGTATTTACGACTGCTTTATTTAACATTTATCTTGCCTGGAAACTGTGTCTCGCCCTGCTGGTCAAGGTACCTGATAAAGCAAACAGTGAATTTTGCTGAGATCTTAAACAATCTCAGCTACTTCAGCTGAAGCTGACTGCCTGAGGCTTTGAGGAGACCATCAGTCACTGAACTCCTATCCAGTTTTGCATCTACTTTTTCAGCAGAATCATCTTCAAAATCATGTATTGTCTGAGTGAGTAGAATGAGGTAGAAAGCAGTTATTCTTCCCTAAATTCCTGCTTTAATCACCTCATAATGTTGCATTTATTTGTCTACCCAGGAGTAATGTCAGCAAGACAAGTTAATTTAATATCAAATATATTTTCAAAGGGTTTTCACAGGCATTCAGAGTTGCAGAAGCATTATGAGGGAAAGTAGGGGAAAACAACAAAATAAACCAAATTTTGGCATGAGTAATCCTGGCTGCTATGTGTAATATGATTTGCTGTCACTAATATTATTCAGGGAATAGTTATAAGACCGAGCACATGCTCAGTATTCTGGGCAAACAGTTGAATTCAGTTCAGTTACCTGAATTCTAAAATTGTAGTCTACTAAGCAATTGCAAATTATCTGCATTTTGCTTTCTGAACATCAGATTCGTTGGGAAGGCATTGTACTTCAGATTAATAAAATTGTTTAGTTTTAGAACTCTGGGCTTCCCAAGGAACTGTTTTGCAAAATTGTCTTGGGTAGGGGAAAAGATGTCTGTTACAGAATCAGCTGCAGGTCCCTTCTCAGGAGAAATTATTATAGATAGCTACAGATCATTGTTTGCTGTTTTTTATTAGGAACGTTATCTCTACAAACTTTAAGGCACACCAGACCTTAGTTGTTGACAGCTGCTGGTCCTGGAGCAGCAGAAATTATAATAATTCATGTAAGAGAACTCTTAGACTGAGAAGCAGGAATAAGGCTTTGCACACTGTCACATCCATCTCTGACCCAGACTCAGCTACTTAGAAAACCTCAGAAGTTGCAGCAGCGTTTCATTTCTCTCACAAAAAATTGGCAGTCGAAATTTGAGGATTTGCTTTTCAAAACAGACTCAAAATTGTATATATCAGCCTAGAAAGTGCTGTAAGAAATTCTGAAAGAAATTGTCTAAAAAATGTAGCCAGGAGATGCCCATGGGAGTAGAGTGAGTGCGCTAACAGAAGTCATGAATGCCTGGCTTGACTTCAGGTGTCATCAAAGCTGCCTTCAGACAAAGCTGACTTCAGAAGGCCTCGGCTCAGGAATAAAAGTCTGGTGTCAAGAACTGCCTCGTGACCTAGTTCAGACTAGTATTACTACAACACCAGTATACATCAACTCTTGGGTGCTTAGACACTGAACAACACTTTTATCCCCATATCATGATCAGAAAATTCAGAAAAGTTCAGAAAAAGTTCAGAAAATCAAGTTCAGAAAATTCAATAGGACTTGGAGAACAGATTCATTCTTGTTTATCTGGAAAGAAGGCATTAATGTGAAGAGAAGACTCAGTGAAAATTCAAGTATCTATGTTTATTTTGTATACCTTTTCTGCCCTAAGTAATGCCAACAGAACAAAAAGAAGGATGGATGGAAGTAATAAGACAAAAGTACACCAAGGGATACATATTTTCAGCCCTGCCTTCTATTTTCATTTTCACTTGAATGCAAAAGAACACTGTTTTTAAAGTTTCCTGTTGACTACACCTAGCCTTAGTGGCTACTACCCTTGACTCTGAAAGGAGTAAGGATCAGAAGGGATGACATAAAATGCGGTCTTTAGTAAAATTCTAGTTAATAGAATACATCTGAGGTGTTTTGTTTCAGGAAAAACAAGTTCATACTGTTTCATAGATTAATATACTCAAGAATTTCTGGTATGAGTCATGAAGGTATAACTTTTTTGGGTAGTGTTGTTACAGATTGCTTAATTGAGTTATGTTGTTTCATTTATTCCATTTTCTTACCTTGGTTCAACCACATAGGAAACAGAAGTAGCACAACTGGACTTGCAGAAAAATGGAGAGATATTGGGAGAGGTCACTGAGATTGGAATGGAACACTCTTTTAGTACTAATGGATTTTTTTTGTGCACAAGGACTGTAATAGGTGTTTCAAAAGTTGCCAGTCAAAAGACGCCTAAAACTTAATGACAGAGCTATCTTCCTCTTCTTTCAACGTAGCAAAACGTGTTGAGGAAACAGGAGCATGAGAGATGAGTATTGCAGATAAATTTCAGCTGCTTTTACTGACCTCTTTTTTTCCTTCTTTAGTGTAACATCTAGTGGCCAAGAACCATGATTATTCAGCAAGAGGAGAGTTCCCAAAAGTTTTCCTGACTTCACCAGCCCAGCAGCTAACTTTAGTGTAGCTGCAAGGCTATGAAGTTGTCATTATAACATTATGTCCTAAGGTCATCAAAGGAGTGTTTCCTACTGAGTTTCAGAAGAAGGGAAAGGGGCATTGCAAGATCAAGACTTTTTGTGTTTGCTCCTAATTACTCAGAATTTTTCAACAGATGATCTCGTTAGTAGTTAGTATTGGAGAGGAAAAAGTAACAAATCTGAGTAACTCACTCACTAATGATAATACTAGCCTCCCATTTTAGATTGTGTCTCTGCATGTTGCTGTAGGTTATTGAGGAAGAGACAATTAGTAACATTGGTGGGATTAACCTTGTTCTGTGTAACTGCAGCCACACATTATTTTTTGGTTTCATAGTCTACTCTCCTTAATCTGTTTTTTCTCAAAGGTATTTTCCCTGGTCACTGAAAAGGGGAACAAAGATGTGTAAAAATACAAAGTGGTGCAGGAACTAACACACAGCCCATAACATGGAACTGTCAGTGATAAACCTCTCTGGGGATGGCAAGGTCTGGGACGTGGTATAAAAAGCCAGTCTACTGGGACTGCTTGTGGGTGCAATATGACAAGTTGGAATCAGAAACCACATTGATTACACATTTATTTTTTTTAATTTAATTTTATTTATTTATATTTATTTATATTTTATTTATTTTTGCCTTTTGTGTTTTACCTAATCTGACTCTATTGCCAGTAGTGATCCCATTCCTCCTTCTCTCTTCCTATCACAAGTGACAGACTCTATCTGGTCCTTTATGTCATATGAAATACTATTAATACAGCTATGCAGCAGGTCCTGTAAACCTGCTGATCTGACAGAGAATGGACTTTTCTTCTTCGTAGACCAGTTATTTGATGGACCAGTGAACCAGAACTACTCACTAGAAAGCCTAATTATTAATAAAACCAGTTTTACATTGGTGAGAGAAAGAAAGTTGAAAAGTGGTTTATTATGTAAGATTATATAGAACTTGTAGATGTACCCTAAAAAATAGCAAGACAGACTCAGTTCTAAGATCTCATAGTCTGTTTGACCCTTCTGTACCTGCTTTCTTTCCACTCCACAGATACACAAATGTTTTGGCTTTTTTCCTTCCAAAGCATTGCAAAACAACTGACTAATTCAGCAACTCAGTTGTTTTCAGGATTTGTTGTAGATTCTGATATTGACTTGCCTGTTGGCTGTTGCCATTTTCTTTTTGTCTGCTTCTGTACCACTTCTGGCCACTTGTTAGACCTGCAGAACGGGACTGTCTGCAGTGGTCTTCAATTCCTCTTCCTCATACAAATGAGTGCTGAAATTCTTACAAAAGGTAAGTTGTATAGATGTTAAATGATGCAGTTTGGTTTGGTTTGGTTTGATCAGCATATTCAGGTAGCTGAGCTAAGGCATGGAATTGTGCTCACACATACAATCCTTGATTAACAGCTTTCTTGCTGCTCTTTCTTTTTTCCTCAAAACTCTTCTCTGTTACATTATTTAAAGTTACATTATCAATTTCTATTAATTAACACACCAGGAAAACCAGCTACTATTTGGCATAATTTTATTTTTAAAACTTATTGCACCCCAGTTGAGGACTCCCCAGTGAAAGAGACATGGACATACTAGAGATAGTCCAGCCATAAAGAAGATGAGGGGGTTGGAGTATCTCTCCTATGAAGGAAGTCTGAAAGACTTCCTTCTTAGAGGAAGTAGAGCAGGAAGCTCATGGGATCTCACCAATGCATGTACGTACTTGAAAGCACAGTGCAAAGAGAACCAGGTTCTTTTCAATGGTGCCCAGGGACAGGGCCAGAGGTGGTGCTGAGGTGCAGAAGGCTACGTCTGAACACCCAGAAGCACTTTGTTCTTGTGGGGGCAACTGGCACTGGCACAGGTAGCCCAGGATGGTGGGGGAGCTTCCATCCTTGGAGATACGGGAAATCTTGATGTGCCACAGTCCTGGGCAGCTGGCTGTAGGTGTCTCTGCTTGAGCAGGGGGTTGCATCTGATGATCTCCATCATATCTGTTCCATGATACTATATAATCTCCTGCTCTTATTGAGAGTTTGAACTTCTATTGCTTACAGCTTATGATCCTTTCTGATAATAAACTACATGGCAATATGATTTCCAAATGTGTCTGATGTTCTGTGTGATTCATCCACAAGAAGGACTGCCATGTGCACTCTGCCTTTATTCTTACCAAAATAAACACTGAGGGTGAAAAAAATTTCTGTTTCCTAAAATAGAACAAACAACACCATGTTACCCTCTACTTCTTCATGCAGAAATAACTGAAGGATTCTGTGTTAGTAATTAATATGGTAAAAATGTGAGAGAAACAAGACAACATCTATATAAGTGTGAAGGCACTTAAGGAAAGATTTTGGATTATATAGTTAAACCCCAAAGCTTACATGTTGCATTAGCTCCAAGAACAACATTGTGGCCTATCAACTGTGATCTATTTGCCATGAATAGAACTTTCAGTAGCGTTACCAAAGGCTGTATTCATCAAATTTAAGCACAGAGGCAAAGGAAATATGCTCACTTCTGGACCACTTTCCTCTGAATGCATAGCTGTTCACTGGACACTTATTCCACTGGTTTCAAGGAATATATTTTTATGTGTGAAGTCTAAAGCCATACCTAATCCATGTAGTATCAAGACCTATATTATTTTCACTGACTTGGTGTCTTCATCTGGATGATAGCCATCTGCAGTTACTGATACTGATAAGAGGCTTTGTAGATAAAAATTCTGATGGAGGTGCTAATTGATGCTATTTCTCTTTTACTTATTATTGCCATTTATTCTTAGCCAAATAAAAAAGCCCCTCCACACACAAACAAAAAACCAAACCCCATGCACACTCACACAAGAAAAAAATACACCAAAACCAACAACATTCCACCTCTCAACCACTTAATAAAACCTGAGAAAAACCTAATTAAGGTTTGTGACATCTTAGCTTTACACTAATTTTAACAGAATGTAGTTTTCTGCCAGACCAAAGCAACTTCCTATTGTACTGCTGATTGCTTCAGGATGTTTCAGATTTTCTCTTAAATATATAATAGCTTAACCATCCTCATAGCATCCTAAAGGGCATATCAGTTCTGTACACTGCTTTTTGGAAGATGTACTCAAAAGTGAATGTTCTGGGCTGTGAGTTAAATGCTGTTTGAGGACTTCTTGTCTGCATGTACACTTACGAGTTTGTGCTATATAAATATGTACAGAGATGTTTTGAAACAAGGCAGATCTGCTTATTATTTCAACTTAATTGCTGAACAGGCAGACTGCCCTACTTTCTTGTAACTTTTTATTGCAGGGAAGATGACTAATCTGGCTCTTCCTCCATCAACAGAACTTTGTGAACTGTTCATATCCCACTTTGAGAACAAAATTAAGATCATTGTGAGTTGCTTGCCCCCTAACAAAGCTGCCAACACTAACAATTCTCTAATTCCAAATCTTGAGCCTGTCAAAATTTTCAAGCTACAAATACTTTTGGCATTTTATGTTCCAACACCTCAGGGCACTATTATGTTTTGCCAAATCTTTGGTCTAAACAGTTACAGTTTTTCTTCATTCTCTAATCCCACTGGGTTCTCACATTGTTAATCTTTCTTTGATGATGGGGAAAGTCTTAATAATGACACAAAGTAAAACAATTATCAGTCCAGTTTTAAGAAAAAAAAAACCCCTAGTAATAGAAGATCTTGCATTTGCTATTTAATATTAATTTTTTTTCTTCTTCTGATTGTAGCACACTGTAAATGTGCAAGTATCTTTCGAAGAACATTTCTTGGTTTCATCTCAAGCTGGACCCTGTCCTCTGCACTGGGAAATAGTTTTCTGAAGAGTTAATTTTTGGTCTTTTTATCCTGACTGATGAATTTCTGCTGCTGCTGCTTGACCTCTCAATTTGCTTTGGCATTATTTTGATCATAATAGAACATCAGGTCTCTTGGCAACTCAGATTGATTTTGCTCTAGTTTCCATTGAGATCTCTTATGCAGATAGTCATTAGGCATTTCTCCTTCTGCCCCTCTATCTCATGCATGTATTCACAGGCAGACACACTCCGGAGCATGTTACACACATCATAGCACAAAACAGGCAAGAAAAGGTGGTCTGATGGTTAATAACCAGCTCTCCTGGCCAATGTGTGGGTTTATTCACTGCCATTCTGTTAATAGATTATATATCCATCATGTACACCATTTTTCAGCTTTCATCAAAGCTTTTTACAAGCCAGTAATAACTAGTACCTCTGTAGAGACAATGTTGCAGACAGCAAGGTTTTCTTACTACATTATTGGGGAAAGTAGTTAGCCTGGGTACAGACACTAGGGGTATGGGACCACAAAGAAAGGAGGATCATTACAGAGCTCTCATGGTTTTTCAACCATCCTGTCTCAACCTATTTATCTGACACAGTTTTGTGCACACAGTTCAGGATATAAACAGGTTTAGGTCCTGTTTTTTTCATTCACTATGTCAGTGCAAATCTTGTGAGTCATTTTGTTAGTTTCCATGCCATTTTATGTGGACAGCACTGTCAACTAGGTATCCACTTGCCCAGATATAATTTAATTCTATGCAGTCCAGCAGGTCTGCTTAGGTTTTCAGGTGTTAGATCCCTTCTTTCTGCAACACAGTGTCTGTTAGCACTGGTCTTTTTCTCAGCTTTTCTGGAGATGTAAAACAAAGATACATGAAGTGATATCACCAGTCATTGGTTTCAGAATTTACTTGCACATAGCTGCCTTGATTACATTCTGTATTGATACTCCAGGTATTCCTGCCTTTTAAATCATATGCCCTGTTTTACCAGCTCTTATCTCATAGATAACTAATAAGTATTATTCTCAGCCCTTTTTATTTAAGTTATGCTTGGTATTTCATGTGTTCAACCGACCCAACATGTCATGTTTCTCAAGCAGGCTACCAAAATACTGGTCTGGTCCATTTCTCTTTGTGGATTATATTATTTTAAATGCTTTATATAACCAAGTCCTCCTAATGTCAGCATCTATTCTCCAGATTGTTTTGAAAGTATCTGGGATATTTAGTAAGTGACCTGACTTTCTTCAAGTTGAAAAAGAAACCTTAAAAGGCTAGAAAAAGGAAAACCTAATTCCATTCTTCTTGGGTCATTGTTTCCATGATTTATAAGACTGTATGAAAAATTATGGAAGAATTTAATAAAAAATATATTTTAGGTGAGTCCAGTAATAGAACATCCCAGGTTTCCAATATTGGTGATTTTTTAATAACAGACTTTGTGTGGGAAAATTCTTAAAATATGGATTTTAAGTGACTGTAACTATACAGTACTGAAAATTGTGTTTTACATTGTCTCTTAGATTTTCTGCACTACATTTATTATTTTGAGAAATTCTAAGTTATTTTAATGCAGCTATTCCAGAAAATACAACCTTGGTTCAAACCTTTTTTTTTTTTTTTTAAATCACACCATATCACAGATAATAAAGATTAAAGAATCAGAGGTTAATTAATAAATCTGGTTATCTTACATAAATGGAAAACTGGATACTAATTTTCCTACCACTTTGTTGATTCTAGACAATTACCAGAAATTAAAAGTGGTGGAAAATATATTTTAATCAGAGAAAAACAGAAGAAGGAAAAGCACCTATGACTCAGTGAAGATCAGGAGTAAGGCTGTTGGAAGATGTCATTTTTATATAGCCACTTTCCTGACCACAGTCACATTTTGGTTTTAAACAAATACAGTTCTACCAATCTTAGTGTAAAAGGCTTAGGGATAGCTTTCAGCACAGTGTAAAGTTCCCATGAAATAAGCTGAAATTAAGACCACTGAACAGTAACAATTTTCTTTAAAATCACAACTTCCACATGTCTATTTGAGCTTGAGGATGACTATGTACAAAAAACTAGTCACCTATACATACTTTATAATTTTTTTATATTCCATGTGTGTGTAGAGATAGATAGATAGATAGATAGATAGATAGAGAGATCTAAGTATAAGTATATACTTTGGTCATTTGGCACGTGAAAATACATTCCAAGATTCTACTGAATACTAAACCAGATGCAATAAATCCTCTACCATGCTCTGGTTTATGCAGAGTCTATTCCTCCTGACTGAACCCCTATTGATTTGCAATCTGCTTCTTAGGATACAAAGGTAACATAATACATAGCTGTCAGATTAATTTCCAGAATTCTATATCTGTCTGTATGTGCAGATTTTAACAAAAATGAATAGAGATAAATGATCTGGGACTCAGGTTCAAATTGTACTCGGGACACACTATATTGCCTACACACACATCGGCAAACCATTCACCATTCTACAAAACTCTCTTTTATAAAAATTATTGCAGAAAATACCCCTTAAGCACCCTCCATGGAAGATACACTCCGAAAAATGTGTCTTTGAAAGTTTTCTTGTTCAAAGACTAAACAGACTTTATTGAAAGGCCCAGTTCTCATGCTGAACCTGAAAGAGGTTCATAGGTTATTCTGAATTAGTCTATGAATGTTGTCTCCCTTTGTACATGATTAGGCAAATTTCAAGACAAGTAACAACGATTCTGTAATTTCTTCAGGTCATGTGGTTTTAGCTGAGGAATCATTTTCTCTTCAAATGACTCAAGAGAATTACTGCAGTCTTTAGTCATGTAAATCATATAGATCATAAATCTATATTAAAATTACTCTTATTTCTTTTCTCTAAGGCATGTGATCAAAGCCACATCTTGCAAATCTTCAGTCTTTTCTGGGAATAAGATGGACAATGAGCACTTGGTTTAAAAATGCAAGCTTTGTAGTCTCAGTGCCTGATAGTGTTTATTATAGCACTTGTCCTGCTGAAGTCAGTGAGACCTGAGATGCACTGATGTCACCAAGATTTGCCCACTCTTATTACCCTTTACTCTTGATTTCCAAAAACATAAATAGAAAAGAAGAAATCATATATGGTACGTAAGGGAGCTTCTCAAAAATGTATGCTTTGTCTTTGTTTGAGCAACTTCCTTCCTTCCAGCCCTTTTGTAATTTTTTTGCTTTGGAATTATAAATATAATCATAAAAGGAATGTTTGAATATAACATTTTGTTATGGTCTGGACGTCTTACATTGTTCTGCATTACTGAAGGGAGTCTAATATTGCAGTCCTAAGTAAAATGTGTCAAGCCTTTACTTTGAGTCTTTACAGCCTGAAAGAACTAGGAGGTACTCAGGAAGAACATCATCTGCATTTTTTAATGATTTTTTTTCCTGGGCACCACTTACTTATTTAGTCCGTATCTTTACATTTCTGGATGCTGATTTCTGAAAGTAGTGTCTCTGGCTCTCTCTAGCTGCTCAGTTTTCCTGCCTCTGCTCTTCTCTAATGGCTTTGCAAATTTCTGGTAGTTCCATGACAAGCAAGATTACATGTCAGGAACCAAATCAACAGTGAAAACAGCAGGAAGAATGTGTTTGTAAAGGTACATGCCAGGTTGCTCAAGGAACGTGAGGTTCAACGGAGTAGAAGAGTAAGATCAGGAGTGTACTCACCTCACCTCCTGGAGATGTAGCTAGAATCTGCTGTCCAGGAACAGGAAGGACAGCAATCTGTCAACAGAGAAGATAAAATTAATTTCTTGCTAAAATCTGTTTGAGCTTTTAAAGAACTGCAGGTTTAGTTTAGGTGTCTAGGGCATGTCATGGTTTAGATTACATTGGATTTGTGTGATGACTACATTTGTTTCCTCTCTATAATGAAGATCAGTTGCATGCTAAGTGATGTAGTATTAATGTAAATATATTACAAATACTATTAGCTAAAGTGTCGTATTTTTATGTTATAAGTGGGTTTTGGGGCATTTTATCTTAAGTGGTGCCATTGTATTTAATCGTGTGGCATGTTTTAATAATCCATGCAGGTGCATGCATTATAAATCTGTTCCACCAGAGAAGTCGGTTGTTTCATATGAAAAGTAGTGATAACATTCTGGAATTTTATAAATCTGTTTCAGATAAATAGTCCATATCCATAAATATGAATAATCCATTCATATTTAAGAAGTGTGATTTATATTTGTGTGTCTGAAAAAAGGCAACAAAAGAAATAACTTGTGAGAGAACTCCACTGAGCTGCACGTGCTGCTTGTCCCTTAACGTTCTTATCAAACATGATATTGACAGCATGACTTTGATTGTTTTACATTCCCTGGAAACATAGATGTGACAGGTTGAAATTACTAACTTTAGGGAAATCTGAAATTTATAAAGCCTCTGGTGGAAACAATAGTTCTAGGAACTTTACCATAAAAATAAATGCATTTATATGACTAATTAGCATAAAATATGGTCACAGTAAATTTTACGTAGTTGATTTTTTTATAGTTGTTATAGTTTTACTTTTTTCACCTGACAGCTAAAAATTACTTATTGAATCAGCAGAACAAACAGTGTGGGAGGTCCCTTTCATTCAGCACAAGACTTCCATTAGCCTGCCTCACAGGGTATTTTGCATTAGTCTGGCAGGTGTAGACTAAATAAGGATGTGATTCCTTTTCATAAGGCTGTCTGCAGATTGTAAGGTCCAGAAGAAATGAGATAAAATTATTTCAGGACAATAGCCTCTTTTACTTTAAGAATAAATTTCAAAGGGAAAGTAGATTACTTTGGTTAAGCTACCAACATATGAAACACCTGTACTTTACTTCTCATGTGTTGTCCTGTAAATTTGGACGTGTCTTAAAGTGCACTTTCTCATACTTTAAATTAAATAACCAACATTAAAGGGTGTTAGGAAAACAAACTCCATAGTTTGTAAGTGCCAAGAACTTCCAGGCTCTGCTGTCATTAAGATCAGGACAATGTATTTGCAATGAGTTTGTTTCACTGGAACAAAAGAAGCAGTGGTGATCCTTTGGGGATTTAGTAGAACGAGATATCCCATATATATTCCTGGAGGAAATGTTTGCACACCAGAAATTGAGTGTGGGAGGAACAGCATTCCAAGGTTAGCTTGTGGCTTTAGGGTGGAACTGAGATCTTGTGATCTCAGCAGTGGCTGTGAGGGATGCATCATGTTCTTGCAAAGGCACATGGTTTAGGTGGTAGCTCTGATAACCTTCTGAAACTGAGATTTGTCTACAGTGGTTGTCAGGCAAAGCTGAAACTTTTGGCCCCGCTGCTTCACCCAGGCTCCATATGGAGCAGCCTGCTACGTAAGTCCTCACATTCTGGTCAAGTTCCTCCTGGCCTCTAGCTGTTCAATAGACAGTGTGCCCAGCAGGAGTGCAGATAACCACTGTCTGAGTCTCTGATGCTTTCCTGCATCGTTTGTTGAGAAGTTAGATGGAGTTTTATTGCCTGTTGTTTGACTCTTAGCCCTTCATTTTCCTCAGTGGTTACCCCAGAATGCCAGGAGAGATGTTGCCTGATCCCAGCTGCTATAGGCTGGCTCTCTCTCTTTTTTTTTTTTTTTTTACTGGATCTTTATATACCACCATGGAGTGCTTTGCATCACAGTTCACAATTTTTTTTTTTATTTTTTCTTGATACAAAATCATGTTCTGGTAAATTATATGGGTTAGTCTTTCTTTCAAATATCAGGCATTGATAAAAGTGCACTGATGTGCTTAACATCTTGGAGGGTTCATGGTTTAAACTGGTTTTATATGAATATAAAATAAACCTGACCATTACACTTTGACATTTTTATTTCCTCTATCCTCTGTGGGGTATTCACTTTCTAAGATCCCTTGGGCATTTCCACTTGACCAACTCTTGCCTCAGAGCAGAGGTTCATGGCATCAATTGTCTTTCCATTCCTTTACCATTCCTTTGTGGTGCATTGTATTCTGAAGTTTTATGGTTTGTTGTTGTTATTGTTGCTTTTTTCCCTGTTTCTACTGAATGCCCTGAGATTCTTACTGGGTATTTTCAGGGGAAGTAGGAGAGGGTAGAGCTCTTACAGCATACAATATAGAGAAATTATTTAATTTTAAACTTTTTTGGACTTAACAGTTGTTCCACAGTTGACTGCAATGTCAGTGTACTTGAACTCAGGAACCAAAGTGTTTCTTCCCACTCTATGCTTTCTCTTCTTTCTAAATCCAAAATCCATACTTGCACTACCAGTTTAGCAGAATACCTAACAAAATGTGGAATAGCTCACAAAATCATGTGTCTCTTGAGCTTTGCCTTTTAGGGTAGTCTATTTTTTTAATATCAGTTCACCTGGATGGAGGCTGCAGAAAGCCTCTTTTGATCAAGGCATAGATTTAGCTCAGGTGCACAAGGTGAAATAACAAGGCTAGACTTGTTGTCAGAAGCCAAACAGAAATCTAGATAAACTGATTCTTGTTAGTCAGAAGGGAAAGTTCAAGATTTCACAATGAGGTACTTAGGCAGCACGGGACTGTGTGTAGTCATTCTATATATTTCCATACATCAGCTGTTTTGGTTTTGTCTCCCTGCTTTTAATAATGCACTCTAGAGTATATCAGAATGTAAACCTTGCTGCAGAAAATTGCCAGCATTGGTGTGCTTGCCTTCTATTGAAAAGCCAGATGTTTTATGTCATTTCTTTTTGAACATCTGTATTTCTAGATTCAGTTTTGGACTTCTATAGTTCTAGGTAACTTTATGGGAAATATTTAACCACATGAAGAACTGAAACAAACATTTGTCTGGTAAAGCATTGGAAACTGATCTAGAGCAACTGTGGTGGAATGGCAGGTACTCTACTGTAGTTACTTAGGTATTTCAGCTCCTGATTTAGATATTCCTTGAGAATTCATCTTCATATAATGTTCAGTTTTATTCATTCACCTAGAAAAGTCCATCACTCATGAGGAGCTATCACAAATAATGTTGCAGCAGCTAAAATTTTCTACTTGGTGCTAAAGCTGTGACTAGACATTTTTCACAGTGTGCATGGTACACATCATGGTATTCATTAGCAGCTTTTCCAGGTCTATTACCCTCTCCCCAGTTCTGTCTCTACACACAAAATTTTACCAGTGTTCTGGGTTTGGCTGGGGTAAGTTTCTTTGCAGTGGCTGGTGTGGGGCTGTGTTTTGGATTTGTGCTGAACACAGGGTTGATAACACAGAGATGTTTTTGTTATTTCTGAGCTGGGCTTACACAGAGCCAAAGCCTTTTCTGCTGTTTGTACTGCCACGCTGGTGAGGAAGTTGGGAGTGCATGAGAGGCTGGGAGGAGACACAGCTGGGACAGGTGACCCCACCTGACCAAAGGGATATTCCAGACCATGTGACAGCATGCTCAGTACATAAGGTGAGAAGAGAAGAAGGCAGAAAAGATGTAATCTTGCAATGATGGTGTTCATCTTCCCAGGTCACCTTTTATATGTCCTGCTCTCCTGGAGGTGGTAGCCCATGGGAATCAGTGGATTAATTCCTTGTTTTGCTTTGTTTGTGTGCATGGCTTTTGCTCTCCCTATTAACTTGTTTTTATCTCAAAACATTAGTTTTCTGGCTTTTATTCTTCCCATTCTCTCTTGANAAAAAAAAAAAAAAAAACTCAACCCCTCTAGTCTCCCTACCAAAACAAGCTACTAGACTTCAGGCCTGGAGAAATCTGTTAGAAAAGTAAAAGTTGTGAAAAAATACTTAAATAGAAAACAGAGAATGTGAGGTTTTTCTGCCCAAAACATTGAGTCACTATTACAATCCTGCACCAAAATTGGAAAGAAACTCCATAATCTCCATTTATTTCTGCAAATATTATGGCAGTTTTGTCCAGATCTTATCATTCTTATGTCACACGCAAACAATCATATTTAATAGATTCTGTATTTCTGAGAGGTATTTTTAGACAGAGTAAAGGAAAACTCTCTAGACTGTTTTGCTGCTTGAAGTAGCCACTCAGAGTTGCGTTCAAAATGTTGAGTCACTTAGTTTTGGAAGGTTTGACATCATAGATTATAAAGGAGGTCTGCCTTTCAGACTGCTCTCTTGCACTTTTCTTAAAATTGTTGAATGAAGTGCATTCAGTAAGTGTGCACTCATACTGGAAACATTAAAAACCCACAAAAACTGGGCTTAAAGATGACAGAGGTGATTAACGTATTTTACCAATTAATCCTGTTACTACCCAGAGAATGGATTTTAAGTTCTAGAATCCTATCTGGGAAAACATCTTGAAGTACTGCACTATAGATCAAACACTGTCTTTGTGTTTAAAAAGGAAAAACACCAACCAAGCAAACAACAATAACAACAACAAAACCTCACAAAAACAACAATAACAACAAAACCCAAACCCTAAGCAAATTAAAACAAACAAACAACCAAACAAACAAACAAAAAAACACCCCAAAAGCAAAAAAACCCTAACAAGGGAAGTACCCCAACCAAACAAAAGCACAGCCTCACTTATAATTCTCAAATAACTGAGAGTGCTTTCAAATTGGTTCTGTGTGAAAGCAGGAATAAAATTTACCCAAATTTGTCATGGCAACTTTCTTCGTGCCATGACTTGATTTAGTTTTAGTTGGTCTTTACTGCAGCATGCCTTGCTTGGAGCAGTGTTTTGTTGATGGGCATAAATATTTGAATCTGTGAGGAGGATTTGGTGGTTGGGGGAATTGATAATAGGCTATAGTGCATTTCCCCCCAAGGGTCACTAGTTCACATCCGTATCAGGTCAATAGTGGCAGAAAGTCATTACGGATCTGGCTGGCATCTGCCTCTTGGCCATTGCCAAATCATTTAACAATCGCTGTCCAGTTCCACGTGGCCAGGTGTTTTCCTTTCTTCCCGGCAGCGGAGGCCCTCGGGCAGCCTCTTACCACCTGCTCCCGAGGAAGGGACACAGTTCTCTTCCGTGGAGGGACCCCTTCGGCGCCCGGCGCCCCCGGGGACCGGCGACTCCTGCCTGCGCCCGCCGCAGCCCTGCACGGCCTGGCGAGGGCAGCAGGGCGGCGTGACCCGTGCCGCACGGCGAGGCCGGGAGTCGGTCCCGACCCGCCCGGAGGGACACCCAGGGCCCGGGGGGGTCTCACCGTGGCCGCAGCGACACCGCCCGCCGAGCCTCCAGGGCGCCCCCCGGGGGCTCCTCCGGGCCTCTGCACCGCCCACGGACCCACCGGCAGCGACCCCCACTGACAGCGCCCCTGACAGCCCGGCAGAGACCCCCGCTGACACCCCCGCTCCGGCAGAGCCTCCCAGAGACCCCCGCTGACACCCCCGCTCCTCGGTCGTGGCCCCTCCCGCTCAGCTCTCTCTGCGCTGCAGCCCGTGCCCGGCCCCGGGGCGCGGTGCCCTCGGCTTTTTCGGGCAGTTTCACCGACTCTTGTCGCTCTCGGGCCGCTTGCTGATTCCAGGGAAGTAGAAGGGGGCGAACAGTGCCTGGCTTCAGCTCGGGTGCCGCCAGGCCGCCCTGCCCTCGGCAGCCGCTTGGGCCGGAGCGGGGCTGAGCTGCCCCGGCAGCGCTCGCGTTGGGAGCACCACGTTTTAAACACGTGTGTAGAGATAGGTCCGTGTAGAGCCATTGTGTAGAGCCTCGCTCTATCCCTTCTCCTCCCCCTCTTCTTCTCTTCGAGGGGAACTGGAATCCGAACGGTGAGATGTAGGAGAGCGCGAATCCCCGTGAATCCCATCTGAATAAATGTCTATATTAATGAATTATTAACTCTGCCGCTCGTGACCTTAAAACTGGAATGAGGAGACGCCTAGGGCAAGAAGGAAAGCTGCTGAAGCCTTTATCGGACTCCTGTCAGGGGTAACCGACCATTTGTCTTCCCCAGATCAGGAGAATTAATTAATATGAAAGGCAAACTTTTTAATTGTGTGTCAAACGAAATCAAATAGGGTGTCCCCTATTCAATCCCTTGTTAAAAGGGGTTTAGCTCCCTTTTCTAACCCAAGCCTAAAAAAAAGCCTTCGAATATCCAAAGAGAAATTTTCCATCCTTCATAAGTGTTGTTTACAAAACAAAACACAACAACAACAAAACCACCATCAACAACAACAAAAAACACAACCGGAAAACCCCACAAAACCCAACCAAACACCCTAAAAGGAAAAAAAAAAATCACAGGGAAAATGATGAATTTGGGTAGTTAATTTATCGATCTTGGCTCCTCTTCCCGCTTGTTTTATTTTAGAGGTCATTAATCAATGAAGAAAAACACCACTGTGTTCCCTCTTTGCATTTAATACACTTACCCTCCTTATTTATTTCTTTTGAACAAATTCCTAGCAAATATTCACCAATCGATTCGTAGGCGATGGATTTTTATAAAGGTTTGATCGCCTTCTAAACGGTCAATGTGATTTGTTTCAGCACTCGTCCTCTAAATAATGAAAAAGCCTGAGAGAAGATGGAGGAGATGGCAGTAGTTAAAGCCTCCTTTATTTTTTCCGGCTCATCTTTACATCCAGGAGCAAAGAAATAAAATAATTTTTAAAATTATTAAAAAAAAAAAAAAGAAAAAAAAAAAACCAAAAAAAAAACCAAAAAAAACTCACAACAGAAGCAAAACCAAGAAATATTAGAAAATAGACCAACTCGGGAGAGACAGAAGGGACGCGCACAAACCGCTCTGCCTTGGGAAGCGAGACCAGAGGTCAGGGTTGGCCAAAGCCACCCCGGGGAGGTGCAGGTTCAGGGCTGGGAACCCTGCTGGCGGATCTGCCTGCTCTACTCTTCCCGAGGGAGTAAAGGGGCCGGGAGGGGCGAGGTTTTGGAGAGGCTGAGCGAGAATCCGTCCTGTGCCCCGGCGAGACACCCCGCTGCCTTTCCCCCCGGCCCGGTGCAGGCAGCCCCCTCTCCCCGCCCGCCTCTCGGCACCGGCGCTGACCCGCTGCTCACTGACCTTCCCCCGGGTGCTCTCCTCCATCCCCACCGCGGGTCGAGCGGACCCGGCGCAGCGGGGCTTCTTGTGGCTAAAGACAAAAGCCAAACAGCGAGGCGCAGTGTGCTCCCCGGCCCCGGCCGCCCAGCCCGGGTGAGTGGCCGAGCGGACCGGCGGGCAGAGCCAGGGGCGCGGGCCCGGGATGCCGAGGGGACCGGCTCCTTCCCTGCTCTCCTCACGGCCCGAGCACCGGCAGAGACGGAAAGCCTTCCTTCCTCCCTTCCTCTGGTTCGGCAGGGTCCCGGAGTGTCAAGGGAGTCTATAAATTTTATTCTGCCACCTTGATCGCTACTTTTCTGCTTGTTAAAAAAAATGCCAAAAGCAACAGATTGAAGTACACCTGAATATGAACCCTCATGGAATACTTCTGTTAACAACTCGAAGCAAATGCGGGTATTGACTATGTACTTAAGTCCATTAGTTAAGACCTTTCCTCTACTTCATCACATTTTTCTAGAGTGAAACGAATTTTTTGAGACTGCTACCACTAAAGGTAATTCAGTATTTTCGGAAGAAGTCCAGTAAGGAAAACAACCATAGCATAGATGTGCACTAACAATAATTAAAAAAAAAAAAAAGAAAAAGAAAAAAAAGAGTAGGATGGGGCGGAATAAAATTGTGACCAGGAAGGAGCTGGGTAAGGACGAGACACTGTATTAATACACTGAAAACAGAGAAAACCAAGTGATCCCACTGTCAGTGCACCCAACGCCCACGGCCAGCGACCGTGCAAACAGACTCCCAGCCCGCGCCTCTGTCCCCCAGCTGAGTGGTAGCGCTGCAGAACTTCAGGAAGAGGTAGATCTAGAGGGATGAAAATTATTACATATTGCATAATGGAATTGATCAAAGACTTAAAGAAGGTTTCTATATCCAACGTTATAATCCCTAGGAAACGGGTACTGGGGGTGTTCCTACTAGTGTTTGCCTTTAATTTAGGTGTTATCAATCTATACAGCAGATGACGGATGACCTTGTCAAAATTACTCCAGTCAAAACATTTTTTGCCCCAGCCCTGTTCAAATTTGTGTTAAAATGTCCTGCCTTAGACACAGACAAAGTCTAAACAGCAGCAGCTTTCCCAGGCTCTGCGAGAATGAAGGGTGGGAAAGAAACAAACTAGAAACAGGGTGGAGAGAATGGTGAAAACGTTTTACACACTCACACGTCATTGTGGATTCAGTGTCAGCATAACACCTGTCTACGAGGGCTCTTCTGACACTAGTGAGATGTTTTGGTGAGATAAGCAGTTTGTGCATTTATCCTAAGTGCAAGGCATACAATGTGCCTGCGATATACCTAAGAGATTATAGTTCTCGTCTTTTTTTTTTTCATACGGTGTAGGAAAGAAATTGGAAAAAAAAGCCCCAAACCTGTTAAATACTCACTGGTACGTGAGCTCAACAACTGCGCAGGGGGCGAGAAATGCAAATTTCTAAGCAGAATGGGGATGAAAAGCCACTAGAGGTGAGAAGTTTCTCGCCATATGTTGTACCTCTCCCTGGCATACATCTTGCGCTGCGTGTAACAAAGTACAAAGGCAGGAGTGAGGTGTGCTAGGGGTGCTCGAGGATGCAAGGTCTGAGGAAGGAGAGACTCTGGGGCGGGGGTTCCCTCAGCTGTGTTGGCACGGGTCTCAGGTAGCCGAGAGAAAGGGAGACGTGTCATCCAGCACACGGTAAGCGAACTATCTGAGACAGGTCAGGACAGGACCGGTAGGTGTCTAAAATCCACCCTAACCCCAGAGGGCAAAAAGCAAGTAAAGCAAGAGCACAGCTAACGGGTCCGAGGCGCTCGGGCCGGCGGGGTCGGGAGCTCCCGCAGCTCGGCGCAGAGGCGCGGTACAGCTCGGGTGGNAAGGGAGGGAAACTGGAGAGGGGGAGAGCGGTAGAAGTCTGGGGGATGGGAGGGAGGGAAGGAGGAGGGAAGGGAAGAAAGGAGCACCTTTAAAAGTTGACCAAGGAACAAAGTGGAGGAAGTTGCCAAAAAAGAGCTCTGCATCCAGACTCGCTGGTAACTTCCCGATCCCTCCCCTCCTTCTCCTACACACCACACACACTTGTATTTTGCGCTGTCGTAAAACCCACGTGTCTCACCCAGAGCCTGCCAGAGCCGAGCCGTGCTCCCGGCCGCGCCTGCGATGCGCAGCCACAGCAGAGGGAGCCCGGCGGCTCGCAGCTAGCTGGCCCACCAGCCCCCGGCGCCCAGAGGAGGGTCACCCCGCTCCCGCGTGGACAAAGACCAGAGAAGTCTTTGCTCCCGGCCGTAGTCCGGCTCGAAGGCTCCCGGGGCAGCCGACAGCTCCGCACGCCGCCCGCGCAGCAGCGCTCCCCCCGCTCAGGTAAGGCAGACCCTGCGACTTGTCCGGCACAGCGGGGCACCTTCTCCCAAGGGCAGGGCACTGCCGGCCCGCGACCCCCGCCCCTGAACGCCCGAGGGTAAAACACAGCGGCCGGAGAGGAGAGAGACCCGCGCGTGTGTGCGTGTGACTGAACTTTCCTCCGCCTCCTCCTCCTCCTCCTCCCTGTTGTCAGCGGAGAGTCGTTTGCTTCCACGGAGACAGGGAAGGGAGTGAAAAAGAGAAGACAGTGCGTGTGCGGGGGACGGGGTGAGCTGCGCGCCCTGCGGGGCAGAGGGGCTGCTCTCCGGCCGCGGGCCGGCGTGAGGGGCTGCCCGCCACCGCCCGCGTCCTGCCCGTGCTCCCGGGCGGGTACCAGCGGATAGCCTTGTCGCCCCGGCCACCACGTTTCTCGTCCCGAGGCTTTCTCCTGACGAACGTGGGCGCGGGCGGGGAAAGCGACTGGCGCCCGGTCCCGCCGCCGATCCCTCACAGCCGAGGAGCAGAGCCCACGCGTGGCCCAGTGTGTCCGAGCGTGTCCGACCGCGGGGTCGAGGCGGCCCTGCCGGGGAGGGGCGGGGGTCTCACGTCTTCTGTCCCCTTCCTTCCCGCTCCACAGGCAGAGCGATGCTGAAACCCGGAGACCCCGGCGGATCCGCGTTCCTGAAGGTGGATCCCGCCTATCTGCAGCACTGGCAGCAGCTTTTCCCGCAGAGCAGCCAGCTCAAAAGCAGCGGGCCCCTCGCCCAGCTCCAGCCGCCCGAGAGAGCCGAGCCCCCGGCTGACAGCCTCCGCCAGCGCCCGACCTCCCTCTCCTCCGCCTCCTCCTCCTCTGCCTCGTCCACTCCGTCTTCCTCCTCCACCTCGTGCGTCGCTGCTGCCGCGGCTTCTCTGGCTGGTCTGACCTCCCTGCCTGTGACCCAGCTCCCGGTCTTCGGCCCGCTGCAGAGCTCGGAGCTCCCGGCCGGGGGAGCGCCCGCTCCCCTTCAGGGCAAGGATTTGTGCGGGGCCGGCAGCGGCGGCGGCAAATGCAGCGACCGCGGTGCCACTCGGTACCGCTGCACGGCCGAGGAGCTGGACTACTACCTGTACGGGCAGCAGCGCATGGAGATCATCCCCCTGAATCAGCACACCAGCGACCCCAACAACCGTATGTATCGTGCCCCTTCTCGCACTCCTCCACCCCCTACCCTCAGCTGCTCCGCGTACCAGGCCAGTCCGGGGACGCTCCAGGCTGGGGGATCGCAATTGGTGCCTGCACCGCGCTCACTCCACGAGGAGCATCCACCGTCTCGTCCTTCCCTCCCTTTAGTTTTTGCGTTGTTACCAGTTGTTTCAGGAGACGGGCGGCAAGCCTTCAGTTGCATTTTTTCTTGTCCGAAACCCAGGTCCTTCCCTGGAAGGCACGATTCACCGGAAGGCTGTGGTGGGGGTAGATTTCTTTCGGAGGGCTGCTTAGGAAAATGGATTCAGGAAAGGTTAGGGGCAACTAGCTACAAAGCTAGTCCTTTCTCGCCTTGTATGTCCCACTCATCCTTGCCTGGAAAGCCCAGGCTTCCTTGGATACTCAGAAATCAGTTACTCCTCCGAGCTGGGCAGGGGAAAAGTTGTCGTTTCCATCAGATGGTCTAGGGCGAAGTTTTCCTCTTTCTTATCTCGGAGTACCGTTTCCTTTCAGACCTCGTTAACACCTCCCTAGTTTTAGTTTTCACCCCTACGGAAAAGCATGACATGGTATTTTAAAGAGAAAAGCTGGATTTCTAGACGAAAAAGTCTGCTTGAGTGTCAGAATTAATTCAGGACTTGATGGTTATAAAGAGTTTCATACTGCTGTTGCCAATTATGCAGTTGGGAACGTTTTTGGGAGGTGGGAGGGGGCGCCCCTATTATTAAACATCCGTATGGATGAGAGGTTTGTAATTTTAGAAACTGGTTCTACCTGTATTTTTCTTTTCCTGTATCTATAAATACGACGCAACAGGGGAAATTCATGGGATGGAAAGAACTATGTTAACTATATCAGTGAATCAGTTTCATAATTAATACTCAGAGCACACGGATCTGTCCCTCTTAAAACACATAGCTTCGGCCCATGCACATTTAAAAAAATGTTTCAAACACTGTTTTTTAGCCTTATGTTTTTTAAAAGTCTTTATTTTTGTTGTCCTTCTCAACCACCACTCCTCAAATGTCTGTTTCAGAAAGGCTGTTGAACAGACAAACGGTACCCCAAACCAGCAATCCCTAAACACACGACCAAGCGAAACGCGGATTCTTTTAACTTAATTTCAGATGAGGAGCTTGTTTCGAAAGTTTCCATGATACCCTGTTATGTATTAATTAAACTGCGTGGATGCTAGCAGAGTCTTCAGCTCTGTGCTGATACGTGCGCGAGGAAAGTTGAGTTGGAGTTTGGTGGGGATTTTTCCCGCCTTCTTAACATTGCAAATCTTTCAATATTGGATGTCCACTTTATTTTGAGCGACTTACTCATGGTTAGTTTTACCCTGTAGTGAAACCTGTTCGTGTACTTTGTGTTCTCGGGTGAAGAAAACGTGATCGTATGAATTGCATGCAGAAAATGGAATCCGAAATGCTCTTCTAATCGACAACCGAACCGTTCAGAAAATACGTTTTGCTTTTCGGAGACTCTCTGTAAATCCAAGGGGTAAAGGTTTTAAAAGGAGAAAGGAATATTACAAAGCGGTTGGGGTGGGGGGGATATTTTTAAAGAGTGAGTGGAATAACAGCACCCCGCAGAGTCGGAGGAGAAGCCTGTATAATTTCTTCCCGAGAGCGATATTAAAGGTGGATTCAGGAAAACGAACGGGTCGATTGCGGACAGGGCGCTTGTGAATCGCGTCCGGCTCTGATGGGGCAGCCGTCGGAAGAACGATCAGAGGGCAGCCAGCGCCATCTCTCNTTTTTTGTTTTTTTTGTTTTTGTTTTGTTTTGTTTTGTTTTTCTTCAGTTAGATCTAAACATTCTTATAAATTAGTTGTTTACAGGGCGGCTTTCACTCCAGCCATAATCAGCTGCCTCTGAGCTAAACTTTCAAGGCGAGTGTTTCAGTCTTCCGGGACCAAGCGCAGTTGCTTTGGGCAACTCGTGCTTTGAAAAAGTAAACTTTCAGTGAAGAAGGAGTGCCGCAAGCACAGCCCGTGCCGTGCCACGCACTCCAAGCACTGGCACGACCAAGGGAACAAGCTCCAGGGCACCGGCCTGGCTGCCCCTGCGCGGCTCCCCGAGCGCCGCCGGGGTCACGCTAGCGGTCCGTGGGCAGGCGGGATTTCCAGCCGCCTTGACTTCCACCCTCACTCTGCGTTTCGCATCACTCACTGCCCATCTGAGGGGAAGGAGGTGGCGGCTGTGGGTGAGGTGAGGAGCAGTCCACTTTAGTTTGAGTTGTACTTGCTTCCATCTTCGGACAGCCCCACCGAGACCTCGGGACTGGGGATTCCCCCCAGCCCGGCACAGACAACCACCCGCCGGGATTAATCCCCTCCCGGGAGCGGGAGCCTTGGGCTGCTCCTCGGCCCGGCCCGGCCCGGCAGGCGTCCGTCTGCTTCTCGGGCCCTAATCCCAGTTGTACCTTCTTCATCAACCAAGCGAGCACCCCCTCTCCCCTACTCTCCCAAACACTACCCCTCTCTCCATCCCGAATATCCCTTTCCTCTCGGNATGTAATTGTTTTAAATTGAAGGGGGGTTAGCTAGGGAAAAATAATAATAATAATAATAATAAAGGCAATCAAGAGACAAAACCCCAATTAGAGCCCAGCAGTCTTTACTCCCAGGGAAGTAAAGGGGATTATGTTAAAACCCCG
>VXBR01012225.1:218873-281479 GCA_013400215.1 Cisticola juncidis | reverse complement strand
AGGAGGAGATCTAGGGTGAGTCCGGGGACTGTAGGACTGGCTTGTTCCCTTGGAGGCTTGCTCCTAGATTCCGCACTGAGACCTCTGAGACTCCTCCACCTTCACCAGAAAGCACCAACCTGCCACTGTAATAAATACGCTGTGTAAAACTGAAGTGTCACGCGACCAAGCACTTTGCACGCCTTTTCCCATTCAATTTATGGGGAGACAGTGTATATATCTAACACGCTGTGAAGTGGATCGGTGTGGAAAATATTCGGACTTTTTTTTTTTTTTTTCCTCTGGACTGCTGGTAACCTGTATGATTTAGCTATTTTACATCATTAGTTACCCAGCACCCTTAAACATAGCAGATAGCCATACATTAGATTGAGGTTAGAGAAGGTGGTGACTGTTTATTTAGGGTGATAAAATGGTAAATCAGCAGTAATCTCCATCGATATGTGCCACCAGGAGATGAAGGATGAGGGGACAAGCCACAATTAATTGCCCTATAGTTTTGTAGGAGAGAGTGGAGCCGGTGCGGACTGAACTTCGATCTCCTCTCCTAGCACCTATTCATCATCTCTGCATTGTATATGGGGGTCTCTCAGGGGCAGAGGGTGGCAAGGTTTATCTACACACAATATTCTCCTACCCTGCTCATACCTGACACGGAAATTTAATTCATTCATACCTACAGTAGAAGGCAGGGAAAATCAAACCCACCTCCCTCAACCCGACCCCCACTCGTCTCTTAAAAATAACCCGAAAGCCTCTCCGCAGGCGGGGCGGGCCCGCTGACCCTGACTTCGGGGCGCCCAGGAGGGCTCTCGAACAACATCTTTCCATAGAAGCTGGAGAGGGGTGTGCCTGGCCCCCGCCCGGGAGTGGCGGATCCAGCGGCAGCTCCTGCGCCGGTGCTGCCGGAGGGCTCCGCTCTCCTCCGTTGCGCCGCGGGGGGAACGGAGAGCAACTGCGAGGGGGCTACAGCCCTGCCAGAGAGGGCTCGGGAGTCCGGGACCCGGCGACAGCCGCCGGTCAGAGGGCTGAGCTTGGTCCCGCTCTCTACAAAGAATATTTATAATAAATAGGTAAATAAATAGAGAAACAACCCAATAGGAAAGTGCACCCGTATTTTGCCCCCTGAAAGTCTGCCTCCAGTGAGGCAGTCTGTAAGAAACTACCAATAATTTGGTGAAAGGAGGTAGATAGCAGCTCATCGATGAGGAAGCAAGTACAAGGGAGGCTTTGCTTCCCTGGAAAGCTCCAGCCCTCAGGAAATGAAAGGGCACTGTCTCTTACAGCCCTCCCTCCTGCTTAGCTGGGTACCCCGGCCCAGACAGGGATGCAGGGACAGCCGTAATGATTTATACTTGCAAGTGAGTAATACCGTGTGAAATGATGGCCACTTACACTGGATACCTGCATGCTTGTGGTGAATTATGAAGCAGAGGGTCAGAGGCCAGCCTTCTTTAATACCAGCAAACTGCAGGTATCCAGTCTAACTGCACCTTTGAAGCATATTATTGCTGAAGAAAAAATGTATTTCTTTCATTTATTGTTACAGCTGGTTTGCTGGTAAAAACAATGCATTAAACCCTAGTTTTCACTGACAAAAGATTTTTCCTTTCAGATTTGCCTCAAAGCATGCAGTAGTAGTATTATTTATGTTGGTGAATGTTTAAAATTACATTTTGGGGGCAATTATACTTTTTTTGCTTAGGTTTAGTACTTTTAAATGTACTCACACGGAGTTATAGTACTGGCATTACACTGTGTTCATTTTTCTGGAGGCATATAAACAGTAACATATTGCAGTCCTTCCATAAGAACCATGCCAAACAGCTCCACTAGGAAATCCTTTAATTTTCTTTTTCGTGTGTCTTCCTTTCCTTAATCCTTCTTATCTATAGAATATGAAAGCATAAAGTAAGAAGCTGATCTCCTTCCAAAGTGTTTGGCTGTATCTGGGCCTGCAATGGAGCATTCCCACTGACTTTACCTTCTACATCTCTAGATTTTATCAGGACATACTCAGCTCTGCCTGCCATCCTCCTTTATTTTTCCATTTTCAGCAAGCCCTCCAATTTTCTCACATTTCTTGCTTCTTCCTGACTTGATTTGGGGCTTGACTGATGCTATTATAGACAGTGAAATTACCCATTTCGACTGTTCACAGTGAAGCTCTGTAGTCACAGATAGCTGCTCTCTGAGGCCAAAACTGGAGGAAGGACACAGTACACCTCTCCTTGTCACCCTGAGTGGCCATCCTCTGGGAAGTTCACACCTGTACAATCATCCCTTTCACATGAGCTTCCCACACCACCACGATGGCCACCACCCAGTTTGGAGACTGTGGTGATGCCAGTGGACCACAACACTCTCCCTCTCAAACCCCCGTTTCTTTTCCATGCCTTATTAAGCATGTTGGTGCAGTATACACAAAGATAATGCTGTTGATCCTGCTGTGAGGCAGGATAGTGTGCAGGTCTTGGAGTTCTTGATTTTTTTTTCCCAATTTGATAAAAAGGAAATCCTTCCCTTGTCCTCTGAGGTGAAGGAATACCCTGCCTACAGTGATGGTCTTTAAATAGACACTTCCATGTATTACACCAAAGTTTGTTACAGAAGAGGAAAAGATGCACAGTAGCTTTTTACTCCAGGCATGGTAAAATAGATCTAGGGTGGCTTCCATTCCTTATAACATTTATGAGAATTTTTTTAGGTTTTATTTGTACAATTATATAACAACTAAAGTTAAACGTATAAAGAATGAAACGAAGAAGAATTTCAGTACTGCTTAGTATTAAAGACAGATTCCTCCCTTCTCATCAACAAACCATTAGCCAACACAGTTTCAAAAGATGTTCCATTTTCCAGATTTTCAGCTTTGGCAGGACAAAGGGAAAGGAACACAGCAGGGGATCAGATACTGTGACTGCCAAGCATTAAGACATTACCACTGGTTTTGGATGGTGGAAAATAAATATCACCATGTGTGACTTTCTGTAAGGGTAAATGACAGTGACACAGGGTTTGTTTATACTCCTTGAAAATTTCTTAATTTCTTTTTCTTGGAAATGTAGAAATAAAATGTTTAACCCGCATTCATGCACACATATTGTCAGGACAAAGTTAAGAAATTCTGTTCTAGGTACGTACTGAAATTTTTGTGTGTGAAAAATTGTGTATATCTGGTGGTCAGATGCAGGAACTTGACACTGAAATTGTCTGACTGGAGTCATGAAGACACTTTAGCACATTTAATGTAAGTTTTTCCAGAGATACAGTTCCTCTAAGAAAGCCATTGAAATCCTCTAGTTGTGAGGAGGATTATATATCTAGAAAAATATCAAAGCAGGTCAAACAACTAGAATTCAAGGGCCTACCCTGGGTGCTAACTGACATCATGGTTAGACATCATTTCTTTAAGCTCTCCGATTTCCTGTGACATGTTTTCTTTCTAACTTGCATGGGTAGATGCCAGATTTCATGGAATCATAGAACAATTTTTGTTGGAAAAGATCTGTGCAGTCATCAAGTCCAACGGTAGATCATAGAGTTCAGCCATAATCTGCTTAAAGTGTATTGCATGCCAAACTGTTTCAGATTTGTTTTTTTGTTGTTTGGGTTTTTTCTTGCTTTTTCCTATTCAGGATCCTTTCCTAAGTGACCTTCAGTGCCAAACTTTAGTACTGCCCGTAACATCTTTGGGTATGCCAAAACCACAAGGTTCCTTGACGATGGGTTTTGAAGAGGAAAGGGAAGAAAAGATACTGTGGTGATACCTCACTTTCCAAACTAGCTGTGGAAATAATAACAAAAAAACCCTTAACTGCCCTCTCCTCCCCCATATCCCCCAGCATATACTTGATGCCTTTTATTCATCATGCCTCAGAATGTTTGTAGGAATATCTGCTGTGCAATAATCTTCATTTAGGACTCGCCAGAAATATCTTCCCTGGGGTGTTGCAAATCCCGTCCTCCATCCACCTCTAACTGACGTGGCTGAGAGAGCTGAACCCCTCTGCAGTTGTGGTTTAGCCCAACAGAAGTCGTTTGGCGGCAGGGATTATGTAGTTAAGTCAGGGAGAAATTGTACCCTCCAGTAGAAGTCATGCTTTTGCCAAAGCAAGGGCGGTCCCCACTAGGTGGCTTTGTCCTGCCGTGCTCCTCTGTCTCCTGCCCGGACATGTGAAGGATGGGTGCCTTGGGGCCAGTTTCACATGCAGCCCTTCTGCAGAGTAATGCACAGCTTGGGGCTTGTCTCCTCGCTTTCTGTACCCGATGCTGTGGGTAGGGAACTTTAACAGATGAGCACCGAGCACCAGGTGGAGACTGCGTTTTCTGCAAGACCCAAAGGCATAGTGATCTTGAGGGAAACTAGCTTCCACTTGTAATTTAGTAATAATTTCTTGTTGCTGAATGCATCACTTTCTTTATAGTAAAATTTAAAAGAAGATAACAGGAAAGAGAGTTTATATAGCATGTCTAAAACTGGAGAATATGCATAAAAGCCATAATTTGAAGATGCGTAATTTATTGTCCTTTAGCAGCTTTTGCTGAAATGAGGGGAGAGTTTTCCTTTGAAGGATTTGTAGGCAAGAGCTCTATTTAATACATAGTACATCCACTTTGGAAAGAAGAACATCTGAGTCAGGGCCTCTGAGAATTGAAACTGTGGTTGCATGCAGTCTAGCAAGTCTAAATCTGTGGCATAGAGCAAGAAACTCCCACTTCTGTCATGAATGCTGTGCTCTGTTTTTATAAAGAGTGGTATATAAAATTATTAGGAGAAAGATGCAGAAAGAGTACTACACCATAATTATTGTTTTTCCTTTGAACTTCTGGAAAAAATGTATATGAAAACCTTTATTGTGCTACAAAAATAAAATGTAAAGAAGATGACAACCTATTTCAAGAGATTCATTGTTTTGTTAACTCAGCATATCTCCAGAGAAGTTAATTTCTTGAACATGAAACATTTTCCTGGAAGATGTACATTTGTGGCATGTGGAATAGTGTGCAGTGGAAACATTTAACCAAAATTTTCTTTGCACAGAAAAGAAAAGTCATGGTAGGATCTTCCCAAAATAGAGACATATCATTCATTATTAACAACACTTAAGGAAATTACCAGTTTCACAAACGGATCTTTTTCACAAGAGTTGCTCACAAACTCTGATAGCCTGTTTTGTTTTTCTTGCCTGGCTTCAGTTACATGCAACAGGCAAAACCCCTGCATTCTCATTCAATAAATACAATTTCAAATGTGTTCTAGGAATCACTAATATGTGCTGCATAATTTCAGTTTTAACATTAGATTTGTCTTTAGGAAAGTAATGTGCATGCAGGCTCCAATTTGTCATTCATGAGGTTTATTTATTTTATTTTCCAAACAGACAGGCATGCACATGTTAACGTAAAAAAGCAGAGTGAACGTTCATTTAAAGTAAGGATTAAATTAAATCTTGTTCCAATTAAGCCCTTGTGCTGAGCTGTGGTAAGGCAGTTGAGAGGGACTTGTAAGGCACTGCGACTGTGTTTTAAAATGTCTCACTTAAACACTCTGGGATGGTTTAACCGAGCTATTTATATTAGTCAAAAAATTCATCTTTAAAAACATTGTTAAAGTAAATGAATCTTGGCAGGTTTGTGAATACACCAGGCTTGCAGATTGTCTGCAGGATTTCTGCTTAGCCTTTGGAATTTCTTATTTAGGGCTTTGGTGAGATCTGGGAAACCAGGCTAAGCACCACACAGAAGGGCACGGTGTGTATGGGTACTGTCTGTACTGCCTGAAACGACGGCACAAGAGCAGGGATCTGCATGGTGTGTCCCGTTGCAGTGGCCATGGCGGCGGCCAGCAGCCCCGTACTGACGGTGTTCCTCCCTCCTTGTCCCCCAGGATGTGACATGTGTGCTGACAACCGCAACGGAGAGTGCCCCATGCACGGGCCCCTGCACTCCCTGCGCCGGCTGGTGGGCACCAGCAGCGCCGCCGCCGCCGCCCCTCCGCCCGAGATCCCCGAGTGGCTCCGGGACCTGCCGCGGGAAGTGTGTCTGTGCACCAGCACCGTGCCTGGCCTGGCCTATGGCATCTGTGCGGCACAACGGATCCAGCAGGGCACCTGGATCGGGCCCTTCCAGGGAATCCTGCTCTTGCCAGAGAAGGTTCAAGCAGGTGCCATCAGGAACACTCAGCATCTCTGGGAAGTAAGTTATGTCTTTCCTTCCTTGTCAAATTTTATCTTCTTGAAGTAAGTGTGGAGTGTGATTGTATGCAGGATTAGCACCAGAACTAGACATGAAAATAAGCAAACAAATCCACAATTCAAATAAACTGAGTGAGGAGATTTGAAAATGTAGCCAGTGCAAGCAAAAGCCTTGCTGTGATAAAGGTAGCCAGAAAACCAGTGGACAGCACAGAGCTCTAATTGTTGTGCAGAAGAAGAGCTGACTGTTGCAGGTGCTGTAATGTGTAGGAGAGAGACTTGATAAGAGCAGTCTGAAGCTTTTACAGCACCCAGCGCTTTCTATATTTTGACCTGAGTTGCAAGAGCTGATGGAGCTCTCTGGTCAGAGCACCAGCTGTATCATGGTAGAGCAGCACATGTGACTTGAAATGGAGTGCTGCACTGTTGCTGTGGGCCCCAGCCAGTCCAAGAAAGCTGTGGAAACAAGCTCAGGACCCTATTCTACAGCCCGACCCTTTGCAGAGTGAAGGAGTTAGTGTTTGTTCGGTTTAGTTCAGCTCTGGTCCTGTACCTTACCATGCATTCCCCTAATGAGGTTCCCAGTACTTTTGTGTGAAGGCCACTTTCAGATATCTCGANTTTTTTAATATATATTTGTCACTGTCTTAGGGTAACAGTGATAACTTAGGGAAAACCTACAATCAGTGTGTGTCAGAAAGAGCTTACTCTCTTCCTAGTCTTTTGTCATTCATTTCTTCTTTGATTTGTACTGGAAGGTGTAATTTTTTAGTTCTACTTAGTCCTCTGTAGCTGCAGCCTCTGCTTGCCTTGAAACTAACTGCAGCGGTCAGTATAAACACGCCCATAGATCCATGTATTTGCTCATCTAGACCAAATCCACATCTTCAGAATATAAGGGATCCATGGAGATGCGAGTGATTTTGCATTCTTCAGTGTGTGTACATTGAAAGTGAATGGATCTTTGAAAGATATTTGGGGTTGTGGAAGAGTAGGGGATCCTATCCTTTCCTAAGTGTAAATAAACAATAAACAACACATCAGGGTCTTCATCTCAAGGTATTTACCCCAAAAATGTCATTGTGGCAAGAAAGAGATTTTCACATTAAAAAAAAAAAAAAAAAAAAAAATCAGTCTCATAACACACCTGAATGTGATCAGTAGAACTGGTTGAATTGCAATGACTGGGAATTTTGCTGCTGCCTCCAGTGGAGATGGAATTTCTCTTGTACAACAGATAATATGTATTTAAATCTGATCCTACCAAAGCTTGGTGATTATAATTACAGTATTTTGGGATATGTTATCGATCAAATGTTTCTTATGGAACACTTTATAATGATGTTGGAGGCTCTAATTGTTAAGAAGGCTATTGTGGTTTAAACTATTCTAATTAACAGAATATATAATAGTAAAATGAGATTATCAGATCCACATATTACATAAAATACTGGAATTTAGATAAAATAAATAAAGTCAGATAATTTTTCCATAAATATGTACATTATCAGTTTAATTTTTAAATGAATTAGTTTTACACACATGAAGTTGTAAATCTTGACACTATATTTTTAAAGAAGAAAAAATTTTTAATCATATTTCATGTTAACATAAAAACCGTTTTGAAATGATGAGAGAAGATATAGCTTTTTAAAAAAAATTAAAAGCAAAAACCAAAAAAGATACTAAAGAAAAAATAAAACCTAGTATTATTGTCTGTACCAGATTCAGGCCATAAGTGTGTGTCAGCTGAGTTTTTGTGTGTGGGGTTACTCTTGTGCTCCTAACACACAACACAGATTTCCTGTTGGTTAGCAAAATGAATGCATGTATCTTAACTGAATTATCCTAAAAATAAGAATCCAATTTGATTTAACAATAACGTATTGCTGGGCAGCTCATGGTCTTGAATTATTTCTGTTAATGACAAAAACTATTACCAAAGAAACACATACTCTAAGCTCTAGCCAAAATTTTGCCGTTTCTCATTTGCGTTGTCTTTCAATTGGGCATACTTTATCTATCAGAAAACCAATGATTAATATAAAAAAATATATTAAAAGAAAGTAATTAGAGAGTGTATGTGATTTTAAAAACCTGATCTGTGAAAATACATAAAAGCAAATGACAGTATATATATGAATAGTCTGTATTCATTTAGTCTACATGGTATAAAAGTGTGGATTAAATCACTGTAAATGATAAAGGAACGTCTCATCACAGTCTCTTTATAAAGTTCTGACTTTAGTCAATTCTCTTCCACCAATATTTCCCAGACAGCTGAAAAAGTGTGTTTACAGATCAGCTGTTCAGCATTAGGTCTTGGTGGACCTTATGGAGAGAATGTCAAGCTTTTAGTACCAAAAATTACATTTTAATATTTTACTCTCAGCACTGTAAAGTTGATAGATTTTTTTTGAGTTTACAGATCTTTGTGTACACCAGGAAAACAGAGGTGTTGTTGTTGTTGTTGTGGGAAACATCAGAAGCATTGCATTTGATGTATAGTTCAGTGCTGTGGAAATATGCTTCAGCCTGTCTGCACAAGTGTTCCCACCATGCACTCAATGATTGCTTTACATGTAATCCACACAGCATAATGCACAATGAGGCAGAGTAAATTACTTACCATTCCATTACCTCACAACAGGCCTTGACACCTATGGGTGTTCATGGGAAATTATGGAGTTCTCTCACAATCAGCCAAGATAATTTTTTATAACTTACAGAAAGATCAGTCTTTCAGAAAGCCAAAAATATTAGTCATTTCAGTTGTAGCACTTTTTTTTTTCCCCTTTGGCCCACTTCTACAACCAGAGTTTGCTTTTATTTTATAAAAATAAAATAAACTCTGATTTGTTTAAAACAAAAACAGGACTGGGTGTATTAAGTAAACACTCTCTTTGGTAATACAGGCATTTATTCCAGCAGTGCTTGATAATGTTTCTGATCCCTTTTTTTTTAAGTAGTGAGAATAATCCTTTTGTTATTGCAAAGAAACAGAGACTTTCTTAGCAATTAGGTCTTACTGATGAGAATGAGATAATTTTCCACTAATGTGTTTTCTAATAAAGAACTGGAAAGGCACACTTCATTCCAACATATATGAAAACATTATCTCAATTATTAATGTGTCCTTACTCCCTGGAGATAAATTAATCTAGTTGCACATGGTTTTCCCTTTCTGTTTAACATCAAAATTTAATAAGAGTAGACTTAAGGAATGTATACGATATACACTTAAATTCTATTAGAATAAAACACTGAGGTTTAAATGGTCATACATTTTAGTAGTCAAAATTTTTCAGGGTCCCAACTTTAAACTGTGAATTCTGGAGACAGCTAATTTGTAAATGGTCTTTTCCCCTAAAAATGCAGTTCAGATGAAAAAACTTTTACTGACAGACATATCAAAGGACACAGTCTTATAGTTTCCTGTTCTTCACGTCCCTGATAAAGAGTTTCCTATCTATTTTTTTCATTTATCAGTGGCCAAATAATTATTTTTTCTTGCAACACCCTAAGAATGTCAAATATATTATTTCACTTCAATTTTACTTAACTCAAGTTTAGTATTTTTGGAAGTAATGCTTTATCATATGCAATTTTTTACAGGGATGAGCAAAATTATATATATACAAATATATACATATGTATCAGGGTGTTAATTAGTAAGTACATAATGCTAAACCTGTGTAACTGATTTTCCCCCTAAAAAATTCCCTCTCTCCCCCTGCTTCCATCTCCGCCCCCCTGCCACCCCCCTCATCCCCAAATTAACTGGCACAAGAAAGTGTGCATGTCATCTTAATAAAGCACCATATGGGTACTTATTTGCCTTCTTGTGCCTCAACTAAAGCAAAAGAAAACTTTTGTCTTTGCCATCTGCTGGACCAAGAACAAGCATTTTGCTGGGATGCTTGCTGGCCAGGGCCCATGCAGCAACACTGGACATTTTTGAACGAATTAATATGCACAGAGAATCCTTACCCTTCAAAAGAAGCACTCATTCCAGTTATAGTGATAGATTCATATTCAGACTCTCAAGGCTGCAGTTTTGGACTAAATTTGCTGTTACAGAAAAGCACTAGAGGATAGAATTATGTGCATGTTGTCGTTCTATTAAAGTGAAAATTATGTTTCTCAGCAATCTGTCATCTAGTATTCCAGACTCCTTGTCAACTCTGTTTCAAATTTGTCATGTTCATGAAATTCAAGTAAATTTTTCTTGAAAAACCTCCTTAGTTACTTCATTATTGTATCTTAAGTTATTTAGAGTACCAGCTGGTGCTATTCTGTAATTTTCTTGTTTTGCCATTTGTGAGGATTTTGTGTGATGTTATGACTCTTACATTTATTTTGCATTAAAAATAATTTTTATTTTTACACGTATTTTAAGTTCCCATGCAGTGGAAAAATATCACTAATGTTGTGGTGAGTAGCATGCTAAGATATAAGCTCAATAAAAAGACATTCAGCATCACAGCTTCCTTATTTTATGTACCTTAAAAGAAAATTGTGCTAAGCAACTGCAAAGCAGCCCCTCTCTCACTAGTATTTCTGGATCACTTGCTAACACATTTTCCTAGATAACTTCTATAAGTTACAAACTCTTTTCTTAAGGTCCATAAAAAGTTATTGTGATCCCAAGTGTAGAAGGTATTTTATATTTAATAATTTTTGTTCTTAGAAAAACTAAACAAACTAAACAAACTAAACAAAATGCTTCTTTTAGAAAACCCATGACTTTTACAAGACTTTCTCATGCATTATCTTCACGTATCTCCATGTTTTTGGTATGTTCTTTCTGTCTACACAATGTATGTTATTGTATGCCTAAGCACTTGTGCTACAGAATAAATCTAATTTGTCACCGGGACAGATTCTCTTCCTATTGAACAAAGTGAAGCTTGGAATAAACTTTGGTGTTTGGAGTTGGATACAGCCCCAGAATTTTAACAGTGTTACTGAAAACAGGAATTCCGAGGACTGCATGGAACATGCACGCGTCTGGACACACGCTATTCCCAGAAAAAAAAATATTTTCTAAATTGCTAGATCATGCAGGGACTATCTGTTTTTCCATGGTACATAATCTCACCTTGGAGATTTCATTATGTAATATGCAAAAATATTGAAGTGGAACACAAATAAATATAAAAGCTCAATTCTGTCCTTATTTGACCACTACCTTTCTGTTTTGCTGACTAGGCACCAGTGTTATGGAAACATTTGAACTTTTAATTTAATTAATCATAAAAGCAATTTCCACTGCTGGATGAGACAAGTTTGTAAGGCCTAAAATTGCAATTAGTTTATGATACCATTAACAGGTAAATATTTGGACTGAGTTTTGATTCAAAACTAGTAAATAAAGGCAGTACTTTGAGGATCCATACAAGTGTCCAAATTGTATTGCTTGATGTCAATAAAGTATTAGATATAGATTTGACTCAATGAAACTGTGCTATGTGCTTTTCCAGGTGGTGGTGACACTCAGTATTCTGCAGAATTGCCTCAATCACTGCTCCACGCATTTTGGTCCTCCAGATTCCGTGGCACCAAATGCGCATGGACTTTAAAGCGCAGACTTTTAAGTAATCCCTTAACATAAAAGCTGAAAAATTCAGCCTAGGCTATACCTTCCCTCCATGCACTTGGCACCTTTTCCAGATAAGTTACAGAATTCCATTATCCAAATTGTTACACATGTGTGACAGAGGTTGACCTTTAGTCATGTCAATCCTTTTTGCGTAGGCCTCGGGCTCCAGCCTAATGGCTCAAAGCCTGATTTACTCACTGTAATAAGGGCAGGAGGTCGAGCAATTGTCAGCTTGCCTGCTCATACTCGTCTCGGAGCCTGGTTGAAGGCTGTTAACACAAAGCTTTTCAAAGTGAATTTACAACCACCACCACTGACATAGGCCAATCAGTACACCATAAATGTCAGGTTAGTGAGATTGAGCAGTAAGTAAAGCACTGCCAGCCCACTATTGGCTGAAATCAATTGCTTAAGGTTTAACTGAGAATAGCAATGTGTGTACAACTACGTCTGCACAACCAGCTTGAGGGTGGAAAGTGAGTTGGAGGATGGTTTAGGTAGAATTACGCACCAGCCACAGCCGTGGCATCATGTCCTGCATTTGTTCCCCTTCCATTTGAAAAATGTCTGCTCTGACAGAATCCATGGCCAAAAAGTTGTTAGACAAAACTTAATGTTAATCATAGAAATATGATTATTCTGTTTTTTTACCTATGGAAAGAAAGCATGGGGGGTAGAATAGTGAGCTGTCTTACCTGGACAGGGATGCTAGGAATGTTTTTAGTGTCTTATTTCAGTAATTCTTAACTATGTTTAGTCCTCAGTTCCTAGAAGGTTTTTTTTTTTAATAAGGAAACTGTGGCTTTTCTTGCCATTGGCTTGTAACTGGAAACCATCACAGGTTTCACTAATGAGTGATTATGTACCTGATGGTCTGAATATCCATGAGATGTAGTTACCCGGAAGACTGAATGTTTTTATCATTTTGTGTAGTGACAGCTTGGACAACAATTCATTTGGCTTTGAAAGCATCAGCATTAAAATGTAGAAATCCATTAAAATGCTGTATGCCAGGATTTATAAATTAGGCAATTTCCTTGATTATTGCAATCATTTACAAAATTGATTGTCCCAGTGTGGTATAGGCAGATTTCAGCAATGATCATTGACAACAGGCACATCCTCTAATACCTATACTCATTGTTCTTTAAAAGCCACTCTACTGTGAGGTTATTCTCCATCTCAAGGTCAATTATGCATTGAGAAAGTCTACTAATGTAGAAGATCACACATCTTTAAAGTAGAACCACGTCAGCTATTTATAGCCTGTAATGATAGCCAGGGCACTTATTTTTCCTTCTGTTTGTAATTTGTTTGTTGACAGCCAAGGCATTCACTTGAATCTGTAGTACATATACTTTTTGTGATCTGTTATTGAAAGGTAAATAATTTTGGCAAATTGCAGCTGTAAATATTTATTTGATTGAAGATTTAAAAGTCAATAGTGTGTTTTATTTGTTACATCTTAAAGTTCTAATTAACCAATAGATACAGAGTACAGTAGCTTGATTTGGGTCAATTATTTCTGCAAGATACAATCAAGAAATGATGTCACAAAGCAAATATGCTCTAGAAGTTTTCCTATATTAAAACAAGTACAATAAAGCCACAAAATGCTAGCCACCAACCACAAAACCACACTGCTTTCTACTTGCATGGAAAAAAGCAATGTGCATGGTAAAAACCTTAAAATGCAGGTGACTTCTGGAGAATCTTTTTGCAAACTGTACACAAGGCCCAGCCATAGCTGGCAAAAAGCTATTTTGTGTCATAAACATATCAGGAGTTTCCAAGACTGATGTCCTGCAGTTGTTAATCGGTCCTTGCCTAGACAAGATAGCCATTGATGTCACTAGGAGCTTTGATTTAAGGAGGTCTTCAGGCGTGACTGAATAACACAGTACTAGCGCAATCACAATTCTTAAATCTTTTTTTCTTCAAGGATAGGTTAGTAGCTCTTTCAGATTGGCAGAAACACTTGCATATTGTCTGTTGCTGTCTATACAGCAACAATATTGCAGTAAATGTAAAGGGACCTTTGTATAAATATGTTTTTTAGACCTAAAGACAATATTTTGCTGTGAAGAAAGGGAGGTTTGCACTGCCAGTGGCTGTGTAGTACTGCACTGTGTTTAGTTAGATGAATATTAGAATCAAAGAAAAACCCTTTTTTCTGTATCTTGCAAAAAAATGTGTAGCTCATAAATTTGTTGTTTGTACTAAACTGCATGTTACTTGCCAGAATTTATCAAGATGTACATAAACATGTATTTTAACAGTAATTCAGCCTAATACTTTCTGTGTGGAGATCTACTCGTGTATAAGAAAGCAAATTTATTGACCTGAGGGTATTTTTAGAAGATGTTTTGATTTCATGTGTGGAACTGCAAAGTAGAGAAAAGTTGTCATGATTAGCAGTTCCTGTGAAATAAAGGCTATAAGAAGGCTCTGTTCTTCATGTTGTTCACCTGTAATGGGGGACTGGATTTGCAAATAGAGTAATGATCAGTATTAAAGTCCTGAACTAGTAATCCTACATTAAGTGAAGTGTCATCTAAAACACTTATGAAGTAAGTAAATCTAAGGTTCACTGTTTTGTTCACCTGGACTAATCTGGTTCTGTAAAGGCGAATTTTTTGTCTTTTAAATCATTTTTTATTTACTTCTTGCCTGCTGCCAGGTCAGCATTCACCGTGAAAAGCAAGGTATTGGTTTTTATCAATCTGTGAAAGGCATTTTATAGCAGTATGGATTGGTGACTGGCATCATATTTAGACCATAAATTTGGAAAAACAGCTCACCATTTAAGTAAAAATGTTGTTTTTTAAATTTTTTTTTCTAGATTCTATTTTTGTTTTCTCTGTTTCTGTTTCTGTTTCTCTTTCTCTTTCTCTATCAGTTCCTATTCCTATTCCTGTTCCTGTTCCTGTTCCTGTTCCTGTTCCTGTTCCTGTTCCTGTTCCTGTTCCTGTTCCTGTTCCTGTTCCTGTTCCTGTTCCTGTTCCTGTTCCTGTTCCTGTTCCTGTTCCTGTTCCTGTTCCTGTTCCTGTTCCTGTTCCTGTTCCTGTTCCTGTTCCTGTTCCTGTTCCTGTTCCTGTTCCTGTTCCTGTTCCTGTTCCTGTTCCTGTTCCTGTTCCTGTTCCTGTTCCTGTTCCTGTTCCTGTTCCTGTTCCTTTCTGTATTAAGCTGTCTTGAATGCTCTCCCCATTTTCACTGCTCCAGTAAAAGGAGATGAAAGTGATGCTCAACCACTTTGAAGAGAACTCAGATTGGTTTGGTTTTTTTGTATAATCAGTTTATAATAAAGCACATTTTAATTTCCAATTGGAGAGGTGAAGAGAGAGTTGTAGATTTTAGCCTGGGTTTGTGTTAATTCATTTTATTGTGACCAGCAATGTTTCAGTGACAGCTGCAATAACAAAGTGACATATTTCTGTCAATAAAAAAATTATTTGCCTTTCAAAGCAAACATTATGAGATTTGACATTTGATGAAAAAAACCCCATAAACCCTTAAAAAAAAAAGAAAAAAAATTCTCATCCATGACTTAGGGCTGTTGGCCATCTCAGAGGAGGAAGACTGCTAGGATTCCTAGGTGGCCTACATTTGGAAAGTTCAGGAAGAAACACTAACATTCAATGAACAAAAATATGTTTCTTTTTAACTGATGGAAAAAATATTATCACAGCACTTACACAAAACGAATATGTTCCCTCCAAAAAAGTTGATTTCAAAAAAGGTGTGGTCTTCATCCAAAACTGTAAATTGCAGGTTAGTTTTGACTAAGTCTAACAGAAGTGCACAAACAATTATGCAAACTTAGAAATTTCACTTGCAGCTGTTGTAACCCTTTGGGGCAGATATTGAATTGTACCAAGCTGGAACCTCAGCTGTGTTTTCAGCAGTGCTCTTTTTTCCATGGACCCAAGCCTGTGTATTGTTAGATATCATGCCCTGATTCTGGCATTTTTCTTTCTGATAAATGCAAGGTCTTCTTTCTGTATGGGGTCCAAAGCTTTACACCCAGCTGAATCTCTTCTGTTGTTCATGGACCAACACTGTAAAGCTTAATTTGCTGCATATCTTTAAGAGTTTAGAAAGCTCAGGCTCTGATAAAATTTTATCAAAAAGATAAGCAAAATTAAAATGAACGTTGGCATTTCCTTACACACATTAATCATGAAAATGTATAGGAAAAAACGGGTACCAAATAGATGATGGAATCTTTGCATCCGTGTTGCCTCATCTGAATTCCATTCTCTATTCTGATCAAGATCACATTCAAGTTACTTGGAATGAAAGGTTGTATTTTAGGAACATTAACCTGTCTGCTTGTTTCTTGTGGAGGGTGCTAATATACCCCCAGTCTAGGGGGTTGGTGAATTTGAGCAGTCAGGACTTCAGCAGCAGCCCCTCAGCCTGGGCTCAGGGTGTCTGTAGCCTGCCACACGGCAGAGCCTGCATTAGATAGGCCATATATGTGAGCCTGGGTGGGCTCAGGCTGTAAGTCTGGCTGAGTAACTCTGTGACCTTGGGGTCTGCTGTTCCCAGCAAAAGATGGCTGAAGGTCAGGCTGAGGTCTGTAGCCTCCCCTTCCTCCAAAGACTATATTTGTCTGTCTCTTTTCTTAACCTTTGTGAGTTTTTGTTTATTCAATAAGATGTTAATTTTCATGCCCAAATTACATGAAAGCGACATGACCCAGTGGCAGTAGCATTGCAGCAGTTTTACCTTGTTGTCTAAAACTGATTTTTCTTTTACTTTTGAAAGGCTAATGTGTGTGCCATTTTATAGTTTGCTACCAAGCCAAATCAGATGGTGTCTCATTCAAAGATATAGTAAATGCCTTTTTTGATCACTTTGAAGAATTCGGTATAAATTAAGAATCTCATTCTTAATTTATATTTCTTCCAAGTTATTACTTATCTCTTCTGAAATCTCAGAGGTCCACGTATTTTACTTTACACTAGTCATTTACACCCTGTGGCCTGCTTGTCGCAGTGGCTGTATTTATGATCAGAAATAGTTAGCAATGCCTCTCAGGAGGCTATCAATCACAACTGGAAATCACAGGGATAGCCACTGAAGGAGTCCACACGGTGCCCTCCCTCTCTGAAGCTGAGCAGAACACGGCTCCTGTCGTGTGCCCAGCCACTGGCTGGCAGGCAGGTTAGGAGAAATGCTCCTCTCTCTGCCACCTCTGTCTTTCATTTATCTGTTTTAAGGGATGAGAGATATCAAGAATATAGCATTGCTGCTGCATCTGCAGAGAAAATAGCTGGCTACAGTGACAGTTAAGACAAGGCAATTTATTGTCTTGGCAATAATTTATGATTATAGTAGACATATAGACACAATTTATGTCCACCAGTTTGTCAGTTTTACTAATTTTTAACTCTTCTTACTTTTGTTTTATTATTTTCTATTTTTTAAATTTAACTTTTCATTATATTCTTATTTATTTTATTATTTGTTATTGTAAAAATCTGATGTAAAAATTAGTCTTGTGATTTTTGTGCAAAAGGATATGCTTTTATTTTAGGGCTTCCCACAAAGGGAATGAACATCTTAATGTTTTCCTTCTGTAGTGACAGTGATTTGATTTATTTGAAGATTTAACCCTAAGCTTGCTTTTGAAAGCATCCGTTCTAGCTGCCATCTGACATTAAATGTGAAAAAGATTTTCTCTTTCAAAAGCAAAATTGGTCTGGATATACATTAATATTTCTACAATTAATTCCACTGTTTTATTAAAATAATGTTACAGCCATTCATTGCAACTTGATATTAAGTTATCTGGTAAATATCTAACAGGATTTATGTTCAGAAATTTTTGTATAAAAAAGGCCTTGTAGTTCAGCATCCAAGGATCAGATTACCACAGACTGAAAGGCTGACTGAATTTCTCCCTCCTTCACACCATTTGAAAGTCTCAATGTAAAAGCCAGAGAGCTAGACATCCTTTTCTCAGAAAAATCAAGTATCTATACAGGCTGAAAAAGCAGACCTTTAGATCACAGGAAAAAATGGGACAACAGAGAGATGCAGGCTGCTAAAATAATGTGTTTGAAGAAGAGGAAGAACAGGACTGCAAGGCAGTGTAATGCCAATGAATTTGGAGAAAGAATCAGGGCTTTCTCTGACTATGAGTGTTGTAGAAGATTACTGCTATTCTTTGTCTTTGTTCTCAAAGATTACAGGAAATTTTAGCACTCTCACAAACCAGGCTAGACTTGTCTCATGAACACTGCACCGCTGATCTATTACTCAGTTTTTTGTGCTAGTGCTGTCTGATGACAAGTCATGGATAGCCCACAGAAAGTCATGAGCAAAACATTAAAAAAATATAGCATTCAGAATCAGTGATTTTCCTGCACATGTTCTGCTTTGGATTTTCCCCACTCTTTTGCTGATGAATTTAAATATTTCATCTAGGTCAAACTCTCAGAACTTGAAAGTACCTTAAAAGATAGCCTTGTTACAGACTTGAGCATGCAAGATTTTCTTTAAGATCTTAGATTTCTTAAAGATCTTTTAGTGTCCTCAGCACTGTAGGAAGCATGGTATCACCAAAGGTGGACCATGGGCACCAGGGACACCTGGGCATCCTCTTTCTGTCTCTGGTCTAAGCTGACCAGACAGAAGTTTGCTGTGGAGTGTAAGCCATGTGGGCATGTCTCTGCTGGCACAGTGCCATGCCCAAGGGTGCAAAACCTTTCAGGAGTAATTGTCTTATGGGCTGAATCCCCATTGTGCCCAGACAGTGTTATGAATAGAGGGAACTGGATCTCCATGCCTTCTGACATGACTCTGCTCTGTTCCTGCTGGGAAAAAAAAAGTGACTATTTGACCAACACCTTACTAGATTTTCTGAAAACTGAGAGATATAGCTGCAGGTGATTTATCCTACCTCTAACACTGACTGGGCTACTCAGTGCGACTAAGTTAATCAAGAGCAAATGATGCAACTGCAAATGCCAGAAGATGTTTTATGTGGTGTGTTTTATATTAAGGCAGTTCTGTGCATACACGCAGGCCGAATCAGTTCTAACATTTGCTCAAACTTTTGCTCAGAAATCTTACAGGTAAAAGTAGAATGGTTTCATATGAAGGTCTTGGGAACTCCAAGTAGACATCAATATTTAAATCAAAATAAACCAAACTAAAAATCAGTTGCTGTACAACCAGTTGGGTTAGAAGACTCTTCTCTTGAGTGCAGGACAATTATAAATACTACAATTGGATGTTTAAGCTCATATCGCAACATGGCTGTAAAGTTCTGTGTTTTCATTTATTCCTTTCAGCTTTATTGAGAGCTGGTGGTGTTGAGGAGTTCACAGAAAGTATGAAGTGGTTTCCAGAATCAAGACTTCTGAGCTTTGTCCTGCTGTCAGACTGCAGGATTTTTTAGGCAGTTTCATTCTGTTTCATGGTTGCTTGTACTTTGGAGTTAGTAAAAAGACTCCAATGTTACTTTCCATTCAAGCAAAACAAAAAATGCCAGGAGCTTCAAAGAGAGAAAAATATTTAAAATTCATACATGAGTCTCTTTAAGTTTTCATCCTGGAGGAGTCTGTTGGAAAGGCACCAGGGGCCAAGGAGCAAGAAGCTGGCTTTCTGCTTGAGCATAGGAATTTATGATTGAGTGGCCCATGAACATTACAGCATTTAACTCTCTAGCAAAGAGTCATGGTAGCTATAAATTGTATAATATGACTAGTATCATATGATTGAAATGTCTTTGAAAAGTTACCTTGTGTCTAGAGGCCACAGCTAGAGTACTGTGGTAAAAGGGTACAAGGTGGCTGTAGAGGTGATCAACTTCTGGAAGAAAACGCCTTTAAATATAGTTCTTAAATATAGTGGAGCATGATGTATTGCCTTCATTATGGAAGAGGTTAGAGTTGATTTGACTTCTTGGTTTATACACTTACATATGTAAAAGAAAATCCAGCGTGGCAGAAGGGATTTTCTGTTTAATGGATGAGAAATGATAAACCAAATACCATGGTTAGAAGCTGAAGCTAAACAAAATGCATCTCAAAAGAGGAAGGTAAATATGTTTAGCAGTAAAACACAAGAATATCTTGCTAAAAGAGATACCTTTGAGATACTTGTTACCTTTGACTTTTAAAAAGTCATTAGATGTGTCATCTTTGGATTCAAGAATCTCAGCCTTTGCCTTCATGACCTGAGAAACTCCAAAACCTTTGCTTTACCTCCCTGGCTGCACACAAGGAGAGCAAGACTGTCTGCATCTTCCTTTTAGTACTTTGCATAGTGCATTTTCACTGGGGTGTTTTCTGAGAATTTCTTCCCTCATCTGCCCAGATGGATTCTGCTTTCTCTGTGGTTTTTTTGGAGACAGAGAATTGCTGCAGGGCCTTGGATCAGGGGCAGTACTGTGAGGTATTAGTCTTTCATTTCACAGCCAGCACATTTGTGCCCTAAGTTGACTGCCACTGTCCTTGCACACGTCACAATCTCTACAGCTTCAGGAATGGTGGTTTTCTCTAGACCTCAGAGCATTAACTCCCTTAACAATTTCCTGGCATTATAGGGCACCAGATACCCATGTTGCTCAGTCCTCAAGCACATACTGGTCCTCTCCCTTATTTTCTGTGTCTTTTCCTGTATAGAAGTTAATGGCCCATGAAGTATAGTCTGGATCTAACAGTCCCTTCTAACTTTGAAATTCATAAAGCTATGAAGCCAACCAAGAAAAGTTACTGTGTCTGTGTAAACCTTATCAAAACTGAGTTCTGGTCATTCTCCAAAGAAAGAGTTTCTGTGCTTATAAATTCCTCTCAGCCTTCTTTTATGACAGAGTGCAGCACATCAGAGGAACTGTCTGATAAAGATGGGGAGAGAGGAGAGGGATTATTATAAAAGCTGTCCCTGTGGCTCTGCCTGGAAGTCTGCATATTTCTCTTATACATGAAGTGGCTTATATAGACTGCAGCTTAACCCAGATTTCCAGAGAAATAATAATGTGGAAGAAATAGCAACAGTAGCTCTGCGTTTTCTTGCAATGATCCTATTGCAAGAATGCTGAATGGACATGCAACCACACACTGCAACCCCCACAGCTGTCACTTTGGCAAACCTTTTGATGAATTGGATCTTGATATTTACAGAATCTATTAAAATACAGCCCATCATGTGTTTGTTTATATGTTGACAAGATGATGTACACCCTGCAGGTCAAGGGTGATGTGAACTGTTTTGGTGTTCTTGTCAAAGCAGCTAAAAAAAGAGCATTTAAATAATTTTTGTAGAATAATTGTCTAAGAATGTAAAAGCAACATAAGAAATTCTTACTTTGAAAAAAAAAATCTCTACTGATCTGACACAAAAATCTGAACTTGTTATCAATCAAAAAGGCTTTCCTACTTCTTCCCTAATATGTTAGAAAATTGGCAGCTCAGATAGAAAAACAAATAACAAAATTAAACAGAAAGGCATTGATTTAACTACTTTGGTGGGTGTCCAGTCCTACACAAAACTTCCTTTGGGCTTGTCACTTATTAAATATATTTTTTAAACTAATAAGTCTATGCAGCATATTATTTTACTATAAATATTCTAAGTTAGAATTAGCTTTTTAAGTTAAGCTTTATTTCTTTGAACATCATTCATACATGTTTGATTTTTCCTTGCAGTTACAAAGAAAAAGTACTGTCTGAAATTCAATCATTTCAGTCGAGTACTTCTCACAGATATACCTTGCAATTCCAAATGTGGCTGTATCGAGGGTGTTACTTGTGTGAAATTAAACCCCAAACTCATATGCTGAAGGATTTCAGAGCATTCTCTCAACTTCCTGTATTGTTATTACATTTTATTCTCATAAAATGGGTGAAGAACTAAGCCAATTTACTGTAGAAAAATCTCTTTCCCTCTCACATTTTTAGTGCTTGCTTTTTTCAGCACCTTTGAGTCACCTGCCTGATAAATATATAAATCACATCCCAGCAAAAATCTAGTTTATAGTAATTTTGGTGCCATAGAGGAAATCATAGAAGAGGGCAAATAAAGAGGATGAATTTCAAGGCAACAAAAATACCCTTTTTTCTTGGGTTTGTTACATGCAAATTGACAGATTGCTGAGGTATGCAAATGTTTCTCTGTTTTAGAATGGAATATTGAAATCTATATATCTATATATCTACCTATATTGGGAATGCAGAGTGGAGATGGGATGAAGAACCTGAGAAAGAAGACAGTGTGAAGGTGAAAAATAAAGAATAGGTGGATAAAGGGAGGGGCAGGGAAGGAATGTAGAAATGGATCCAGGCAGTGTGAGAAAGGAGGGATCAGCAGTGTTGCAGATGAGAAACATGAAGTGACAGATGGACATGAGCTGTCCTAAGATATTGTGCTGAAGAAGTGGTAGTGTTGGCCCTCCTGTTCCCCTGAGAAGAGGGACCTGAGAACAGCTCACCATATCTTGAGATTTCCTCTTCCTAAAGGCAACAGACTCTGCTGCTTCAGCTTTGGTTACAGCTTATTCCTGGGCTCTGGGGTCCCTCAGTAAGCCACTCCCTGGATCAGGGAAAGGATGCAGAGAAGCCTGTCCTTTTATTCATAGTGCAGAACAGAGGTTCAGAATTTTTTTGAGCTGAAATACTGCTAGGTTTTTTTCTTTCCTTCTTTTTTTTGTTACAGATTTTTAAGACTGTTCTGGCAAAGCAAAGTGCTTATAACTATGTTTCAGAATGAAAGCCAAGGGACCCCTTCACATATCTGGAACCTTCTTTCTTCCTCTTTGTTCTTTCAACTTGTCTTAACCTTGCTCCAAAAGCATTACTGTAAACATTTTCCTCACTCTTTCCCCCTTCCCATGCTTTGGTTTTAAAATTTATTTTCTGTTGTATTGCCAACAGTGAACCATTTAGAACTAGTTGTGAGATTGCTGTGTACAGACACTTGGCCAGAGAGAGCAGAGCTAATACCACCAAAACCAGAGGCATGCTCATCAGAGGTTAGTGCCCCTTGGTCACCAGGGGTATATCTACCCTCTGCAATGAGGTGTTGAGCTGACTTATTTCTGAATGAGCTATTGCACCTGCATGGCACAATAGAGGTGAATTTCCAGTATTACTAGCCTGGATGCATCCTTTCAGGGTGCCTGGGTGTGATGCACTAAGGATGCATTCACAGGTTGGCAAGGCTTGAGATTTTGAAAGCACCCAAATTAGTGATCAGGGCTCTGAACAGAGCTTGGTGATTAAACTGAATACAAGATTTAAGTGCCCTAGGAAGAAAAAAGATGTCTTGATTTACCTGTTTTTCTGAGTTATTATTATGATGGTACCTAGTTAGATGCCAAAGATGTTTCAGCTGCATGGTAAGTACAAAGTTCAAGTAAGAAAGTCTAAACATGGATGACAACCCTTTATTAATTTTTGTATGTATGTATATATGTGTGTGTGTGTATGTTAAACTCAATTTCAAGTATTAAACTTACAGGAGAATCAGAAAAATTAATCATCAAACCAATGACAAAACATTTTCTTAAGTTTCTGGAATGTTACATTAAGTTTTGATGTATATCATTTAAAGCACTAAACAGTAAAGTGCAGGGCAAAGGAAGGAGGTGAATATGATTCAAAAAATTAAACTGTCTGCAAAAAAGTCCAATGGACTTAAACTACATTTATTCTATTATTCTATTTTATGTTTATTTACCAACAGGTAATAAAGATTGTAGTGCAGTTAATGCCCCTGTAACCTGGAGCTTGAATTATAGACAAGCATCATGCTTGCATTACATTTTCCAGATTTTCCAAGTTTGTCAGAATGAATGCTCTTTGGACAATGTTTCTGACAGTTTAATTAATTATAATGGAAATATAACAAAATGCTCATGCCTTTAACTGTATTCTTTGGCATGTATTGCACTTTGTGAAGAACTTCATAACTCTAAAAAGGAAGGAATCCAATATATTAGTTAGGCTTTTTCATTTTTATTAATAGCCTTTGTTATGTGGTTGATTGTGTGGAAAGCAGACTTTCAGGCAAGAAGAATGAAAAAAAAAGGAAAAACTAAAGAAATTACTCTCTAGTCACATGCTAAAGGGCTCTCATGAGCCTTACGGGCAGATTAGTTTGCATTCAGTGAGTGTGCTTAGAAATAAGGAAGTATGATATGGGATTTAGTCACTGGTTACTGATACACAATCATAGGATGGTTTGGGTTTGGAGGGACCTTAAAGGCCCTCTGGCTTCAACCGGTCTGCCATGGACAGGGACATCTCCTGCTAGATGAGGTTCCTCAAAAGCCCCATTCATCCTGGTCTTGAACACTCCCAGGGTAATACTTGGTGTCAGAAAAGAAAAAGAAGACAACCAAGTTGCTTGCTTGTAGCTGTGGCTGCTTTCACCCCAGGTTACTAAACTGCTGTCCACAGCTCACTGGTGGTCTGCAGGACCATGTGAAGTGTCCTTCAGATTACACAAAGGACTGAGTTCAAAGAAGTCTCACTAGGTGGTATAATCATGGGCTGTATTTCAGCACCATCATGACAGATGCTTTCCATGACACAAGACAGGACCTATACCATGCCTAGCATTGTCATTGCACTAGGATTTCCACACACAGAGTTAATAATATGCACTCACCAGACAATTGTTTGCAAATGTCGTATTTGTATATGCATGCTCTCTGTTTGCTTGGGAAGTCTTGCCACATCTGAATGCCAAGTGTCAATAGAGTGTGTGAGCACAGCTCACTCCAGCAGGGTAAAAACCAGCCTTCCCTGAAGCTGATTGAATGTCTGGATAATAAGATTGCGGCAAGAGTCACTAGATGACACTGTTACATGGTTACACATTTGTTTTTCTTAGTGCCCGTGTAGGTACACTTACTCTCTCCTGTGTTTCAGTTCCCTTTAGTTTATACTAGTGCAGTCATCATCATGATTTTCTCTCTGATTAAGTTCTTCTAATTAGATTTTGCTGGAAGGCAGAGCTGACACTTTATTTTGTACAAGGTTGGGTATGGTTTGGGTCCCAAAGACACAATTTTGACAGCAACGATTTCTCCACTGTTAAGAAAAAGATCTGCAGAGACCTCTGCCCTTGGAGAGCTCAGAAGATAGTCATGCACACTACAGGACAAGGCTGTGTATATGCTGGGTCCCCTGGGTGATCTGGTGTGGTCTCATTGGAGAGACAAGGTCAGCAAGGGGAGCCACAGCTGCTGTGCCAGAATCCCGCTGCCCCCTGGAGCAGCCCGGTTCTGATACGGAGTGACGGACTGTTTGGAGCCGCTGCACCCTCCATGTGCAAACTGTGTCTTCCCTTGGCCCTCCTCCCAGTGCAGGAATTAGAGCCTCTGGTCTAAAGAGAAGGCTTTTTGCCCATCTATTTGATAAGGCTGAAACAGTTAGACTTACCAGGCTTTACTATTTTATGCTGCCATTTGTAACATCAAGATTTTGCCGCAGTTCAAGCAGTGGTGTCTCGTTCTTGTCATGCTCCAGACATTCTCATATTACTGCCACCACATATTATTTCTAGGCTTCCATAAAATCACTTGAGACATGCCAGCTTGTCAAGATTTGAAATTAAAATTGAGCGGAAGGGGAATGCTTTTATTTATTTGTTTGTTTAAGTTTTGAGCATGTGTCTGAAAAGCTTCACCAAAACAGTTTTGTGAGCAATATGAGAAAAAAGAGTGGTTTTTTCCTTTTGCTTTTTTCCCTTTGCCCTGCTGTAATCATTTACTGTGTAGGAAAAGCTATTTTAGGGAAGCAGCTTTCAGCAGATTTAGAAACCATGTCTGTCCTAAAAACTGGTGTTACTGCTGTGTACTTAAAAAAAAAAAAAAAAAAAAAAAAAAAAAAAAAAAAAAAAAAAAAAAGGAAAAAGGCAGAAGTGTATTTTGGAAAGAATGCTGAAAAAATTTTGAGAATCCCAAACTCCTGTCTGGTTGACAGTATGCTTTCAGAATGATGGCTAACTGTTTTAAGACTGATGTGATTCTATACATTTACTTATAAGTGTATTTGTACAGAGAAGGTATTTTTGTTTTTCTAGTAGAAAGTGTACTACAATAGTCTTCGATGTTGAGGTTATAAAAATTATTCATACCCTTTCCCCCTTTTCTTCAAGGGCATGAGAAGGCAATACAAAAAATGGGTGAATTATTTGAGCACTTGTCTCAGTAAGAGACTCGGGTCCACATCTAGGGTGTGGCAATTTACAGCAAGTAATTTGGCAATAACATTCGATATCAGTGAGTACCTGATCTAAGGGAGTTAACCTTGATTAGTGTGTGTTGCCCTCTGATGTTTCTTGTTTCTCTCTGCTGTGTCTACCAGGACCTTGGGCAATAGAGTTAGGTTATGTACTTAACCCTGGCTGGTTAGGGCTGTGTGAAATGAATCCTAACCTCAAGCTGAGTGGGAAGTTTCATTTTATGCTGCATTTGAACAAAGGAAATCACCTATAGTGCCCCAATATTTATTATCAGGTTCCCCTACTGCAAATTCACTCAGAACATGTTGCATTGATTCCAAGGATGTTTCTGCACCTCTGGGCAGACACAAACCAAATAATTTTAATCAGGGTAATTATTTTAGTCAAGTGATGTAATTCCAGCAATAATTAGGTTACCACAGGATAGCAAACTCTCAGTAAGACATAGTAAGCATCCATAAGTACATCCCCTTCTGTCATGACCTAGGTAACTTATTTACACCCAAAGAACAGACTTGTCTGTACCAGTCCCAGTGACTTTTATTGCAGTGTAGATATGCTCTGAATCAGTAAGACTTTTAATCTGTGGTTATTACAGATATATATGAAAGACTTGTATAATTTCCTATGCAATGCATCCAACATATCTACCAAAACAAAGGCTACTAAATTTCTTTTTCCTTTCCTTTTTTTTTTTTTTTTTTCTTTTTTTTTTTTTTTTTTTTTTTCCAAGTAAAAGGCTGCCACTGTCTTTACTGGGTAACATTTGTTCCCAACTGTAGCCATCAGAAGGTCAGAAAAAGTTCAAAATTACATGAGGGAGTGTGTCTATTTTTTCTTTTTTTTAATGACCTGGTTATTGCTATAGCAAGTTATATTAAATTGTTTTAGTTGTGTGATATGGGATTTTTATATTAATGCCATATTTAAAATATATTTATGAAACATTTGAGCTTCAGATCTGTGCAGTTTTATAACTGAGACATTTGCAAATTTACAGTTAAAATTATTTTGTCAGGAAGAAGCAGTGATGCATTTTAAAAGGAAAACTTTGGGTAATTGCATCATGATGGATCTTTTAAGTCCTGTTTATTTTTACTCTCAAGGATATTAAATCAATACAAATCTCAGAACTGATTGTATTCAGTATGTGAATGAGAGATGTGTTGAGATTTGGATTTTTTCCTAATTTATGTGAACAGTATATGTAGATGTAACATTAAAGTTGACAGATTGTTTAAGCAGAGTTACAAAGTTAATGGTACAGTTTACATCAGGTGTAAAATGGGAATTGCAATACATATCTTTGTAATATTACAGGTGAAAAGTGCTGCTATCATTTGTTATAAGTGTGGTAAGGTCTTCCTGCTCTTTTTCTCCCATCACCGGTATAATATAAAAATCTACTAGCTATGTGCTTCTGCTGGTTATTATTGTACTCACTTTTAGAGGATTTACACTGTAATTAAAAGACTGAAACACATATGCTCTGCATTGTGGAGCATGATGCCTTTTGACACTGTTTGCAGAGCTTCCATGCAATTTTGTATTAAGAGCTGCTCATAATAGCACAGTTTTGGGTCTGATTCAGATTGTATGTACGGTGTTAAGAACTCTTAGAATTTGAGGGTTTGTTTTGGTAACGGTTGGTTTTGAACATTTTTAGATAAAAGTCATTTTAGATTGAAAAAATGTCCCAAAACATGACATTTAAATTTAATGATTATGGAAAGTATCTACAATTGAATTGTGTTATTACTAATGATTTACCTGTAGAGATTAAAATGGGTTTACTTAAAAGTCAGAACTATATTGGTAGGAATACAATAATTGCTCCTGCATTTTCACTGATTTTGATGTGATAGGTAAGAAGGTAGATCCCCTGAAATGTGGAAAAATGGAAAAAATTAAAAAAAAAAAAAAAGAAAAGAAAAAGAAGAAAACAAGAAATGTAGTTTTCATCTTTTAGAACCACCAGATAGTGTGTGTAATACAGGATATCCTGTATATATAATGGAGTCAAATATGAAAAGCATACAGAGCACAGGGTTTTGTTTTTTTTTTATATTGTCATGGTAACTTTACTTTTCCAAATATTCAGAAGCTTAAACTTCCAGAGATTTGGGAAAACAATAGTTGCAGTCTGGACCTATTGCCTGCAAATTTGTTAAAACACATCAGGTTTGTTGAACATGTGCAAACTGTTGATCAGGACTTTTCTGTCCTGCATAGTTCCAGATTTCGCCTTCTTGCTAGTTCACATTTCACAAAGTGACATCTAGAAGAAGTTACAAGCTTTTGGGATGCTTTCAAGAAAAAAAAAAATCCCTTTGGGGCTCAGCAAAGCTCACCGACCCAATCTATGATCTCACTGTTGAGCAAAAGCTACTGGATATTTTTGGGAGCAATTTTAGTGACCACTGTACCTTTCTGTACTTACACTTTGCAAGGCGCAGTGCTCCAGGACCCCATTCCTCCTGCACTAACAGTGACAGACTGCACTGTGCATTCTGATTCTCTGTGTGCTAAACTTCCAGTGATAGCAGCAGTAGTAAGGGCATAATAAATGAAATTTACATAGTGTCAGACACTGGAATTGGTGTCAAAGTGGAGATTATAACAGTAGTGGATATTCTGGGGACAAAAGACACACATCCATACTAAAACTAGGCTTCATTAGTCATGCTTACTGCAAAAATACCCTTTAAACTATGGAATGCTCCTGAATGTACCTCATTATTAAGACTCTGGTAAGTGTCTCTTCCTCTCAGTCAGTTTGTTTATTCACCCTTGATTCCAAGGATTTGCTCAATTTTCTAGTAAGTATAATATATTTCCTATCCAGATGCTACATGGGATTACTAGACAATTTACTTATCTGGACAAAATAAATGTCTTCCCTTTGAAGCCTGGAGTAACTCAGATCCTTCTCCGCTCTCTGCTGGAGAATGAAAAGTGTTTGAGAAAAAGAAGCAAAATCTACTACAGTGACATACTATCATATTCTGCTGGAAGAACCTCAGTATTTCTTGACAGAATGAGTCAGCAGAGATGAGAATCACGGTGCATTAACCTCTCCTGTCTCACTCATCCTATACTCCCCGTTTCTTGGAGAATTTTTAGACAGTTTTGAACAGGCTAAGATGACAGTCCTGGGATTGCAGCAGTTCTTTGGGCTGTCTCAGTACAGTGTCTTATCTATAGTTGGCAGTGACTCTCTAATAACAGTGACTCCCTAAAAGTTGAAGTACTTTTTCATCTTTGCCTCTCACCTTTTACTTCAATTTTCTTCACAAAACATTGACCTCTTTAGTTTACTATTGTTAGGTGGAGTGAGTTAAAGATCCTAGGCACCCAAGGATTTTGAGTTTAGGAATGTTTTCAGAATAACTATAAAATATTAAATTTACGTTATCCACAATACGTTGGAGGTCAGTTCGCCCTCAAAACATAATGTCTGACAATTGTGCTTTCTTAGTGTGGGTTAGAAAAAGAATATAGTAGACTTAGGAAAACATCATAATTTAAGAAGTGACACATTTCAACAAAGACATAAAACTGTAGGCAGTACAGAAAAGAAGCAAAACCTTAGGAAACCATTACTTCATTAGGACAAATATTTTATGTCTTTTAAAAGACTCCTTATTAAAAAGGGTGAGCTCTAGGATATTCATGCTTGCGTGAAATCATAAATCTGTCACTTGAGAACAAGAAATGCTTCTTTCTGTGGATAAACTGATTTTTATTACAGCTTCATCAAATTCTTTGAAAATAGTTAGTCTGAGGGTATTACTAAGAATTGGTTCACAGTTATTTTTAATATTCTCTCATCTTACAAATGGTCAGACCAGTTAGAAAAGTCAGTCACATACAGAAGTATGCAGTCTGTGAAACAATAAAAAGAAGCTGAACAAGGAGTCATTTGCTTACTATCAGCAAGGGGTTCTTGAGAAACCCCTTGAAAAAAAATCTATTTTCTACATTGTTTAGTTTCCCTACCCTTTCTTTAGTATGTCTTCCCTTTGCCCTCAAATGCCTGGAGCAATATGCAACTGACTAACACAGGCTGCCTTCCCATGTACCAGCAGTCAGGGGGACCAGCTGGCCAAGAAAGAGCTCACATTTTCACCTGCCTGCAGATACACCCAAGGTTTATCTTCCCCAGGAATAGGAGGGAGCTGGTAAAGATCTGTACCACACTGGGAAACCAAAGCTTTTTTATCTGGCAGAGGGGAAGCATGGCAGTTCCTACTTAACTCAGGAAAACTGTGAAGTCCTACTCCCTATTATTCTTTTTATATTTAAGCAGACAATTTTTGTGATTGAGCATGAGGGGCAAAGATACAGAAAAAGAATGGAGAAAGGTTACAATTTAATCACATTTTCTGGGTCTCTCAATTCATTTGGCCTTATCTGTGTTTTTTAGATTGCAAGCTCTTAGATGCCATGACTGGTTTTATGTGTCTCTTTAACTAGGTACAACAGATAACTAGTTACAAATTGTTGGAGTTTCCCAAGGAAACAATTTTTTGTTTTCAAGTGAATGCTCAGAAAATAAAACTGTTATGAAAAAATGTCAGTTTCATGGAAATTTCTCATGAATAAAACTTAGGGAAAAGTAGTTCAAATTATCTAAACATGAGTCCTTACACTTTCTAAACAGGAAGTGTATTTCTCAATTCAAAATTCTTTTAATTTTTAAGGCACAATAAGCTTACAATGAAACTTTATATTTTGGTTAATAAAATCTTGAAATAATCCAATTAAAAAAAAAAAACCTGCTCTAAAATATTTTTTATTGTTATTGCTTTACAACCATCATGAGGTTTTGAACAGATCCAGCAAAATAAATTTACAGAACAGCCTTGATAAAAAATGATTAATTTCCTCTTTGTATTAAATTTTGAAGATGTGGGAAAATCATCAAAATAATTTAATTTTTTTTTAAATTTAGTCTCAAGTAAAAATAAAACTTGTTTTACATAAATCATTTTACTGGTAAAAATATTCAAGATGGGTTATAATCACTGATTCTATTGGTTTCAAATTATTTTATCTGCCTTGATTTTCTTTGTAAAAAAGTGGTCATTTAAGGCCAGCAGATTTGCTGCTCAAGCTACTTGACTATTTCTGAAACAGCCCTGCTCCATCTGTGTTGGCCTATATAAGCCACCTATGCATTCTCACTTAGACGTGACTAGGACAAAAAATTCCCTTTTACAGAAAATTATTTTGGTGCAGAGGAGAGTTGAGAAAAGCTGGAAGGATAAAAGTAAGATATATACTTTTAAAGGTAAAAGAGAATAATGAGGAAACAAATAGTGAAAGAGACCAACACAAATCTTTGGAATCAGTCCTTCACTTTCCCTCTAATGAGGTATTCTTGGGTGTTTTTCTGCCACGTGAAAGAGGGATAGGAAAAGGCAACATGAAGAAACAGTGGTTGATGGAAGACTAGAGTCTAGTAAAGAAAATTTTGGATAACACTGGTTAGCTAAATAAGAGGAAGTTAGAATTATCAGTAAGAAAATTATTTCTTAATCGGTTTAGAAATAGAGATAGAGAAGGACTACAACAGTGTAAATTATATTTGTATAACAAGGTCACCTCTTTGGAACCAGAGTCACGGAACCAGCATAATGTAGCAATCCAAATGCACCATTTGTGGAGTATATATGTGCTGCTCGCAGTTTTAGGAGTGGCAGTGATTGATTCATTCAAGGAACAAGTAAATGTGCCTGCTGTTGAATTGCCAACACCGTTACAGCCAGTGTCTCTGTGTTGCTTGGACATCTCCAGTCCCAGTACTGCCATTGTTAGATACCAGATAGCTCTTGAGAACTGCCTGAAGCCCCACAGAATGTAGCCTGGCTCTCTGCTAGCCTTTTGGAGAGAGGCTAATTTATAATTACTTGAAATCCTGTATCATTCTAAAATTTAAAAAACTGCCCACAAGTCATTTGTAGTCCAGATTAAGAGCATCTTTACTGCTTGTTTCTAGATCAAGTCTATCTGAATATACTATTTCTTGGCATGGATCTACAAAGTGAATACCTAAAGGGGGAAGTGCTTTGTTTTTGTTACAATTCATGTAATTTTCCAAATTAAGTGTTTCCATTCTCATCCTTTGAGGGTCTCAGTCAGGTTTTAATTTTCACAGCGTGAAGATGTGATGAGTACATGAGCAGTTATTCGGATTTGCTGGTCACAGTCTGAGATTAATTACAGAACATAGGTTTGTAATAATGACTTTGCCAAAATCCATCAAACATTGATCTGTTTCTGTATCAGCAAATATGGAAATGAAAAGGAATACGGAGAGCTTGAACTGAAGAATACTTGGAACCTGTTGCATTTCATCCACCTCAATGGATAGACAAAATGTTGTAATGATGAGTTCACCCTTTATTTACTGTATACACAGTTTGTGACAGTGGTTTTTATAACTCTAGAAATTACACTTAATAAATACAAGAAGATACAGATTTTCTTGATTACATAAACCTAAATATTTATTCAAGACTTCATGAGAAGTTTGTCCTAATTTAAACAGAGCTAGGGCTGCTGAATGGGTGCCATTTTTTTGATGTGGACACAAAATAAGTTTTAGTAATATCCACATTCATTTAACCAGTAAATGTTTTCTACTAAGGCTTTGCTTCAGCGTGGTTTGCCTACTGCAATCAAAATGAAACTGAAGTCGGCTTTTATAGATCATATTTAAGGGTTTTATCCTTCCTTGCATGAAGGATCACTGGCTTTAATTAAAAAAATATGAAGAGACATGTAAATATTGCTGCTGTAGTTCTAAGAAATGCAGTATTACTTGTATTTTCCCTTTTGGTATTGATGTATGTAGAAGTTGGAGACACTAACACATTGTGGATATTGCTGCTGAGAAGGGGAAAGGAAAAAGATAGGCTTGAAACACAGCCTGAGAGATGGCACAAAGCCAGTGCACTGAAAAATGGCAAACGTCACATTTAACAGCTGGACACAGAAATGTTTCTCTTTAATTTGGAAGGAGAAAATTTTCTTCCCAGCAGGGCACTCTCAAAAGAGTACAACATCAAAGAGGGTGGGTCTCCCCAGTCAAACATCATCTGGCTCCAGTGATGGAGCAAAATGAATGAACTGTCAGGACTTTTTTCCAGTGTGTATGTTTTTGCCAAGTGAAAAGTAAAAGGTTTAGTGGCTTGTTCTGATCACAGACCAAATCCTGATAATGGAAAGCTGATTCCCTAAAGCCTTCCTCTGATCAGCTGACAGACAGTGTCTGAAGAAGACCCCATATTGATTGATGGCCCACTTTGTATTGATGGCCCCTGCCACCCTTAGAGATAACTGAGATATGCCAAATGCTTGACAGCTCTGGAGGGCTCCTGTGACTGTGTCTCAAGCAATGTTCTAATCTAATGTTATAATCCTCACAGAAACAAACACACTGCTAAAGAAACTTAGCATGATACTTACCAACACCAGGCCTGCACTCAGGAAAGAAAAAATCCCTTTTCACATTCTCCGCTATGACGTCTGCTAGCACCATCAGCACTACCCGTTGCTGCACTCCTTTCATTTTTGACTCTGACTTCAGCCCCAAAGAAGCTGCTAACCAGCCATTCCTGTGCTGTTTCTCTGACAATCTTATAATTTAACAGATTTGAAGGAATAATGGACTCTAGGAATTTTTTGATATGAAAACATGGCAACACAGTTTGTAGAGCCATTACTCATTTGTTTTATGAGGAATCTCAGGCACAGTTTATCATATACTTTATTACTTGACCTTTTAATCATCATCTGGGGAACTTGACATTCCAGACATTCCAAAATATTCCTGACTAAAAATATCACAGTGCCTCATTATTTAAAACTCACAAAGGAATTAAGTAAATTTTCTAAGGTATGTAATTTTTACTGAAATTCCTCATTTATGGTAAGCTTTAATGAGAAGTTTAAAAGAGGATTGAAAGAATTATCTGTGGAGTCTGTATTGTAGTAATAAATGGGTGCTCTGCTGTCCTAGATGTTCTACACATACACTGTAAACACAGTCCCCCTCCATATTTACTTACAAACTCAGAGTGAAGATAAGGAAATGGTGCATGAAAAACGTTATCAAAATTCCTGTTTTCTACAGCCACAGGATCAAGACTTTAAGTACTTGCTGTAAGCCATGTGACAAACCATTTTCAGGGCAGGAGCTAAACCCAGGCATCTGCAGAGCAATTCAAGTCTGAATGGAGGTGTTTAGTGGAATTTTAAATCCTGGGAAGTATCTAAGACATACAGATAGGGCTGAGAAGTAATGCTCAGAACTTAAGGATAACTGCTTGTCTTCTGGAGCAGTCACTGGAATGACTTTGCAGGAATTTAGCAGAATACTTGAACCCACCAGAAGCTCCAGTGGCAGCTTAAGTTTACACACCTGAATATAACTATTATTGGCCTAGCCCAGGAGCAAGCCCTTATCAGTGGATCACAGCCATTACATTAGGCAGCAACACTGTTTTTAGAACAAAGTAATGCTCTCAACATTTCTTGAAGGGGAGGCTACTTATAGATAGGTTTTCTTTTCAGAGAGTATTTTCACATGTTCTGCATTTCTCCATCACAGTTGGGATTTTTCATATGAAGGATGATGGGATCATTTGAGTCATGTAGTCCAACCTCCCTGTTCAAGGAAGGTTTCCTAGAGCACACTATTCAGGATTGTGTGCAGACAGCTTTTGAATGTCTCCTTAGAAGGAGACTCTGCAACCTCGTGGGGCAGTCTGGCCTAATGGTCACTCACCCTCACAGTAAAGATTTTCTTCATATTCATGCAGAACTTCCTGTACGTCAGTTTCTGACCATTGCCTCTTGTCTCTTTGCTTGGCATCAACAAGAAGAGTGACTCCATCTTCTTGACATCTTCCCTGCAGATGCCTTAGACTCTATAGCAGCTCTGTGCTTGAGAAGAGAAGCACTTTTATAATCTAGTTAGTTCTTAAAATGTTTAAGGAAACATGGCATTAGAGCTTTTAAAAATCCTAAATGTAAAAAAAATAATGAGAATCCCCAAATGCTGCAAAATGAAACCAAACTAAAATCAATCACAGAGAATGATAATTGTGCCATAATTTCTATGCATTATATTTCAGTATATCTGAAAATTTCTCTAAGGAATGAGTCTGGGATTTGTATGTTTAAGATCTGCTGCCTCTCTAGATGTACTTGGTTCATGCATAAAACTATGAAAACACAGTTTGGAACAATGTTTTGAAAAAGTGCTTAACAGAAATTACAGGAATGTGGGATGAAAAGCTGTGCTGTTCTTGGGCCATTAGCTTTCTCTTACAAGCAGGGTAATTTGAAGAACAGGCCCTCCATATTTTTTGTTCTTTCTTATGTTTAAGAATCAGGGAAAATCAAAATGAATTCGATTTATGAGTTTGTTTTGGTCCTGAGGGATTCTTTTGAGGTCATAAAGTTATCAGTAAGTCACCTCAGGAGTGTGTACCTGCTCACTTGCTTCAGCTGAGTTGTCTATCTTGATCCTTGATTAAATCTGAAAATCCTTTGGGAATATTTGGTTGTGTAAAGGAATGAAAAAATATGAGACACTTTTTAATTTCACTTTTCAATGTCTAATGGTTTTGAGAACCTCCAAGAAAATGGCCAAAGTTCTGTCATTACCTTGCAAAGGAAACAGTGCTCTGTTTTCAGAGGCATTGGGAGCAAGAAAGAGTCACCATAACTGTCTTCATTCTCTGTCTCTGAATATAATTTTAGGAGCTTTATTACTGAGTAAATTAGTTGATTCTTTCCTGTTGAGTGAGGGTTTTCAGTATTGGACCCCTACTTATGAATGTCTTCCCTGTTATATTTACTAGGATATACATTTAGCAGTCAACACTTGGGAGATTCTTCTTCTTAGGTTATTTCAGCTTTGATAATTTGTCTCTCAGTTTCTTTTTAATTTTAGTCTGGTTTCTTTCTCTCTGAATAGTGAGCCTAGATTGATAATACTTTTTCTCTTCATGCTCCATGTCCCATATAGAAAAGACTGGAGAGAACCACTTCAGTCTGTTGCCTCCACATGGTCATCTGCTAGCAGGGCTGCACAGAAATGCAGAGTAGTGAGAGCAGAGTGCAAATAACAGTGTTAAACATAAGTGTCTCCATTGCAGAATGACTCGTAGCTGGAGCATCATAGCTCTTTTTGTCCTATCACTGGACCTGTCAGGAGAGTGCAAAACCACTCTCAAGGAAGGCCCTGTGATGTCAGTGTACTCTGCAAGAGTGCTGGTTCTTTACAGATCTGTTTACATGTGTGCAAGTTTCCAGCTACATGCAAGGGTTCTTTTTCTGCCCTGTGTCTTCCTCTCATTGCCCTGGTGTTGAGTAACATTGTTGTGTTACAAGAAATTCTTTCCTATTCCAGGACCTCCACGGGCTAATGTCAAAACAAACCACTGAGCCTTGACTTTAAAAAAAAGTAATTTTATGGAGTCCACATAGTCAGCAGGGCATTGCTTTCATGACACTTTCTGGAATAAGGCCCCAGTCCTCCAACTGCTTACACAGATGCTTGATTTCACACACGAGTAGTCCCATTGAGATCAATGGGACTACAACATGTGCAGAAGTGTTTGCTGGACTGAGGTCTAAGTGAGACATGAAGCCTTTCACCTAGCACAGACAGTTCAAACCAATGTTTATAGTTTCATATGCCATAATCCTTTGAGAAACATTAAAACTAAATAGCTTTTAATATTATTTGGCAAGTATCCTCTTTTATGAAATTTGCTAGATGATGCCTGCTAGATTAAAGAGAAAAGCATTGACTAGATATTACAAGATGTACACTCCATATCAGATACTGTTAAGTTTAGAAAATTGCTTTGAATTTTGTGAACATTCGAAGAAGACCACTGGCTGTCAGGACATATTTCTGTGCATTTTCACAGAGGGTTTGCATCCAGTTGGACAAAAATTTTGCTTTGACTTTAACCAGTGAGGCCTCTTCATACTTCCTCCTTGCTCATTTATTTCAGACTTCTATTCTGTTAATTGCTTTGAAAAACTTGATGATAATTCTAAGTATAAAAAAATCACAGGTAATACAAATATTGCAACAAAGAGAAACCATTCTCTGGATAGACTGTGCATTTCTACATGGCAAGGAGATACCATCAATTATTATTATAAAAATAGAAGCACTTCAAAGTAAGTAATTAGTTTTTGACATGGATTTATTTCATATAGATATAAAGACCATAGTAACTGGCTTTCATTTTCTACCTAATAATAAACCAAAACATCCTTATCTTCTCCTAAGGCAACAAGCTTGAATGTTATCTGAAACATATTTATATTTTTGATTCTGTTATCTGTCCATGAATAATCTGAACACATACTTTAACTGGTAAAACAAATCAATTAGTCTTATCAAGAAACAGTGGAACGTATGAGAAGTATTTATATCTAATGTCTTTTTGAAATAATGACCATGCATTTGAGCAGAGAACCTGTCCAAACATTTCCACTTATAGCAGAATGAGGTTGATGACACATATACCACTATTGTTCCATACTAGTTTTATATGTATAGTTGTTTATTACAGATTCAATAATATTTATTAGGCATCAAAATTGATTTTATCAGAATGTGATGAATAGTCTATTCTGGCTGCCCAGTCTCTTTGCTATATGGATAATCTAAAAGATGACACATAATTTAAAAAATATTTCAGTGTTTGAGATGTGGTCTTTGTAAAGGATGTGATTATATAATATTATTATTTTCATAAATCAACATGAGTTTTTCTTTTCAGTTAAACTGTATTTGGAGAGTTTTCCATGCATTTTAGTTTGTCTCTGAGTTGCATTATTTGTCATTTTTCTTTTATAAAGTGAGACTAAAGAGTTCTTTAAAAGTTTGCTGAATACCCTTACTTGGTCATCAAGTTTGTGAAAGAAATGATAAAGAAGTGATGATTACATGCATGATTGTTTCTACTCACCCTTCTCAATCAGTGTGTAACAAGGAGAAGGCACATATTTAGAAGGGCCTTCCTTTCCTAAAGCAGATGCCCAGCTCCTAATATTAAGGCATTTAAAGTCTAAAAGCATTCATTTTTTGAATACTTGTTTCTATCAATATGAACCTAGCTGTATTTTGATTTCAGCCTAAACTATGCTCCCTAAATATAATATTTTCAATGAATTCTGTTAGTAGTCTTCTCTCTTTCAGTTCATGCACTGTCTTCTGGATGTTTCTGACATTCTAGATCATAAGGTCCTGTGGCAATGTGCTGATTTCAAAGCCAGCTAGGCACCAGTACATTACACAAAATCCAACCTAAATGAGTAAGTTATCAACTCATGCATACAATCCAGTTTGCTTTCAGTTTGACATAATTAGGAGCTCTAACAAATGAATAATGTATATGTGTCATAATAATCTCTAGAGTTCATCGGCATTTTGCTTAACAATCACTACTTTAGGCAAGTCAAACCACTGAATTTTACTGTACAGTTGTCTTAGTCTCAGGGCTTTTCAGGAAAGAGACAGCCACTCCTTTAGCTTTATGGGAGAGGTAACCATCTTTATAATTTGTTCTGTTGGCTATAGAGCTGTCTTGTACCAGAATTGCCACTTAACACTCTTCCCCCATCTGTGAAAGCACACGTGTATTCAACTTCACTTACAATATTAGTTTATTGCAGATGATGAGTAAAATGCTGCAAAGTGAATTAAAAAGAAAGAAAGAAAGAAAGAAAGAAAGAAAGAAAGAAAGAAAGAAAGAAAGAAAGAAAGAAAGAAAGAAAGAAAGAAAGACAGAAGGAGCTACAGCATTTTCCTCCAAAAGAAGATGATGTTGATGACAGGAGTGAAAGTTTAGGAATAAGAACAAAGAGGAAGGCAAATATAGCAGATAGTCTGGTGAAAGTCTGTTTTAGACCATCCAGCCAAGATGAAGAGGCAGGTGAAATATTCTGTAAGCAGTTGGGAGAAGTCTCATGATTGTCATCCCTTGTTCTTGTGGGAGACTTCAATTCAGCCAATGTTTGCTGTAAATGGAATGCTACAGAGGGGAAAAAAATCCAGCATGATCTCGGAGTGTGTGGAAGATAACTTCCTGACATAGATGGTGAGGGAGTCCTCTATGAAAGGTGCCATGCTGGACCTGTTGTTTGTGAACAGTGGGCAGAGGCTGTCATGAGCACCATAATCACAAAATGATCATTGAGGAAGATTAGCCTAGTCAAACAGAGAACTCTGGCTGGAAAAAAGAGTAGAGGAAAGGGGCAGGTGACAACAGAGGTCTACAAGGATATCATGAGGTTATGCAGTGAGAAAATTAGAAAGGCTAAAGCTCAAGTAGAACTTACTTGCTATAAAAGAAAATAAAAAAAAGATTTCTATAAAATGTGTAGCAGCTTAAGGAGGGCCAAGTAGAATCCCTTTGCTGGATACATAAGGAAACAGTGACAAAAGTTAAGGAAAAGTTTGAGGCACTTAATGATTTTGTTGCCCCAGTCTTTAACAGTAAGACCAGTTCTTCTCTCTGTAACCCGTCTGAGCTGTAAGACAGGTGTGGGAAACAGAATGATCCCCTGTAATCAAGAGAAAAATAGTAAGAGACCTGCTACTCCATTTGCACATACACAAGTGTATGGGGTCAGATGGACCAGGGGGAAAAGCTCACTGAACATTTTTTTCAATCCTTTATAAGTGGCCATTACTCATCAGGAAGGTCCCAGTTGACCAGAGATCAGCAGACGTAAATCCCAGCTACAAGAGGGAAAGGAAGAAGGAGGCAGGGAACATCAGGCCTGTAAGTGTGGTCTTGGTGCCAGGGAGGTCATGGAGCAAATCATCTTGAGTGCCATCATGCAGACAACCAGGATTGGGCACAGCCAGTACAGGTTTAGGGAAGGCAGGTCCTGCTTGACCAATCTAGTCTTCTTCTGTAAAAGTGTGACATACCTCATTGATGAGGGAAAGCTGGTGGATATTGTCTACCTGGTCTTTAGTGAAGCCTTTGGCACCACTTCCCACAGAATTCTGCTGGAAACACTGGATGCTGATCCAGTGGATGCTGATGGCTTGTACTCTTCAAGTAAAATACAGAAGCTGCTCATGTCCAGAGAATAGAGGTGAGTGATGTTAAAATCCACCTGGTGATTGTTCATAAGTGCTGTTCTCCAGGACTCCATTTTTGGGAACTGTTCAATATCTTTATCCATGATATGGATGTGGGGATCAAGTGTATCCTTTGACAGTCTGTAGACAACACTAATTTTCAGGGGTGTTGACCTGCTGGTGGGTGGATAGGCTCTGCAGAGGGATCTGGACAGGCTGGATTGAAAGGCTGAGGCCAAGTCTATGAGGTCATACGAGGTCATACACAGTCCAGCACTTTGGTCTCAACAACCCTACTTGATGGTATGGGCTGGGGGCAGAGAGGCTGGAAAGATGTCTTGGCGGAAAAAGAGCTGGGGATGCTGGTTGACAGCAGCTGAACATGAGCCAGCTGTGCCCAGGTGGCCAAGAAGGCCAAGGGCATCCTGGCTTGTATCTGCAGCAGTGTGGCCAGCAGGACCAGGGCAGTGACCATCTCCTTGTACTCAGCACCGGTGAGTACATCTGAGCACAAGTGGCCCCTCACTAGAAAAAGGACATTCAGGCACTCCAGCACATCCTGAGAAGGACCAGAGCAGGGGGACAGTCTGGAGCACAAGTTCTGTGAGGAACAGCTGAGGGAGCTGGGGGTGTTTAGTCTGGAGAAAAAGAGGATTGGGGTGGATCTTATTGCCCTGAACAACTGCCTGAAAGGAGGTTCTAGAAGTTTGCAAGTTAGTGCCTTCTCCCTAGTAATAAGAGATAGAAAAAGAGTAAACAGCCTCAAACTGTGCTAGAGGAGGTTTAGCTTGGATATTAGGGAATGTTTTTTCACCAAGAGGGTTGTCAAGCATTGGTACAGGCTGTTCAGGAAACTGATAGAGTCACTATCCCTCGGGGTATTTAAAGAAGTCTACTGTGGCACTTAGGGACTTCATTTTGTGCTTGGCTTGGCAGTGCTGGGTTAAGGGTTACATTCAATGATTTAAAGTCTTTTGCAACCTAAACAATTCTATGATTCTGTAACTGCACACCTTTTGCAGACAGTCAGGTTAATAGCCAGGCTTATAACCATTACCCTTTTGGGCATTGTTTTCAACTTCTGTTTAGGTTAGACACCTTTAGAAGATGTTGTAGTCTTTTAAGATCAAAAACAGCATCTCACAATAGTGAGATTTGCCTAATGTAGAGCTTATTGAGTTCTAATGTCCAAGTCAGCAAAGAAGAAACTTTCAGTGTAACTGGAACTTGTAGGTCCATATGTCTATACACTGTTGCAGAAAGAATATAACTTGTATGGATGTTACCATGTCTACCGTGTCTGGTTAAAAATTTTTCACTATATTTCCAGTAGTTCTGGATACATCTTTGCTATCTTGACCCTTCCTTTTGAAGTCAAGAGTAAAACTTCTCTAGAGAGGAGAAGAAAGTGATTTGACAATTCTGTGATTTGAAAATTCTGTGATTTTATGCATGTGATATGAATGAGAATAGCAGTGAACAGCAAAATACAAGAGTCTCTATAATGGTAATAATTAATTTTTGCATTTTTTGTAATTTTCTTCATATGTCTTTTGATGCCTTGCAACATAAAATGAATATTCTAATGGCTACTTTTATAATATAAATGTATGTGCAAAGAAAAATCCTGTTTTCAGCATCACTTTATTCCCTGACTGCCTGAAATGAAACCAAGCAGCCAAATAATTATCTGTTAAATATCTTTCTTATCTGACTGAATGGAAAAACAAAATGCAGGAAGGATTTCTAAAGGCATAATCCTTTAGCAGACTATGGAAAGAGAACAAGGGAAAACAACAGATAGGGAGGAAAGAACTTCAACAAACCATTTTTGCTCTTGCTGCCACTTCTGTGAAATCATTTTCAATTGCTTCACAACTCGGCTTTCTCTGCAGCTGTGCTGTTACAGTTGAACTTCTTTAATCTAAAATTTTGTGGCATCTATACCAGAAACTGGAGCAACAGTTTTAACACTGGAAATAGATTTTCTCTGCTGATACAATTGAGCAATACTGACTATATCAGTACTGAATTAATTGAAGGTTCTCAGAAGTCTCTTTAGCACTCTGCCTTGTCTTTCAATACTGCTTAAATCTTAGATGGTTCATGTTTATGTTATTTCTGTTATTTATGTTAACTATGGCTGTTCAGAGTGTTTAGAGTATCACTTATATGAGATGCAGTGTGCTTTAGAAGTTAGCTTGTTACTGCCATTGTGCATTGCTCTTATAATTGTCATTAAAGTAACAGTATCTATGTCCTCCAAATAATTATCCTCAACTAATACAGCAAGTAATTAATTTCATAATTAATTACTTCAAATGTATTTATATACTTCATTAACTTAATAATTAATTTATGTTTGTATGCATTTCAAAGAGGAGCCTCACCTCTATTTATGTCTCGATTATTTAATAAAGCGGTGTTTGCAAGGAAGGGAATAGAAAATACCAAAAAAGAGAACACTTGTGCTCGTGTTCTGATGATTATGCTTTGGACTTACTTTATTGGAGAATGAAACATTTTCTGTTGTATTCTTAAGTCAAAGGATAGAATTCATAGGGGACAAGTATGTATCATGTTCTGAGTATCTTGATCTGTAACATACCAGTAAAATATATGTAAACATTCAAGAACATACCAAGAAGTCAATTAACTATAAGACAACTGCTAAACAGGACCATAATGCATATCAAATGAGGTGAGTGCAGACCTCTTTTATCAGATTCCATTCTCTTCCACAAATCTGGTTCATTCCATTACAAAACAAGCCGAAACCACAAAAAAACCCAAATCCTTGAAACTCAGCAAAAGCAATAGTTACCAAGGTCAAGTAAGAAGCTTAGGTAACACTTCCAAGTGCAATTAAAGTAAAAAGACAAAATAACTAATTGTGTTTCCACTACTTAAATGAGTGACTGATATGGGATACAGGAAAAATAAATACAGAGTCTCAAGGGACTTAGAGAAATGGTATTCTATTTTGGCATTTCTATTGCAATGTGTTAAAAATTATGACAGTGTAGATGGATGTAATGTTCAAGTGAGGTAGTCAAAGACTTCCAGTAACATCAGTTTATCACAGGTTTCTGTAGTATTTTCTGTAACAGATACTATAACTGTTTAAGGATGTCTGCATGTGTAGTAGAGATGTGAGTGAAAATGTATATCCCCAGTTTACTGTAGTGCTTGTTTTCACAGCTTGTGCTACAGGTTTGCTTTCTCTCTGTTATGGCAGGCTATGGTTTGCTTCCTCATGAGGGCTTCTTCCAGTAGTTATATCTTCACTGGTTTCCTGATTTATATAACTATAAAATGAATAAGAACTCCTAAATGATGGTGATATGAAAAAACATAACCATATCTGAGTTTTGGGTTTTTTTCCAGATTTTAACCTTTATTATGCAATTTGACAAATAGTTTCAACACAGTATCATTATTTACCTTCTAAGCCTAGGGCTTCTACTTCCTTACAGATGGGTTTACATTCCTGGAAGAACAGGGCTAGGAATGCTGTTGGATAAATTATGGCAATGCAGCATTGTCAGTAATATCCTCCCAGGAAAGGAGGGCATAGTGTCACTTGATGTGTCAGTACTTGCAAGAATAAAGTATTTGAAAATACTTAGTCTTACAACTCAGTCCTTCCAATTCCAGACCCAGGCTCAGGAAAGAAGCAGTCCTATGTTTTCATGACAGATTTTAATGTTTCATATCAGTTAATGACTGTCTATTTGCTCAAAGTTCTGAGTAGGACCCTGTGTGCCAAGATATGAGTGTAACTACTGATTATGGCAGACCTCTTTGTCTTTCCTGTTTCATATAATCTGACGACTGGGAAGTTATCAGCTCTTTATTTATGGGCATTGTTTTTGCCTCACGTAAAGTCATATATTATTATGTGAATAAGCAGCATGTAAATGATAGATAATAAACACTGCTGGCATAGATATTGCCAGAATGGTTTCAGCCAAGGACTCTTAGCCATTAATTTTTCCTTCTCTTCCTTTTTATAGGCTGATGTCTTGTAGAACATTTCTGATTTCTTCACAGGTTTTTATAGTTTAGCATATTTTGCTCACATATTCAACATTAAGATATTTGCATAAGAATAGGTCTTTGCTGATAATCAGCATGCTACCATATATAAAAAATAAACTTAATTCCTGGGATTGGAGTATTTGTTTACTTCTGAGGACTCCTGATTTCTCTGATTTTATTCCATTCAGTCCATGTTGGTTATCCAACACAGGAGTATTTGGCTAAGTTCCACCTGGTCCTTGTCACAGACACTCAGGAACAAAGGATGACAATCACCACAGACACTTGATTTCTGTGTCTCTCATGCTCTTGCAATAGGCAAATTCTTCCTGATTACTCACAGTCCCTCTTGGCCAAAAGCAAAACCAAGGCTTGTTCCTGAATTTGAGACTCTCCTTTGGTGGAGGAAAAAACTAGATTTTGATTCCTGTGTATATATTTGTGTGAACCGTAGGAAACCCTCTTTTAAAAAATCATAAATATTGAATATAGTCACATAATTTCTGAGATTTTTCTCTTGATATTGAAATAGACTTTCAAGACTGTAATCTGTATACTAGAAATGTTCAATTCAGTGTAAAAATGTGCTTCTTCTTTAGTTAGCAGAATTATTACTTTGAAGAAGATGTCAATTTAGGTTCATAAAATTTTGAAAGGGATAACTTTTTTTGGGCACAGATATTGAAGCAAAAGGTGTTCATCGAGGAGCAGAAGGCATGAAAATGAGATTTACTTCAGATAGACACCTAATTGTTCAGATGCATTTGTGAAGTTTGCCAAAGTAATTGTGTAACAAGTAAAAATCTTGTGAGAACACAGGTTTTACTAGGATTAGAGCCACCTAGTTAGCATTTTTAAGCACTCAGGAGGGCAGGTATGCATGATACATTTATCTTTTCATGTCAAAGCCTCCAGGGGAACTCAATTCTTGACTTCAGAAAGAGCATCCACTTCTGAATAGAAACATAATGCTGTCTTTCTAAAAAAGGCATAACTGGCTCTCATGTCCCTAGCACAGATGTTGTGTTTAGGAAAACAATTATTCCCTCAGGACAGGTTCCTGAATTAGTACTTAAAACCCCCCTGTATTCCTCAAGGGAGCTCCTAAAGGCATCATCAACACCATTTTTCCTTCTAGTCTCATTTGTTTTGGTATTACAAATCCTACAGCTCTCTCACATATCATGTGAGGTTGCTAAAATATATGATCTTGCTGCAACGGAGCAGCAAGATGTGATGTGAAAGAAGGGATCCTTGTTTAGGGGTTACTACTGCCCCTTGCTCAGATGTCCCAGCCATTTTATTGCACACTTTACATCCAGATTTTCTTGTTTATCTGGCAGTTCATTATTTGAGGCCAGCTTGTCAAAATAGGTTAAGTATTCTTTGGGAAACATGGTCACATCTTTGAGACACTACAAATACTTTTAATATGAAAAGATTGGCTTGATAAGAGAAACATGATAAACTTGCCTCCCCTAAAATACTTCTCTGCTTTTTTATGTATATTTCTGAGAGTATCAGTACACAGATGACAAACTTCATGGCAATAAAGTCCTGGAAAAGCCACAGAGAGACACCAGCAAAGCAGTGAAAATGATTGCTGATGATTTGTTCTAACTACTCGGCCTTGTGACATCTCCCCCAGATCTATGACCAAGACGGGACACTGCAGCACTTTATCGATGGTGGAGAGCCCAGCAAGTCAAGCTGGATGCGGTACATCCGGTGTGCGAGGCACTGCGGGGAGCAGAACCTGACCGTGGTTCAGTACAGGTACAGTGATTTTTGATTTGCCCAATGACACAAAATAAGAACGTGCTTCCAGGCTGTAATAACCACCAGTCCTGCTGCCTGTGATTGCAAAGGGCAGGCAGGCAGCCCTGTGTCTCTTCTGTGACCACCACGCCACACAGAGCTCTCTGCACTTTTTCAAACAGTCTCGTCAGAGGCAAGCCAACACAAGCAGTTCTCCACCCTTAACAGAGATGTGTGTGATAGGGGAGGGGGAAAAGTGGCACCCAGAGACATCCTGAGGGTCAGTCATGGGGTGCATATACATCTTGAGCTTTTTTGTTGAGTGCACCTGCTAACCAAGATTGCTGGATCTTGTACCTCTTGTGCTGCTGGCTAGAGAAAATCAAAATGTGAAGAAAAATGTAAAGAATTGCAGTGCATTTTACTTTGTACTAGCAAATAGATCCAGAAAACCCAGACAGCACATTACATAAATACATGATCTCAGCTATAAACAAACCTTTTGCCTTAGAATCAGAAGCGACAGCTTGGCCTTATTGAATGTGGTAGGAAGTACATCAAAGAATGCCCTCGGCTTGCCAGTTGCAGAGAGCAACCACTTTTGCTGGTTGCTTTAGAGACCAGAGTTTCTTTTATTTAGAAAAAAATCTTAAACTTATTTAAACTACCTTTAAAATTAAAAATAAAACATACAAAAGCAAGCTAAAATGAAATATATAAAGTTTGATTATCCCATAGGGATCCAATTTAGCAATGGTAAAATTGTTCAATTGCATTTTCAACTTTTTTTATTCTCTGCCCAGTTGACTAAACAATGCTGCAGTTAAAAATATAACAATCCTATTTAGGCATTACAAATCTTTTATTATATACTTAAGTATCTGCTATCTATAGCTAAAATACCATAAGATTTTAAATAAACATACTGGATAATGAATAAAGTTTGTTGTGATGAAAGAGTATTTTTGTAGGTATTTTGTGGACTATTGGTCTACTTGGTGATGTGTGCGTGCACATACATATATAAAAATTAAAAAAAATATACGTGTATATATATAGAGAGAGAGATGACAAAACTAAATGAAAAGTGAACATGAGAAAGTCATTACACATCTGTCAATATTAAGTGGATTTTACAACTCTCCTTTCATGATGGAGTTTTTACTCAGAGTTCTCTCTGTTGATCTGTTTTCGATTACTTCAGATCTTTATAAAATGAACTACAAAAACACAATTTAAAAAACTGGCATCCATCACCAGTGACTGCATCCAAGTGTAAGAAAATAGAAAAGTTGGACACTGAAAAACCAGCCTAATTTTTATTGTACATGGACGTCCTCCTCACAGAAAGTCAGCTGGTTTAAATTCATTCTGTTATGATTTGTAATATCTAAATGGAATTTTCTTCAAAGTGCTCTTGATTGATTGACCCTTAGCTGAACGTTTTGTTTTTATTTTGAGGCTGACAATAATGTTTGTTGGCATGTGTTCTGCTTCAACTGCGTTGGGACGCCATGAAGCTATCTTTATGAGTCATCCAACCACAATACTAAATACATGTCAGCAAAGGAAATATTATCCAAAAAGGGAAAAATCCCTTTGATGTACTTCAGCATGCAGAGATTTCTGCGAGTTTTGGAAGCTCTGCACACTTGTAAGGGACGGTGTACACTTACACTTTTTTCTCCCTGCCTACTCCAAGCCCCACAGACCACCCATTGCTCAAAAACAGTTCTGCTCTTTCAGCAGCAAAGTGTGTCATTTGGTTTTAGCACATTCATTTGCCGGGCTGCTGTGTTTATGTTAAGGGAAGCCAAACTGAGAGATGAAATGTTACAAGGGTGAAGTACAAAGTAGACTCAATTTTTCTCAAGTTAAGAGATGCCGGTAATTTATAGCGTGGCTCTGATTTTCATTTTTATGTAACAGTGGAAAGAATTAACTAAATGCAAAGCTCTGGGAAGAAAGAGAGAGAAGAAGAGGAGGAGAAGGAGGAGGAGGGAAGATGAAGGGGAGACACAAAGAGGAGAGTTTTTGTCAGATATTCATAGAAGGCTAAGAAAACCGTTCTGCTTAGCTAGCAGTGCCCTCCTGAGACAGGGTGGCAGTAAGCGAGGAAAATAACAAGATAAATGAAATTTTTGCAGCTGCAAGTAAAATATTGAGAATCTGCACTTTTTTATTGATCTTTATGATCCTGTTGCCAAGAGCCACTTTGCGGTGACAAAATATGTTGACAAGTGCATATCTCACTGCCATGAAAAATGTGGTAGAAGATTCTCCTTATGTCTGCAGTGTTATACAAGGAACAAATTGCATTGCTACAGCCAATTCTTTATAGAAAGTCTAAATTTAAGGCCTACCAACTCTAAACACTTTTATCTTGAACTTCAGAATAATGTTTGTAGCAATTCTTCACTCAGAAAACTGGTTGAGCCCTAACTTCTCTCTTCTTTTTTCTTGGGGGGCGGGTCTAGAAATGTTTTTCTGCCTTACATAAGCTGTTAAAAAAATGGTCATTTCTTGGTACTTTGACTGTATCACTTTGGTATGTAATCCTTCAACAAGAGTGGACTGTTCTTCTTGTACATATTGAATTTCTATCCATCTAACAGGAATGTGTTTTACTGTTCCATATGAAGCATAAGGGAAAAGCCACTGCAAACCGATAACGTTTGTCTTTTATCTTGTGCCTGATTCTAATCTTACACAGTTTTTCCTGCCATGTAAATGTCTTAACTGCAGAAGTATCACTCTGAAGCTATTTTTAAGATTTTTCACTTCCCCCCCGGACCCAATTCCCACTTCAGTGGTCTAGAAATAGACCTCCAGTCCACTCTCACAGGAACAATGAGATATCACATTTATGGTAACACTAATTTATATATTCTAATCATTTACACTGCCCTCATGTTCCATATAGGGGCAGACTTTAGTGCTGCATGATCCTAATAAGTCCAATTTTTTGATTTCCCCTAAGTCTGTCTTTCTCAACAACCCAAGATCTCTCTTTTGATGGTATATTACTGCCATGACGGGTCACTTCACAATACTTCAAAACTGTTGCTATATGAACTTATTCACATAAAAGAGCTGTTGTCTATTTGCCCTTAAATATGTTATCTTCAGCTTAGATGACACATACAAAGCCGTTTAAATGGCTGTATTTGCTGATCTGTGTACACCACTCAGATGGTTATCTGTGTAAGCAAAAAGTGCCATTATAAAATCGCCCTGAAACGGACATTGCAAGGAAATACTTGTATTTTCATAACATCTCGGTCCTTAAAATCTCGGTCGCTAAAATCTTAGCGTTTAATATATGTAGATACAACTTGTCTGTAATGTTGTTAGCCTGTGCTAAAGCAACAAAGTCCTTCTCTAATGACAGATTTGGTTTTAAAACAATCAGTAGGTCATTCATTTTGTTATCTGCAGAAATGTTTCCAGAACAGTGAATTTCTATTGTTATAGCATGTACTATAAGATGAAAATGCTCTGTTCCTAAATTATGCAATGTTTTCTTTTTTCTTGATTAGGTCAAATATATTCTACCGGGCTTGTATAGATATCCCCAGGGGCACTGAGCTGTTAGTGTGGTACAATGACAGCTACACATCTTTCTTTGGGATCCCTCTCCAGTGCATTGCACAAGATGAAAATTGTAAGTTCCTCCTTGCATTTCTGCCTGTGTAAGCCATAATTCCTCTTTCATGCCTAATCAGATATATCATAGAGTATTTTAGAGGGAGCTCTGTCCCTGGAACTTCAACATCAGTCAGGATGGAGCTTTGAGCAGCCTGTTTTGGTGGTGTCCCTGCCCATGGCAGGGGAGTTGGAGCTAGATGATCTTTAAGGCCCCTTCCAATTAAAATCATTCTATGATTCTCTGATTCTATGGCATTTAATGAAAGTGGTAGTATATTTAAGGTAAGGTGATGCACTTAAACTGTGCAAAACAATGGTATGGTCAGAATCATGGTTCCGTATAAGTGATTAATTAATCTATTGTAAACAAATTTGTTTGGTTCTCCTCAGTGTTACCAGACCTATCACAAAACACTGTCTTGCCAAAACAGTAATGCATTGCAGGCCCACAGGGCCTCTCTTGGTGATTCCTTTTTCTATTACCTCCGAACATGTAGAGAAAAGCTTAAGCTGGCTGATTTAAGAGGTTAGATCCTTGCCATTAAACATAAATCCTGCTTTTAAAAATACCAGCTGAGTGTAAGTACCCTGAAATGACAATAAATCCCTATCCCATCCTGACCATTCCCATTGCCATCCATTCTTTTTCTTGTTCTCAACATTTTATTTCTAGTTTGCTAGAGATTCTCACAAAACTAAGCATGCATAACTCAGGCACAATCTAATGCTGGATACCTTTGTCTGTAATAGAGATGGGTGATCCAGGCACATCCTTCAGTTTTACTGGTTGTGTGCGAGACTTGTTTAGAGCTTGCATCCATTTTGGCAGCTACATGTATCTATGCAGTAAAGAAAAGAATAATGGACAAGTTGACTTTGGTCTAAAGTAACCCCGTGACTGCCCACAGTTAATAAATTACGGATAAGATGTATGTATTTGGTCCTGTACTTGGATACTTAAACAAGCTGAACTGCTAGGAAGAACTAGTGCCTTGCAGCAACTTAAATACTGAATCATGCAGCAATTAAACAGCAAGATAGCAGGGACTCAACTCTCAAAAGTAAACATCCTTTCCCATCTTGAGTTTTCAAGTCTGTTGGACTTGAGAAAAGTTTAAAAGAAATTTAATTACTGGCAGAAATATTTGCTGATGAAAGTCATGCTCTGCAGTGTACAATACAGAAATATTTTTTTTTCTTTCAGGAACTGAAGACTACAAAAAATTTTTTGAAAAGAAGAGCATTATGGCTAAATCTGTATATATTGTCTCTTGCTATTTTTTCGTGAGACAAACCAGAGTTTTGTCCACAGCAACACTGACTTTAGTAGATGAAATTAATCTCTCTGATCATGGAGCTAGCTGCAGACTGCTAAAGGACTTAAGTCCTGCTTAAACTCCCAGAATGTACCCTCTGCTTATCTTCTGCACAGGGTTATTGTCAGCAGCACAAGTTCTTCCTATATTCTTTAAGTCTTTAGTAGCTTGATCTCATAGTTTCTGTGGACTTTTATGAGCACAATTTAAGGAAAGGAAAATAAAATTAAAAAATTATCTCCTTCTTCTGAGAATATTGAGGCAAAATGATAGTATATAAACTGCTCCTGGTACTGAAGAGACATAAAAGATGTATTCTGTGACTGGAAACTTGTGATAGACAGCTCCATGGATGTAACTCTATTTAGAAATTAGGTTCTCAGATACTACAAAAAAGAATAGATTAGGAAGGACCTCAACTGACACAAATATAATAATATTGGAATAAATAAAATAATATTGGGATTGTCTAGATTGATCCAGATATTATAATATAATTCTAAAGTAACTGGCATGATTTAAAATATTACTAAATATCAATTTGTGATTTGGGAGTTTTTTGTATATTAAATAATGTTGGCTGATTCCAACTTAATAACTTACAACCAAAATTTAATTTTCATATTTTCTCTTAGAAATCTATCATCATGGCTTACCAAAACAGAATTGTAATTTCTAATCATCAGTTTAATACATGCTATGTGCTTATTTGTAGATATAAATACTTTGTGACAGTGTACATAGACTTATATGTACATAGCATACTTAATTTATAAATTTTCATTACAATATTAGCTCAAGAGCCTGAGTGTGCCAAAATTAGAAAGCATTAGAAGTTACTTGGTACAGGTGGCCTAAATTTGTTTATTTTTACATTGTCGTGCAAGCTTTTGTCAGCTGAATTATTTTTCCACAGGACCCTTGCCTCATGCACTGTATGATCTCCACAGTTCTCAAGGTGTGAGGCAGCTTGACTTCCAGCCTTTCTTGTCACAAATTCAGCCCTAAATCACTTCTTTGTGAAAAGCATATTGTATTTGTTGCTGAAATATCTGAGTGCCTCATGAGCCAAAGTGACTTGATGATCATACGATTATAAACAATTTTCATGGGACTTTAAAACATTTGTATGCCTGTTTTGTAAGGGGAAACTGATGCATGAAGGTCTCTCTGCCTGTGCTTTCCAGCATTTCATGGTGACCTACCTGCTGTTAACCTCAGTCACAATAAACATGATGAAGTCCCTGGCTTCTTACTGCATTGGCAGTGTGACTATTTGTGATATGCAATAGTATAATATCCTTAGAGGCCTTTAATTATCCTTTCAGATATTGTTCCAGTAGATATTTAAGCCCTGTTGTATCTCAAGGAGTGTCCCAGCAGAGACTTTTTCCTCCATGCTCTCAAAATTCATGCTTGTCTGTGATATAGCAGTCAGATATGCTGACTGCAACATGCAGAGTCAGGGTATCACAAGTGGTCCAGCTTTTTCTTTCAGATGACAATCCCATAGTGTAATAAATGTATATCACAGTCAGGCTTCTCAGGGTCCTTTCAGTCTCATACACTCCCTCGCATGAGTTTTCATTTCAGTGTCACAGAATCAGCACCATCCATTTAGATCACTGTCTCATTCAAGACCTTCTTTTCTTTTTTCCTCCATTTTTCCTTTTTTGATACATTGTTAAAATAAAATTGTTTCATTGTAGTGTCAAAAAATTGATGTTGATTTTTTTTAATGTCTCCCAAAACTGTATTAGTTATAAAAAGGCATAAAAAGGATCTTATTTACTTTTCTTGTTTTCTCCCAGTGAATGTCCCTTCGACTGTAATGGAGGCCATGTCCAGACAAGACACCCTACAGCCATTTAATAAAAGTAGCAAACTATCCCCTGCCACTCCACAGCGATCCGTAGTATTTCCACAGACTCCGTGTAGCAGAAATTTTTCTCTCCTGGATAAGTCTGGGTCCATCGAGTCAGGATTTAACCAGATCAGTATCAAAAACCAACGAGTTCTTGCAAGCCCAACTTCAACAAGCCAACTAAATTCTGAGTTCAGTGACTGGCATCTTTGGAAATGTGGGCAATGCTTTAAGACTTTCACCCAGCGGATCCTCTTACAGATGCATGTGTGTACGCAGAACCCTGACAGGTAAAGCCCAGGCTCTCTTTATTTCTATATCTACTGATAACCAGATCCATGCTTTCTTCTTTTATCAAGCTGTTATCATTTTCAAAAACAAACCATTATTATGAGGAGCCTGTATGACATAATTCATCTGCAGCTGCGTGAAGTAAGCTGATAAAAACTATTGCTTGCCTTCACTATTTGTAAAAACATTCAGTGCCTAAATGTGCAGATAAAAGGAAATAGCTAAGGATATAATCTTGTTTTTGGAATGGTTTGGTACATCTGATGGAGGCAACAGAATAGAATGAAAATTTATGAATATCATAGATGGAAAAAATGAGGTCAAGATAATGAAAAGTCTCTCTGTCTTCCAAAGATAATCTAACTTGCTGCTCAGTGGCTGTCATAGTCATTTCAGGGTTCACCTATAGTGTGCAATGCGTATGAACTTAATTAAGTACTAAGAGGTAATGAATTGGAATTTTTTGCTTAGTACTATTTTTCTTCATAGCATGCAAACCCATAAATCGTACAAAGCTGTCAAAAGGAAATACCTACTCCACCAGTGATGTGGAGGAAAACAGATGCCACTTATTCAATAAACTAATATCCACACAGAAGAAAAATGTTGACTAGATACCTCAGAGTCAAAGTTGGTTTGAAAGTTTGTCAATACAGAATTTTATGGCTGTGAACTGAGGATGAAATTTAGCTGAACAAGTGAATTAAAATTTCAGGTACTCTGACCGGTGGCACAGTAAATATAATGGAACCATTATTTATGAATCAAAGCTGGTTTATTTGACAGTTTTGATAGCCGGCAGGACAAAAGACAAAAATCAAATTAATTCAATAAAAAAGGCTGTCCGTGTTTTGTCTCTTCTTCAGCTGTGAGGATTTCAGCAGAACAGCTGAATCCCTGGAAGGTTGCTCTAAAAGAAGCATTTAGTTGTGAATTACAGTTAACAAAACACTACCAAAAAATAACAAAGAGTGAGTCTGTGCATGTGTTTGTGTGCATGTCTATGTCTCCTTGTGTACTTTGTGTACTATCTACATGTACACACATGCTCGTGTAATTCTAAGGGTGTGGAGAGAATAAGTGCATTTTTCCAGAAGAAAAGTCAAGCATGTCAGGGGCTAATTAGATCCCAAGCTAATATTAATAAAAATTAAAGAATTGATAATATTGTGGATGCAAACAAGCCCTTTCAACACTTTTCTGGACTTTATGCTTGCCTCAGCAGAAGCAAATGCCTTGCTAAGGAAGCTGTAGGACAGAATTGGTCATTTAAGTGTCACAATGTAGAATATTGGTCGTGAAAGGCCTGCTTTCCTACGTATCATGGACTTCTGTGTTTCCAGTATTAAGGCATCCTAAGCATACCGTAAAGTTTAAAATGGTGTATCCATCTGGAAGAGTCTTGAGACTGGAAAAGGCATGTTGTGAGGCCCTCCACATATTTTTTCAGTGATTCATCCAATCAGGTGTGACACTTAGATTTCATCCTTTACTTGAACCTGTGTCTTCCTTTATGAAGAAGCAAGTTGCACATAATAGTTAATGCAAGAGAAATCTCTCTTAATGGCACTATTCTTCACTCTAAGTGACAGCCAAATATTCATTTTGTCAGAGAAAGAAAATGAGGATAAGCCTATCATACCATTAGATGTTTCATCTTGGAAGTGAGAGATTAATTTTCAAAAATTAATTTTATTTCTTTTTATTTATTTCCTCCTAAGATGTTTGTGCCAAATATTTTCTGAAACACAGACTGGATTTCTGATCTTCCCTTTTACAACTGAACATTCTCATTAGTAGAGTTCTGATTCATGGTGTCTTACCTCTCACTCCCTCCTGTGCCTACCAAGCCAGCAGCTTCCTCAGGAAAGTCTGGAGAATTGTCATCTCAGAATACCCTAGGGCATAGTAGGAAATCATCTTGCTATGATTAAGGTCATTGCAGTTCATTCCGTGTTTGAAATTACCATAAATAGCAGGTACTGCCCTAGGATCTGGGTTCCCATATCCCTGCTTAGAAACCACTACAGTTTGAGCTTACTTCACAGGAAACTTTTTGTCTTTTAGCAGGTACCAGTTATTTAGTGATGCAGTGTCTAGGAAAAGCGGCCTTTGGTTTCTTAAACATGCTGCATTTTTCTAGATGAAAATTTTTTACAATGTTGTACCGTAAAAAATTGTAAATTTCCAGGACACATGAAACTAAGGTGTGATTTGTGAAAGAATACCTGCTTTCCAGTCCAAAGCACTACTAGATTTTTCTAGATGATTTTCTCAACGACATCTGCAGCACCACTCCAGCTGATAAACCACTCCTCATTTATTGTCAGCAATTTGTAAGCACACCAGTCACTGCATCTTTGATGTGACTGAAGCAGCAGAGCCTGTCACCTCTAGGAAATAGACTTCAGTCTATTTGTTCTGGCTTAGTATTTGTTTTGCAACAATGCTGTGCAGGAAACACACCTTTGAATCTATCCAGGAGTCTAATTCATGGTCTGAGATTTGAGAAAAACAGACCTCTTGAAGCTTGAGAAATCCAAACAAAGATAATACAACTGAGATTAAGAAAACATCTAAATGAGAGCAGACATAAAGCAGGCCATTATATACATAATTCCATGAAGTAGTAAGAAATATTGGTGACCCTATTTAAAAGGCAGATCACTTAATAAATAAAAATAATTAAAAATATTAGGAATCCCAAATAGGAGAAATTATTAAAATCACCTTCTGCGCTTTTCGGGGGTTTTTTAAGATAAATATTTTACTGGTTTACTTATATAATTCTCCCCTTACACCAATTTTTTTTTAGCTTGTTATGTTTTGTAGAGCTTCTCTTTGAAATTAAGGCTGATTGGGGTTAAAGTGGGTGTGAGAGGTACAAATTGAAATCTGTAATTCTTGAACTCAAGGACCTTCTGAGCCCTTCAGACCTTTTAATCCTTGCCCAGACAGAAGCAGTTTGAGAAGATATATCTAGAAGCAAGAGTTGAAAGTCTATATTTGTGGGGGTTTTTTTTGTTTATTTTGTTGGTGGGGTAATTTTTATTTATTTTTTTATTATGATTATTTCCTCCCTTCTGCTGCAGAAATTACCAACAATCCTGTTTGGGAGGCTCAAAAGAGGAGTAACCAAAACTCTTTATTACAATGAACAATTTTTAGAGAAGTTGATTTTGGTTTTTTAACAATAACCACTTTTCTGATAAAGACACAGTCCTTTTTAAAGACATCACTCTTCCATATTACTATGATCACCAGATTCAAGATACACTGGTGCTGTGAGAAGGAAGAAGGCTACAGTTCCCAGTTCTGTGTGGCATATTTTATGTATAACCTGTGTATCTGTGTGATATATATTCTTATTGTCTGCCAGGTATTCAAGCTGAGAATCTGTGAAAACACATTCCATAAATGTGTTAATGGATGATAGATTATGGGTGTGATCTGGCACCCACAATTCTCTTTACTCAAAAGATATTATTACACTGAAGCTTTGCAATATCACCTCAATATTAAATAATAAGCTGGTTTTGTTTTGTTTTTCCTAACAGGAAGTTGAGGTTATCAATGTAATAGATGTTTTTCTCTAAGATCATGTCTTTGTCCATTTTGCATTTATATTTTCATTATAGGTTCTGTGTCTTTGACCTTGACACACTCTGCTAATTGATTTGAATCTCTCCAAAACAGACTTAGAAAAAATGTGGGTTTTGAGAAAGAGTTGTCTATTTCTGTTTATTGAGTGTTGCTGAGTTAAAGTAAACTTCATGCTAAATTTAATGCTGGTTCTTGCATAATCTTTTCATAAAGGTTTGCAAGTGCCCTGCACTCAGAGCTAATAATAATAACAGGTGTACAGAGCAGCAACTCTTCCTGACAGCTTCAGAAGCTCCGAGTGTGCTGGCTTTCTGCTTTGGCTGGTTTCTTCACAAACATTTGTAACAGATGATTGCAGACCTTCCAGCAGGTCCAGCTTTGCCATCTCTGCTTCTGCATGGTGCCTGAGGTGCTTGGGACCACAGCTGTGCTGGCTAAGGGGAACACCAAGGCAGCAGGGGATGTGGAGTCCAGAGGTAGTGAAAGTACAGACCCATGGCTCTGCTGATGCTAGAGATGTTTCTCTGTGCACGTTAGCCATATCCTGAGATGTCACTTTGTTCTCAGCCTTAATTCAACTTACTAGAAGATGCCATTCCTCAAAAATACCTTCATGTGAGAACAACTGTGACCTAACCCTTCTGACTGCAGCTGTGCTCTTAAAGCTGTTCATTGTATAAAGGCCTGGTCATGAAAAATGGTGCTGGCCCCAGTTCAACCTGCTTTGCTTGTGGGGTTTCTTGCAGGGGCTGTGATGTGGCAGCCTTCACCCTATAATAATAAGAAACACTGTAGTGAATTTAAGGGAGCCCTGTGTCCCACTCTTTGAGACCTTGAGATCAATCACCCTCTTCCAAGCCCAGGAGCATAGAGGAAGTCAGGTAAAACCACCAAGATGTCTGCATGGATGAATGGGGAACTCTTGAATGAATTCAAAGACAAAAAGGAACCCTCACAGGATGCAAGCACAGACAGGCAGCCTAGGAGCTATACAGACAGATTTTTTAAGCAGTCTGGAATCCCTTTGGGAAAGCTATAGCCTTGATAGGATTGATAGGATTAAGTGTGGGCAGGGACATCTAGGACAACAAAAGCTTCTGTTGTTACACTGGTGATAAAAGGAAGACCAGGGAAAATGTGGGTCCTCTCAAGGAAGCAGCAGGCCTGGTGACCTGGGACATGGAAAAGGCTGAGCTAGTCAGTAACTTCACTGGCACATGTTCCAGTCACACCACCAGTGTCACAGAAGGCAAAGGCAGGGACTGGGAGAATGAAGCACTGCCAACTGTAGAAGATCAGATTGAAGACTGTCTAAAGATGCTGAAGATGAGTAAGCCCATGGGGCCTGGTGAGAAGCATGTGCATGTCCTGAGAGAAATGGTGGATGAAGTGGCTAGGCCACTGTCTGTCACATTTGAGAAGTCACGGCAGTCTGGTGAAGTTTCTGTTGATTCAAAAAGGGGTCACATAATCTCCACTGTTAAAAAGAAAGAGCAGGACAGTCTCACCTTGGTACTTCGCAAGAGCGTGGAGCAGATTCCCCTGGGAACCAGGTTAAGGCACATGGAAAAAACCGCGGAGACTGATTGACAGCCAGTGTGATTTCACTAAAGGCAAGTCATGCCTGACAAATTTTGTAGCCTTCTACAACAGTGTTTACAGGGTTGGTGAATAAAGAATAGAGGCTGATGTCATCTACCTGGACCTGTGCAAAGCATTTGCACACAGCAGCCTTGTCTCTGAAGTGAAGAGCCATAGATTTATTTGATGGTCAGATCTCTCAATGGATAAGGAATTGGCTGGAAAGTTGCACATAAAAGAGTTGTGGTCAATGGCTTAATCTCCCAAGTGGAGACCAGGGATGTTCCTTAGGAGCTGCTATTTGGACCGATGCTATTTAGCACAACAGTGTTTGTTGGTGATGGGGACAGTGGGATCAAGTGCACCTGATGACACCAGGCTATGAGGGGCAGGTGACATGCTGGAAGGAGGGGATACAGTGACCTTGGAAATGTGGGACTGTGTGAACATCATGAAGTCCAACAAGAGCAAGTGAAAGGTCTTAAATGTGGGTTAGGGCAACCCCAAGCACAAATATGGACTGAGTGGAAATGGACTGAGAACATCCCTGAAGAGAAGGACTTGGAGATGTTGGTGAATGAGAAGCTGGGCTTGAGGTGGATGTGCACTCACAACTCAGAAAGCCAAATATGTCCTGGGCTGTGTCAAAAGCAGCACGGGCAGGAGGTGATTCTCACCTCTACTGAACTCCTGTAAAACCCCACCTGAAGCACTGCATCCAGCTTGGGGATTCTAACATAAGAAGGATGTGGATCTGCTAGAGAGTCCAGAGGACAATCCCAAAGATGATCAGAGGGATGAAGACAGGTTGAGAGTCTGAGCCATTCACTGCTGAGAAATTAAGGACTCAGGGACACCTTATATGAGCTTTCCAGTACACAGACGAGCCTGCAAGAAAGCTGGAGAGAGACTTTTTGTGAAGACATTGAGTGATAGAGCAAGGAATAATGTCTTTAAAATGGGTAAAACTGGTCTTTAAAGAGGGCAAATTTAGATTGGGTGTAAGAAAGAAATTCTTTAGTATGATGGTAATGAGACAGACTTGAAATTTTCCCACAGAATCTGTCAGTGACACATCCTGGGAATGATCAAGGCCAAACAGGATGGGGCCTTGAGTGGAAGGTGTTCATTCCATAGCAAGGGGAGCAATAGCCCATAGCAAGGGGTTGGAATCAAGATGGTCTTTAGGGCCCATTTCAACACTGGACATTCTATAAATCTATGATCATGTTGGTTTTTAACTTCTTAGTCATCAATAGAGAGGAAAACACTTTTAATCACATGCCAGTCTCCCCTTTCAGCTGGTGCTTTTCTAGCTCTTTTTGAAGAAAAAGAGTGCTATGCTATGCTATTTTGTCTTACTGGGCTAAGAGAGTTTCAATGACAAAGTTACAAGTATTCAAAACTCACTCTTACAAGCACTTTCTCTACTAAGAATTGCACTAGAATTCCATATGACACCTGAAAAAAGCAAATTTCATATGCCCCTTCACTTCTGAAGAGGCCACACTAAAAACCTATAAAAGAAATAATTAGAAAATGCAATGGAAACTAATGATTGGATTTTTCAAGGTTGTAATATTCAAAGAGTTAGTAATTTATGAGGTAGAAAATAAATTTAAAACACTTAGATATACTTAGGAGTCAGAATTTGGAAAAGATTTTTTTTGTCAGAAGAATAGTAAAAGACAAAAAGCTATGTCAGTTTTGCTAAATGAAAATCTAGAAAGAATTAATCCAAATGTACAGCTGTCTCTCAGTAGCTATTTCAGATAAAAGCATACGGATTTTTCTATTCTCTTAACATGCTTTCTACATATAAGGGACTCTACATTCGCTGCCCAAAGCAAGAGGTTTGGGGAGCTTCAGTAAGTCTTACAGGGAAGCATGAGTTTTGTACTGGTCCCATAAGTGATGTAGTGTCACACAGAAAATTATCAACTCCAAAAGTAAACAAACTTTAAGATAGGAAAAACATCACCAAGGAGAAAAATCATTCAAGAGATTGTCTAGCTTAGAGAGCTGAACTTGTTCCTTAGTGTTTTTGTTTTGAAAAATGTGTCTTGAACAACTTGGAAAAACTCAAAATATAGATTACCGCAAAACCTGAAAACTACTACATTAGAATTGCTCTCAGAATTTCACTTTAAAAGGCCTGTTGTTCCTATATGGGCCATTATATAGTCAGAGACTAGGATTAGGGTCTCTAGAAAAAGCTGATAGATTCTAAATCTCAGTAAGCCTAGATATCTTATCAATAAAGCATGGTATTAATAACAACAGTGTAATTTTTCCCAGAGGAATATTATCTTCGGGGTAATTAGATTTCTTTTACACTCAAAAACAAAGCTGTGGAACTAAAAGCTCCCACTAGGTGTTTAATAAAAAACATTAGAACTATTTCTGATGGCTGTCAGAACATCATTCTCATCTGCACATTGCTGTAATCAGTTTAGCTGTTCTTAACTGTAACTTGAAATTACTATCTGTTAAGATTTTGATTCTCACGGATATTGTGAAGCTCAAGAGAGTACAATACAGATTGTGGCTATTCCAAGGAAATTCCAAGGAATTTTTCTGAGCTGGGAGTCTAGCAGTGGATTTTTGAACGTGCAGCCTATGAAGACCAACATTTCTGTCACTTTGTTGCTGCTCCTTCTTGTCTGCAAAACTCTGTTATAGCGAGGTCACCATCTCAATTTATTGTCCCAGTGCAGACAAAAGTGATAGCAGAAGACATAACTGCTACATCAAAGGCAGGCGTGCTCTGCCCATGTCAATGTAGTCACTGAACCGAGCATTGCTCGTGCTCAGTCCTTCAGCACCACGCTCATTTTTTTTGAAAAATAACATATTGATTTTATTTTCTTCCAAGAAAAAAAATTCTGAGCACAGTGAAATGGTTACCAGAGAACAGAATTATAACATCTGTACTTACTGAATGTAAAAAATTTTTTGCTCTTTGAAAAAGAGTAGTAGCCAAAAGTTTTCAGAAGTTGGCATATTTAAATCTGCAATTGTGCAAATTGAAGCATTTTTAAGATGTTGTAGTATTTGAATGCATTTTTAGGCTCTCATTTTAAAATTAATTTTGCCTAATAGATGTAATTTTTCTAAGCTTTCAAAAAATACGTATTTTAGTACCGGGCTTATTTTCTTGAGTGTAAGACAGTGAAATATATTCTGAGTATTTTGAAAAGACATATTTTGACCCAATGAACTCGTATTGTTTGGCACCACAGTGTTCACTTATATCTGGTTTGAAATTTTGACTGTTTCCAGACAAGTTACAGTGTGAATTTTCACTAAATTCACATTAAATTAATCACATTGATTTATTTATCACTTAAAAACCCAAAAGATTAATTAGCTTTATGTAGCATTGTATCATTTTTTGTGGTTGCTGTTAAAAATAGATAACCAGAGGCTAATAGATGTTAATGGTCTCCTTCACTATTTAAAAAATCAATGTTTCTTGGATACAGAATGCATTATTGCACTATTTTGCTTAAAAGTGTGTGATTACTGTATTCACCAATTATTTCTGTTTTACCAACTTTTGAAATTTCATACCAAGTTTGATAAATATTTTCTGTGCAAGTTGACTTTGGATTCCAAGAAAGGTGAAAGCTGGAAATGTTACTATTTGTCTTCCAGTAAGAGAAACATATAAACACTTTCTTGTTTTTTAGTGAGGTTTTTTTTTGGTTGTTGCTTGTTTGGGTTTTTGTTTGTTTTGTTTTGTTTTGATTTGATTTGTTTTGTTTTGGTTGGTTGGTTTGGGTTTCTTTTAATATTATTTTACATATATCTGTGCATCTTTAGGGCCATATCATCTAAATTACCTTTCCACAGCGTTTATATATTACTTTCAAACTTGTTGGAGAGTAGCTAGATTTTCAAATGCAAGTAATTAAAATTGTAAGTTATTGAGTTATTGATGAAAACTGAGCTATTAATCAAGCTAAAAAATTCTACAATCAAGGTTCAGTGCTCTGAAGCACTGTAAAATAATAGTATTTGTGTTCAGTGATGCAAGTAGCCACAATTAAGCAGTTCACTTGACAAATGAGATAGTTCACTTTATTTTGCACTTAATTGAATTGTACATGCCTGGTCACCATTGTCTCTTTCCCTTTAGTTTTGGTTTCTAGCCATTTAAGCATATACATTTATTACAGAGAGAGCAATAAAATTGTGTTGGCCATTGGCTCTGGAAATGCAGACACCAAGAGTTAAAATGTTGTGTAGGGTAAAAATCATTATTATCCCTCCAGAAAAAAAACCCTCTTAATTTTCTTAGCAAAACACCTGATAAGCGTTCAGGACTCTGCTACTAACTTAAAACAAATGTGAAATTAAAAAA
>VXBR01012225.1:177567-218837 GCA_013400215.1 Cisticola juncidis | reverse complement strand
AAAAAAAAAAAAAAAAAAAAAAGTAGGATGTTGATATTAAGCCACTTTTACCAAAGAGAAATATATAGACATGATTTCTGGCATTTTATTTTAGTTAGCATTTAAGCAGACCAGTCTCACATTGAGGTCTTGTATTCTTTTTTCTGTGTTTGCAGTCTTCTTGTTATGATTCTGAATTTCTAACATATCAGTCAGTTTTGTGTGTTTGTTTTTTTGTTATGTTTACTTTTATGAAGATGTGTTAAAAAAACTTGAGTTCTGTGAAAACCTGAGTTCTGGATTTCCTTTCAAAATCCCCAGAAAAGTAATTTTCAGTCTAGATGGGAGAAAAATGTTGATAAAATATAAAGATTTTCAAGTGAAATAAGAAAACAGAAAGATAATTGTAATATGGTGATCATTTTTTCCAAGTCTCTTATTGAAAGAGGTGATCTCTAAAAACCCCCACAACAAAGTGAGGAGTTTAATTGCGAATAGTTACAGAATACAGCTAGGATATACACATAACCATCAGACATGCATTTGCAAGTAAGAGTGTAGCTGGCACCAACAGACAGAAGATTTCGTGAGTCCCGCAGCTCCGGTGTGTGTGGGTCTTTTTTTTACTAAGGAATGCAGTGTTGAGTTTGAGAGAATTAAGGCAGGCATACGATGTGCAGCGCACTCTCACTAGTTTGCTGGATTACGGTTTTTGGGCCCCACAGAATCTCAGTTAATTCCTGCCCAAGATTTTCACATTTTTGAAAGAGGTTGTGATGTTTTGGGTATGTGTTTCACAAGAAACACCCAGAGAAGATCAGGAGCTCCCTTCTGTGTGGCTTCGGGCTCTTGCCAACAGAAAGCAGTGACGGCTGCTGTTTCTCTCTCCCACTGCAGGCCCTACCAGTGTGGCCACTGCTCCCAGTCCTTCTCCCAGCCCTCGGAGCTGAGGAACCATGTTGTCACACACTCCAGCGACAGGCCCTTCAAGTGCGGCTACTGCGGGCGCGCCTTTGCCGGGGCCACCACACTCAACAATCACATCCGGACACACACTGGGGAAAAGCCCTTCAAGTAAGTACTTGAAGCCAGCAGCTTTTGCCAGCTGAGATTATAGAGAGAAATGCATTACTGCTGCTCATTAGCATCACCAGCACCCCGCAGAGTTTCCTTTGAAAGCCAAGGTCAGACCATGGGGTAAAACAGCTAGTGGTGCTGTTAAAATCAGAATTTATATGGGTTTGATTTGGGGTTTCTTGGGAGCCTTGCACGATTTTCTGTTCTCTAATGATACCTTGATGGTTTTAATTGTGTCAAGCTGCTGCCAGAGAATCACAGCTAAAAATATGATCAAGACTGAGACAGGCCACACTGTTAGAACATTAATATGATTCTTTGGTATCTATATGATGAGGTAGATGGAACTTCACTTAAAAGTTAATTTATCTCTAGTTATATGTGAAAAATATGCAACTTCTTTTAGTCTCAAAAACACTGGATTAAAAATATAGCTCTGACTTGCGGCATAAGTTTTAAAACATCATAGTAATAAATGGATAGTGTTCAGATGTCCAAGATAAGAAAAAAACAAGCCACCTAATAAAGATGATCTTACATTAAACAGGCTTTGTTAATTTTTTAATTTTGTTAGTTTTTAATTGCTGATATTCAAGCTAAGCACATAGCAGTCTCAGAAATCTTCAAGCAGAGCTCATTTCCAGTCATAGTGCAGCTGATACAGGTATATTTTGCCTTCTGTTGTGCAAGACTGCCTACATAACTGGATATGTTTTCCAAAGCAGAGGAAATATATCCCATACTTGTGTCTTTGTCTTGGCTGAACTGACAGGCTCAGAGTATACGTATGTGGTCACTGGAGTAATTCCACCTAACGTATTGATATCACTTCTTTTGGAAGCTTCCTTTTGGATTTCTTTTGGATGTTCCTAAGAGGAAGGGGAATAAATGTAGAGGAAGGTTTGTGTCTCTTCCAGTTCTCCGAGCACTGTCTGTTCTCTGTCTACTTTTCTCTGTTTGTCTTTTTTTTCTACTTTTGCCAAACTGTTCTTTTGATCTGGTTAATGTAAGAAAGCTCAGCCATGGGGCCTCATGTCAGAACCCCTCATAACAAGCCCGACAGAGATACTGGTGCACGCTTTTCCTCCATATAAGGTTGGAAGGAAGCATGGCCTCCACACATGTCTTTGCTGGGGCAAGGGGACAGAGCTGGGAACAAAATTATGCATATCCAGCACAGAAGAACTTGCATAGCAGAAGTCATGGTGAGGATAGTGTTGTAGGAGGCAAAACATGGAAACTCAGTACATCTAAATATCGACTTCTTTTGAACCAGTCTCTTGAATGCTCAGAGCCCACAGAAAGTGAGCCAAAAATGGTGTGAGCAATCAGATTGATTTTATCTAGTTGCTGTGTAAATAGATTTTAGTAATTAATGGAAGAGGTTTCCAGGTCAAAATGGAAAATAGATTTCATTTAATGTTAAGGTGTTACTTATGTGTAACCTTGTTGACTCCACTTAATTTTTTTCCTTAACATCCTGTTTTTGTCATGTTTCCAATAGATCTGCTATTTTGCCCCATTTAGAGTCATTATTTTCCCCCTTTGGTTTACTAATTTTTTCCCCCCTTTTCCAAATGGGCTTGATTACAGAACAATTTCATTTGTGAAAGAACTTAATATATGTAATGCAACTAACCAGAGGGCTGGGATTTGTTTGTTTGTGTATTTTTTATTCTGCCCTGCTCATGAGCAAATATATAAGTATTCCAGGATGTATCAGACTAATCCTTAAGTTACAGCACAGAGGAACAACAACAGCTACAAAAAGGGTGTTTGCTTTGTACTAGTTCTTTATGACGTATGACATAATATCAGTTGTGCAAGATGTTTTTTAGTTTCTTCCTTAAACACTAGAAATAGTAGCACCATTTTCTCTCTAGAAGGCTTGTTGAGTATTTGCAGTAAGCTGACTAACAACTTCATGTGAAGCTAAAACTGGAGCTGCAGATCTTCCAATTCCTGCCAGTCAGATAAGAGGACAAACAAGCCTTGATCCTGCAAGCTGTTCAAAAGGGCAGATTTGTCTCTCACTGAGGACTGCTTGCATTTGAGAGAGAAGGGGCAGAAAACTTATCCAGAAATCAATCTATTATCGCTGCTTGAGGAAAAAGAGAGAGCTGCAGCTCATCTTGATGTCTCGTCACTGTTTAAATTCTCCTTTGGAAAAGGGGTGCACAGGATCTGGTAACAAGAAAGTTTAGGGAAAAAACCCTCAACAAATCCTATTAAGCAAGAACCATAAATAGAACAAACAAAATTTGTCTTTTGATCATGTAATTTAGGTTTAATATGTTTGTTTATGAAGGAGCTTTGAGTGTACACTTACAAAAAAACCCAAAAACCCCCACCAAGACATTGGAAAAGCTCACTGAGATAGTATTTCTGTACCTCAGAGAATTTTGTATTTGTGGTGATGTACACACTTCTTTTAAATAATATTTTTAATATTAGAAAGAACTGCCATACATGGCTAGTGATAAATTACTTAAATTCTAGCGAAGTTATTTTCAAAATAACAGATATAATTTTGGAGATGTTACTAGGCTCAATTTTAAATGTGCTTCTGCTGTGAATGCAGTCTCATGATTTCTAATGCAACCAGGTTCATAAGTGGTATATGACATATTACAGTAGCATGAATTGTCAGCAATTTCAAACACTAAGTATATTTATGCATATTTTTTTCCAGAAGTCGATTTTAAAAATGGTGAACATACGGTGACAGTATTTAAAAAAATATTTCAGATTAATTGTTTTGTAAGAGGACTTTTGGGATTGGTTAAAAAGCTTTTTCTGTGAGAGGGCATTTTCTTTGTAGGTCCTAGGTAATTTTGGATGTATGGTGGAAGACCTTTCTATTTGCTTTTCATTAAGATAACAATGCTAAGTGAGGTTATCTGTAGTCAAAGCTTTAGCTGAATTTGACTTTTCATGTCATCACAAGCTATCAAGCCAGCCTCACCACTGTAAAGTTTTTTGTGTATTCTTATCTTACTGAAGTCTCCACTATGGCTGCTCGTCTGGGAACAAAGCTCTTAAGTAAATTAAAATGCAGGAGAAAAAGGAAAATTATTTGTCACCTCCATTCTCTTAAATTTTTCTCACCCCCTCCCTCCTCCCCTTTCAGCAAAATTAAAAAATAGTGAGGGGACTTGCCTGCAGAATCAGGGTTATGCAAAGATCTAATATTTAGGGGTCATCCCAAAAGAATTAAGAGGAAAGATTCTTTCAGCCTGCAACAGCTCACATTTTTACATTATTTCCTACTGAAATGCAAAACTGAGGAGCATTCATTTTAGGTTGAATATGTATGTTGTACCTGAGTAACATTTCAGTGTTGTCAAGAGGGATTCCTTTTGGTTGATAGTTTTTCTTATATTTTTGATACCCTTCCAAAGGAGTTTAAAATGTAGTGTTAAATGTACTTGTTGAATGAAATATTAAAATATATTTTGGGAGTATCATATTAATACTTTGAAATTAAAAAGATTTTAGAGAAAATATTTTTCTCTAAAATAGATCCTCATAAGCATTTTCTCCATCCAAAGCCTTTCACAGAGGTTGACATAAATGTGCAAATTGAACCATTCCTCTCTATAATCCTCACTGTCAATGTTTTGAAAGCACTATGAAGCAAACAAGCAGACCAATAACAACAAGGGCTATCTAAACAAAATCAGAAATCGCAATATGGTAGAAATATCCCAAAACTCTTGGTGCACTTTGTGAACTTAAGAACAATTCTGTTTGTCCACACATGCAAATCATACCAGGAAATCTTGTAGCAGGGTGAAGTCTTGAGGCTGAGGAGATGGAATGCTATAGTACATTGTTCCTTACAATTATATTGTACACATACATTGTAAAAGAATGTAACATGGATCTAGTTTTCACTGATGGTACCTAATTGTTTGAGGACTCTGGAATTGCTTTGGACCTATATGCATCTGGAGCTGTTTAAATTCCTTTAAAGTACCATCAGATGGCCCTAAGTGGAAATGAAATTGTATCTCAGTTAATAAGTGTCATTATTGCCAATACATAGTGCAGGTTTAACCAAAATTTGATATGTCCAGCATTCAGGCTTGGGCTCAGCCCAGTGGTACCTTGTTATGTGGTTACATGAGATATAGACTCTTTTTCTTTTGTGACAATTTTGACTACTGCTCAACTTTCCAATACAACATTAAACATGTATGGTACAGGAATATGCACACAAAAACACACACATGCTCACCAGTCTCATGGACAGAGCTTAAGGGAGAGGTTATTCTGCTATGATGGGGTGCAAAAGAATGCTTAGCAGAGGTAGAGACTGCATAGAGTGCATCACAATCCAGGAGAAAAATATTCCTGCTCTTCCTCCCATTCCTACGTGCTGTGAGACAGTAATGCTGACTGCTGTGACACTATTATCTTCACCTTTTCTATCAGTTTGTATCCAGCAACAACTTCACTGGACCACATTGAAAAGAGGAATCAGGAGCCTAATACAGATCTCTGCCCATAAGCCAGGTACTTATATATCCAAAACTATGGTCCTGAAAGCACCACCCACACCATTTGTAAGATCCTAGAAAATCCTAGGCACCTTGGGTACTATCTGAAGGTTACGCAGGGAAGAAAGTCCCTTGCCAGAGGCTTTATTCTGACTTTTGCCCAAGGGCTGTGTAAGCCCAGATATCACAGTTTGACCAGCAGCAATGGCTGGCACCCACAGCCCTCCTGTTCATAAAGGGTTGATGCTGATATTGAGGGATTTTTCCTTTTTCTGTTCTCTCTTTAGCATCCCTCTTTCCTGTGCCTTTATGTTAGTGTATCAGCCTGTAGCTGGGAAGGCAGAGCACTCCCACAGCAGAAGAATCTTGTGGATAAAGGATGGGAAGTTGTATTTTAAAGAAATGTGGTAAACCTTTCTCTGCATTTTCACTAGTAGTGCAAGGTGCTAAGTGAATACCTGCCCAAGTCTAGCCTCCCAGACAAGCTCCAGAAAGGGTAAGGAGGCTTGCCACAGAAAATTATTTTAGTGGGTAACACTGTATTTGATCACTCTGTAGCCGTTATCTAAGCCATTAATGGTGTCTAGGCATCCTGTTAACCCTGTATTTTGTTTATTTGGGCAAGATCTTAAAATCAGAGTTGCCACACCCAATTTTATAGGTTATTTTGCAACTGTATCACTTACAGCTTCGTTAGGCAAGAATCCAAGCCTCCTATTACTCATCAAGCAAAGTACTTGTCTTTGTAGACATCAAAATAACAAAACTATCAAGTTCAACTAGTCAGTAATACCTCATATAGACTAAGTTAACCCCCCTGCCATAAAATTGATTATAATGCCTCTGTGATAGATATATATGTATGTATATAAAAATAATACAATAATTTGCAAGTTTGTCAGGCAATGAAAGGTAGTATATTTTGACACACTAATCCAGTAAGTAATCAGTTTTCTAATAAACAATCAGCAGTGCACTAATGTGTCATCAGCACTTCAGGAGCTCTGGAGAGTGGATGATCTGCACATAGACGTTAATGAATACCCCAAAAATCATTAAGTAATCAATACTTCTGAGTTATTTTCATTGAGCTGATAGGTCTGATACATTAAAGCTGACATTTTACATTTGTCAAGATCACAGTGCAGTTTTTAACAGTGGCATAGGATGTTAAAAATATTCCATGAAAGACAATCAGGGAAATACAACTTAAAAGTGTTGACATTTTAGATTGGTACAGTAACCCAGATAAATTACTCTGTAACATCTGTGCTAAATAGTCCTGAAGCAAAACTTTATCACTAAAAATTATTGATGTGAAGAATACCCGCAATTATACTTATGTGTAAATATCTTATTTTTTTAATAAGCAGATCACTGACAGGTCACATCATTGAAGAGAGAAAGATTAAAATGAATTTGCTGAGTCCATTGTTTTCCTCACTTCTCCTTTGTAGGTGAGGAATTCATTGCAGTGATACTCTTATGAAAACCTTATTTGGAGACAAAACATCACATGGTACAATTAAACCAAAGATGGCTTTTGAAGCAAGCACCGTACAGGAAGGATCTGACTCATCAAACACCCCTCTCTGGTGTTCAGAATGCAAATCAAAAAGGCAGCATTTGGGAGATTAAATACAGGAGTTTGTCTTTAAGAGCAGGGATCAAGGATTAATTCCAAGGCAACAATAGCCCCTATTCTATCCTCTCTAATATTCAACGCCTTTGTTTGTTCACTCACACACTGTTTTTCTTGCACTATGGTTCTGTATGAGAGGACAAGGTAGGAAGAGACACAAAATAAAAGTGAAGCAACACTGATTACTGTTATGAGTTTTTGCTCAACCTACAGATTTCTTAAATAGTTTGGATGTTCTCAGATAATTAAATAACAACTATCTCTATGTGCCTTTTAAAAATGAATCCCACTACATTGTCAGATCAGATAAACAAAGAGTTTTCTCTTGTTCTAGGACTGAATGATTACCCCTTTGTGATTTCTCATCCTCCAATAGGCAATGGTGGATTTAAAAAAAGCAGAAGGTGAAATTCTATTTGTCATCAATTTCTCTTAGGGGATACAGAGCAGAAAACTGCAGACAAGCTGCCTCTTTGATGGCTCACTCCTAAAAATCTCTTTTTGTTCTTTATCTATTTGAACTGACAGTGATCAGAGCTACAGCAGGACAGGCCTCTCTGGAGAAATCACCTTCCCCCTGTCTATTGACAGATTCCTTTGCTCTGAATCAGACAGGCCTTGTCCCATCATAGGCATCAAGGCCTTGGAAGTAGCCACCAATTAAACCTCTTGAGCCAGTAAAATCTGAAGCCACTTTTGAGTGTCTGTTCTGATTAGGCAGGATGAGACAAAGCCCATCACCCCCCCCAGAGCAGCTCCCTGGTCTCAATTTTCTCTCTTGCCTTCACCAGGTGCGAGAGGTGTGAGAGGAGCTTCACACAAGCCACCCAGCTGAGTCGACACCAGAGGATGCCCAATGAGTGCAAGCCAATAACAGAGAGCACAGAATCAATTGAAGTGGATTAACTGATTGACTGGTTGGAATTAAACTGCAAGGAAAGTCATGATTAAATGTCACGGACACTTAAGCAAAACCAAAGATTTCCTCTGAGCAACTTTCAATCAGTCCCAGAAAACCAAAAGCAGTAATAAAATAAGTAAGATGTTAAGAGATATTGATCCTGGCATGGAAGTGAGACCAGGAAAGAGATTATTTATTTATGACGAGGGATGAGTCTTATTTCAATTGACAAGTTATTTGGGACTGTTAACATTTCAAGTCCGTTCCTGTATTGCTTTAATTCTAAAAGCCTTTATAATTGTTATTTAATGCCAAAGTGAGGGATCTCAAGGGTTCTTCTGCTCATAGTTATGACTGAGAATGCACATGGACTTGTTTATTGTTGCACCTTTTTTTGTAGCATGACTCAAAGGACCCAGATGTAATCTGTACATTTGGCTGGGCTGGACTAAGTTGATCTCAACACTGCTGTCATAGAAATTGCTGTGTGGGATGGATAGTGATCACGAGCTGTACCTGGGTCAGTGTCAGCCACCTCAGACCAAAGGGCATTCCATTTCAGTAGTCTGATGCCTCACATTGTGTGCACTTTTTCATGCAAGTAGTTTGTAGTGGCATTGATATTCTGGGAAAGAAAAAAAAAAACAACAACAAAAGCAAGAAGAAAAATAGTAAAAAAAATGGAATGTTGTATATCTGCAAATATACATTATGTAAAGAAATGTGTAGGAAAACTGTGTTAAACTAATAGAGCTTTCAAATTCAGCCTAATAGCTATAAAAGACAGAGGTGGTAGAAAGTATTTTAAACACTAAATATTCCAGTCCATGTGTAAATCATATTACAAGGAGCAGAAAACCGAGAAGATACTTTTGGTTTGGGTAACTGATTTAATGTCATGTTGATTTCTAAGAAAACCAAACAGAAATCCAAACTATAGTCCATTGATATTTTTAGTCTGTTATCTGGATCAAATTGGAAATGCTCCTGTATTAGATGAAGCTTTCAGTACAGTTGGGCTGAGCTTCAAACAAAAGACAAATCCGAATACAGATACTTCGTAATTTTTGGAGACTTCACAGCATTCACTTCATGGAAATTTGGCTGATACAGTGAATGAAGGAAAGCCAAAATATTCCCAACATAAATGTAAAAAGCTCAGATGTCATTACATTGGTTTGATTTAACAATTTCCATATTGGCTTTTTTCCCATGCTTTTATCCATGATGTATTTCAGATTTCACGATTTTGTCTAAGCAAAATATCTTTTCACTTTTAGAGACCAGTGGCTTTTGTTTATATATTGATTGTCTCAATGTTAGAACTGTAGATTGATAAAAATGTTGAAAAAAAGAAAAAAAAAGAAAAAAAAAAAGAAAAAAAGAGAAAATAAATTAAAATAAAAGAAACAGAATCACAACTACCAAGAAGCAAAACATTAACAGTCTGAGGTCATGCTTTATTATAAGGTAAAACTACAAAATAAAATTGTGGAGAATATGGGGATTAAAACAGAATAATTCAGTTTTGTACCAAAACTGAAGTGCTGAGTGGCTCATAAGGGCTCAGTTGATTATATTAAATATTTTAAACACATATATGGGGATGATTTTAAATATGTAGAGAATAAAGTATCCAGTTCTGTAAAGGGCTAGACAGAATCAGCTACAAATTTAACACCAGGTTCAGAGCATTTATGAATTCTGCAAAGAGCTCAAGCAGAAAAGGAGCTTACAGTAAAATTCAAATGCATTTAAAAGGAGTTTAAAAGCTGAGACATCCATTCTGCATGATGTTCATTTATTATATTCTAAAAACTACACTGCACAAAGCTTTGCAGGGAATTACTTCAGGAGTATTTGTGTTTGGCCATTGAAAATGTAAAAAATATTTGTGGGGGAAAAAAAGATTTTTTTTATCATTGTTCTAACAAATAACAGATTATTTCATAAAGAAGCTTCATCTCTATGAGTTTTCAGCTCTATCTCTGAGTGCAGAGGTATGTGGATCGAGTGATTCTGCCACCTGCCTGACTCTATCCTCAAAACTATGAGAAACTCTTAGCTACTTTATAAATGTGTTTGTTTGTTTTTAGATTCATGGAAGCATGGGAAGCTGGGTAGGAAGACTTGTAACTTAAAGGTGACTATTTGAACATTGTTTTGTTCCTAGTAAGGTTAATGAAACAGAAGAAACCAAAATATAATCCTAAACCTTTCAGACACTCATGTCTGGCAGTTCACATTTTCCCTTATTTAAGTGACTTAATGTAAAGTAATATTGTGGTGGGGCACCAACTTTTAGTTAAATATTTGAACAGTATCTATTGATCATTTCTGCAAGCAAACAGTTGAAAAAAGAACAAGAGATCAGAAAATTTATAAATTGAATGAGTGGGAAAATGCCATGCTCTGAAAAGCTAATGTAAGCTAAGTTAGATCAGTGAGCTGTGCTGTTGCATTATCTAAACATGCTCTCATGGTCAGGATGAGGTTGGTGGCAGCGAGGAACACTCCACTGTAATTGAATGAATCATGTAGTGCAAATAGTACCTAAGTATGTGCTTACAGATATTGCAACTTCCCTGCTGGCTACAGGTAGGCTTACTTGTATGTTTTCATTTAAACATGTCTAAATATTCTGCTGAATGGGTGTGAAGTAAAGCTCAATTATTTCAAGATTGTACTGGATTTTTTTTTTTAAAAATGCACTAGAATAGTTTGTCTGCAAAACTTATTTTATTTTCCTTCCAAATAATTCTCTCTAGTGTAAATCACGATGTTGTTCCGTATGCCTAAACACAATTTCAATTATTGTATTTTGCACATTGCATTTTCACAACAGATTTGGCAGCATACAAAAGCAATACAGTGGAAACCTATGATTTCATAATGGTGTTTTCTTGAGTACCTCATTTGGCATTCTGTTATAGTACGGCAAATGTAAAACCAATGTGAACAAGTTAAAATACATTCTAGGTTTAGACTAAGCAAAATTCAGTTCCTGTCTGGACTTCCCAAATGCTGAATGAGTTTCAGTTCATGTATCAGAAGAACAACTGTACATTTAGGTCTATTATTTTTACAATATGTGTTTGCACATATTGTGTTTGCACTGAAGCAGTAGGTATAATACAATTATCTTTAAATGTAGTGATTATGTGCCTGCCATTTCAGAATTTCTGAAGCACTTGGCATCTTTATTTTGTAGTTTGGTAAAAAATTACAGGCTTTTGGGTTTTGATTTCTTTTTGTCCAACCCTGAAAATGTTGGAAATCATATTTAAAAATTGTGCCTAGTTCTGATTCTTTTTCAGTGTGGAATTAATTTTTATATATTCATAGAGTTATACCTTTCAGAAAGACTTTAGATCCTTTATAAATCTACATATAGCCCCTAAAGATGATAGTTTTAAATATAATTTGACTTTCCTCCCATGAAAGAAACCTGAATTGAGAATAATACAATAATTACAGCACATTACATGAAACTTACAAGAAATTATCTGTATACCTTTTACTTTTGGTAACATCATCTCTGCTTTGAATTCATATTTATTTTTTGTATGGTGCCATTGTGTTATGTGATGCTGTCTTATAGCTGAAAAAAAATGGTGTGATTTCAAACAAATAACTAGGAGAATGTCCAAAATTAAGTTTTCATTGCTTTTAAGAGTAGTTAAGTTGCTCTGATTTTTGGAAATTACAATTAGAATGCTATTCTGTTCCATGCAAGTCCTTTCTGTGGATAAGATTCTAGAAAATATAATATTCTGGGACTGCATGACTTTTTTTTTTTCTTCCTAGATTTTGGAAGTTTCAACACCATCAAGTCAATCTGAAAAAGTCCATAAATCCACCCTATAGATGTAGACTATACTGAAGGGGTCCAGTGTTGTAATAAAAAACAATAATGACACTGTAATTAGAAAGATCAACAGTTTGCTTGCATTTTTTAAACTTCATAAAATTGCCTCTTTTTTACTGTAAAGGACAAATTAAGTCATGCATGTAGCTGTATTCTTGTGATATCAAATGTAAAGATTACATTGTGTTTAAATGAAAATAACAGACACACATTTAAAAAGAAGATGAAGAAATGTAAATATATTTGATTAATAAAACATTTCTATTACTATGCCCTAAGCCTTTGTCTTATGTTAATATTACTTATGGAATTTTGTCTGTATTCTGCAGAAAATCAAATATGCTTGAATGATTGTGCATTGAAGGTATCTTCAAATAATCAGCATGCCTTGTTGTAGTTGTCATTATCAGCTTCCAAAAGGCATTTGCAGCCATTTGTGATGTAAATCATAGATTATTCTTGCTGCCAAGATTTCTTTTCTGCCCACTCGAGTGCTTGGTTTTTTTGTGGCTGATGGCCTGAGTCATTTTTGGTTACCTGAATCCTAATTAGAAGGACGACCATCTAGTGGACTACGACAGAATTTCAAACTTCCAGTTCATGTGGACTCTGAACTCATTCTTCAGAAGTCTCTCTAAAGCTATAGCTGAAAGCAGTAATGCTCCATTGCAAAGGACCCTCAGTGCCTTTTTCAGCATTATTTCACTGCCATTGTGTGTGCCAGAGAGCAGTGATTAGTTTACTGGGTTACCCCTTGTTCCACTTGAAAAAATATGACTTGGATATGTGAAAAATATGTCAGTATCTGTCATTTTTCATGTTATATGACCTTTTACATAAGCACAAGAACCACCACGGTAGAATAATTGTGCAAAACTACTGTATTTGAGAAAATACTCAGGTAAATCGGCCAGCAGACTGCCTGCTGATTTGCAAGTAGCAAGGATAGTCAATCATTCAAGGCAAGTTTCTATACATCTGAGGAAAGATCTTTCTAACAAGAATTGTATTGAGTCATGCTATATGAGATTATGTCACCAAACCCACATAATCTGTCATGAGCTAATGAGACACAAATGTCCAAAGGGGGTGGCTGGTGGAGGAGTCCTTTGGCTGATGGCCCAGCCTATGATATAGCAGAGTCCTGGGGTCCACCACCTTGAAACTCTTTGGGTGCATGATTTAGAAGGGGTGAGACTCAGGTCTGCTAATATTTTTCTTTAAACTCGTTTACTGAACTTTTTTGGCGGCACTGAGGACCAGCAGTGTGCTGCTTGCTTAATTTGTCTCTGAATGTGTTCACTGAGATCTTGGGAAGCATTAATCTGAAATTAAAGTGCAAAAGACCAGAAAAGCTAGATAGCATCCGTTTTAGTGTTTAGGTTTTGCTATTCTTTTGTCCAAATAAAGTGGACACTTGCTCCCAAACGAGTAGGCAAGACATGGACGTAATCCAAGTCACTGCACACACTGCTTAGATAGCCTCCTTGGCACCAAAAAGCATCTGCCAGTTAACACAAGTCCAGTAGCTTCTTAACACCACAGACTCAGGCTGCACTTGAACTGATGACACACAGATGTTGAAGCTGCACTCTGACCTCCATCTACTGAGTGTCAATTTCCCCATCCTCAGACTTACTTCTATTCACAATTGCTAAAAGACCGTCAGAAAAACATTTTGGGAGCAAACTTGGCCAACCTCATGTTCCATGGTCGCAAGGGGATCTGACAGTCTTTTGGACTAACCAGTATAATGCAGGGTGATTAACAGGCCCAGATGTCTGGTGAAAATAGACCACTGTTGTACAGCAATAATTAGTCCCTAAAAATTAGGCATGCTACAAGCCTGTTCATCAGAGGGGGCTTTATTTTCTTCTCAGTATTTCCTGATGACCTTCTTGAGGACAATCCCTGACCAGTTAGTCAAGGTAGCTACTTTGCTCTAAATCTGAATCACTTATGTAGGCATGAAACAAGGACCACAGATATCTGAACATAGCCACAGATGATTTCCTATTCATGTGAGTAAGGACATCAGAAAACTAATGGTGTAAAAGAGATAGATAACCTAGATAACCGAGATAACCACACACGGGACACAGGAAGAGAAGAGGAACATACAGTCTATCACAAAAGGAATCAAAATTTCATTGAGTGTGTCTCATCTTTGAAGAAGGCATTGACAAACCTTTTGTTGGTTTTTATTTTTGGGGTTTTTTTTGGGGGGGCATGGATTGGACTATTTTAATTACAGATAGCTCTAGGGACGGTAGCTGTCTTAGAGAAGAATATTAGTGAAGCCTGGGCCATCCATTATAGCTGTAGATGTATCACTACCTTTCTCCCCAGTGTTGTCTTCTCCAACAACCAGAGCAGATGAATGTTACCAATACTTCTCCATGGATTTAAACTTTTTCCAGTCTTTAGTCTTCTCCCCCCTCCCATCTTGCCTGATATAATTTTCATCTATTATACTTCTATTTTTCTTTTCCCCTCTGACATTACTGCACTCAATCATTCTTCTCATCTCTAGAGTCTCTCCAAATAAGTTTGCAAATGACCAGGGAAGGAATTTGTATTTGTTTATATTGGCACAACAAGTCACAGAAATAATTTTTTTTATAATCTTAGCCTCAATAGAATGAGTCAAACTATAATAGTCATGCAGAGTTTTCAACCTGGAATTTATTTTTTTTTTTAGAAAGCCAAGAACATTTTAGCCTAAAGCACACACTACAGAGATCAAATAATTCTTCTGGAAGCTATTTAGCTTTTTTCCTTTTTATTAGCCTTATAACAGGACAATTGTTTTCTCTATTTCCCATGGTATAAAAGTAATTATATATGCAGTAAATTAAAATTTTCATTAGGAAAAGGCTTTCTATCAAGCAAAAAAAAGTGCAATAAATGCACACACTGAGCCACATTTGTAATGTCTTGGTCTCTCTTAATTGTCTCTTTTTTTTTCTTTAAAATATATGAAGCAAATTTCTTCTACTTATGCATAAAATCCTCAAGAATTGAGATAAAATATTGCTACAATAATAATTGCACCATAGTTCTGCACAAAGCTGTATTGCAGTAGTGTCTGATTAGTCCGTGATAACAACACCATGTGACTCCCATCTCAGTTTTTGGAATAGGTTATGTGATAAATATGTATGTTCCATGGCCATAGGCAGGTACAACTGAAAAAAGTATCTGACCAATAACATCGCTTTGTTGAGCTTGTTTTTATTTGAAACCTAATGATAGGAGGGTGACTGCACTTAGATTTTTTTGGGAGGTAAGCACTGAGGCACTTAAGCTCTGAAGGAAGCTTAGAACCATATTGTACCTGCCCTCCATCTTCCTAGTTTTTCCTTTGCTCTGTGTTAATAGCAGAGCTCCCAGAGAAAGATCTTCCTTCAAGTATACACAACTAATAAAGATTTTTCAGGTTGTTTTTCATTTTTTCCTCTCAGAGTTTGCTTTCTAGAAAAGTAAAGGGTTCTCTTGAAGTGGGGAAAAAAAAAAAAAGAGAAAAAAAAAAAAGGAAAGAAGAAGAGAGAAATATCTTTTATAAGTTTTAGGGAAAAATAATTTTAAATCTCTATAAAATGGGCTGATTTGTGCAAAATTCCTCTCTTCAAGAGTTCATTTTTGTCTAAAAATAAGATATGCTTCCTGTCTAGATCTAAAGCAAAAAATTATTAACATTTTAATACTACAGGTCATGATTCTCCATAGCATTTAATGGCTGGTTCTTCTGTGCAAGCTTTTGAGTAACATTGTGGACTTTAAAACTATTGCTTTACTTTTTACAGTGACTGCAAAAATACTTTTTCTCTATCAGTCTTGGATGGTCATATGGCCTTAATTCACCCCAAGTTAAGTCCTAATGGAGGGAATGCATTGTACACATGATATGTATTAACAAGTTATACTGTAGATTATGGATGAACTTCAAGCCATGTGTGGTTTTTTCCTTTCCTCTCCTTTCTTTGCTGGCACCTTTCTAGTTTAGAGTTTTCCTGTGTTAAATGAGTTTGCTGGCTATCTCCCTTTCTGCCAACAGCCTAAGCACAAGGGCTCTTTGCCTACAAAATCCCATGGCAGTCAAATGGATACTTCTGTAAGTAACATGCTTCTAGTGTGCTTCTAGATTGTCTTCAGATGTAAAAATTCCAAGATCTCGCTCCACCCCAGTAAAAGGTAGCATAGCTTCCTTTATGTTATTGGTTCATTATCTAAAACAATCCCATGGTAAGGATCCAGATGTTGGTTTTGTTTTTACTTTGTTTTCTGTTGTGATGTTTTCCCTCGTGGAAATTGCACATTTAGAAACTGTAGAAGAGAAAGGGAATCTGCAGCAATCTTAATTTCTTTGTGCCTTAATCTGGTTTGTAGCCCTCTCACATTTGAATGTGTCATGAACAGCACAGGTAAAATCACAGGAACCAACACAAATTACCAGGTTGAATTAGGATAAAAGCCTGAATGAAACAGCACAGCAAATATACGTTAATAGTAAAGACATTAAACTTATCTTTAATTTCTATTATAGCAAAGCTGAGGTGTCACTATACTGGAAATCTTTTGTTATCCTTGCAGTTTTTACATGTGTAGCAAATTAGTTGTTAAAGTACCTTGAGTGATGGCTTCATGTAAATTTTCTGTGGAAGGAGGGGAGCTGTTTTTCACAAAACACTCAACCTATTCAACCTACTTAGTGAGGCTGAGATGATGCAATCTATCCTCAAATCTGTCACAACCATAGCTGTAGTCATTTAAAATAACCAATCCAATCATCCAGCTCTTGATTGTTTGATGTTCTTTCTGGCTTTACACTTTTGATTAAGAGGCTCAGCAAAGAGGTGAAGTTGCAGAATAGCAAAGGGTTCCTTGACCTAAAGAACTTGAAGTCAGCAGGTCACTTATAGTGACTGTGATTTATTGAACAATAAACACAGCCTCGCCAAATCTCTTTTCTTTCCTCACTGATCTATTTTTGCAAGCAACATATTCTTGTTCAGAGCACACATGCAGTGAACTTTCATAAAAATTATTCAGCTTCACTATAAAATAAAATGTACCTGTGGTTCTGCTCAACCATAATCATGTATTTTAATAGATTGATCATTAGAAAAGGAATACACTAATAATAATAATCTATGCTACTGAAGAATGCAATCAGTCTATACTAAAACAAAGAAAAAACACTAGATCTCATTACATTAAAGAATAAAATCTCAACAATGAATCTTTTCTGTAGAGAATCACATGAAATTTTGGTCAGAGTAAAGAGCATTTTTTCTTGCATAGATTGTTTTTTGCTTGGGTTTTTTGCCTAGTACAAAACTAATGATTTGCAATGAGGAAAGAGAAACATGCTTTTCAAGCTGAAATATATTGTGTATTGGTGGGGGGGGACTTTCCCATCTTTCCTTTATTTTTATAAAAAATAAAATAAAGAAAAGATGGGGAAAAAACAACAGGAAAAAATCCTGATTGCATGGAAATAAATGTTTTCATATTTGGAAACAGGATGATTAGTAACGATTTTAAGAGATGGCTTAAACTAATCACAGGTGACTGAAGATCTAGGCCAGATTTAAGACATGATGATTTTATACTCTTTTTGCCCATCATGTTTTTCTTAATAATGTATCTAGTAGCATATAGCCTTACTGATCTGTGTAACCCATGGATGACACACTCTCTTCCTTCAGGTACACATGAAGACATTCACCCTCATTCTCTCTCCCCCTAATCTTTATCGATTCTTTCTTCTTCAAAAGATTCAGACTTTTCAGAGCTGAAAAGAAAATGCATAGGTAAGGGAATAAAGTGATAAAGTTGAGATCTTGTGAAAATGAGGAAGAAAATTTCTACCAGGAAATCTTACTGTCTAACTTTAATATCCTTAACCAGAACATGTATATGTCACACATAATTTTTTCTTTATATTTACATTTGAGATAAGTGTTTAATTTGTCCCTGGGTTCAAAAAACTGCATTTTGCCTTGTTAAATCAAGGTAATCTTCCACATGGTAGATCATCTGACTGTTCCTACACACAGTAGTACTTGGGACTTTTTGACAATCTTTACCCCGCATTTAAAATTAAATGCAGCATAAAGGAATGAAAAATAAGCTTTTTTTTAGCCAAAACCTTTCCAAAGGAAATGGATGTCTGCTATTCTGCCCAAGAGGTTTCATTCAGCCTATCCTGCCTTGAAGAGGGAGATTGCACCCTCACAGTTCTTCTGCCCTGCTCTGGGGGCTCCGCAAGCACCCGGTAACCTCTGATCTCTAACAGGGTGAAAAGCTGAATAGACTCTTTCCTAAATGTGAAACTTACAGAACAATTAAAAGCCCAAGAAGAGGAAGACTACATTCTGTATTCCATCCCAAACTTAACCAGGTTCTAAAAAGATGTATATAGACAGATAAACATTTAAAGAATGTCTTTAAATATCAATTCTCTGACAAAAACAATCATGTTTTCAGCAAGGACCTTCAGGGTTAAAAACTCAAGTTTTGTGTTTATTTGTTTGCTTGCAATGGAGTTTTAAATGAGTACAGCCTGATGTCGAAAGCCAGTAACCCCGGGGGCTGGCACCACGTTTGGTTCAGGGGCTTTTTTTTAATGTGCCCACACATGTTACTATAGATCTGTAGTGTGTTAGAAGAAAGATACCCAACACCAGTTCTGGGACCATTTTTATGACATAATTTATATTTTTAATGCTCTTCCATGGTACCCCTATGTTTCCAAATGCTTAAAACTGCTAGAAGTGAATGATTCTTTCCACTACAGCCCCAAGTGCCAGAAGGCAGGAGAAATTTAAACACAACTAAAATCAACATTGTGAGTTTACTTGGCCTCCACATCTAGCAACACAGTCATAAATTTCTTAGGCTTTTTTATTTGAGAATTTAAAAGGCGTTTTAGATTTGGCAACTTTTCTGTAACAGTGCTTCTCTATATGGCTTATAGTGTTGGAATCCCAAGACTAGCACTGGCATTGTATTTGATCAGAGGAGTCACTCTGTGACCAGGCACTTTCCCATTCAAGGGTTATTCCACTGTTGACCACTGCAAAAGTGCCAACATCAAAAACACCAAGGAATGGTGTAATATCAGTTCCCAATCTGCTTCTTTCAGGTATTGTGCATGCTTAGGGGAAATAGCTTCTTTTACATAAGATTTTTTGTCCTTGGAACTACTTTCGTACGGTGTCCCTGTTGGGTACAGATGTGTCTATGCATCTTATGACTGATCTTGCAGTACTTAAAAACCCAGTACCCTCTAGAACATTCTCTCCTCTCCTGGCATTGACAGGAGACAACTGGGCGGCATTTCTGGTAGGGTCTCTTGATGTGATGAGGGTTACGAAAGATTCATTTCACATTCATGGTGGCAAAGGCTGACATGTCTGTGTCAGTGAAGCACACAGCCATCCAAATACTGATGGTTACTTTGCAGTCACCAAACTGCAAATCAGTGGAATCTTCATTGCTGCACATCATATAACCAGACATGTTGTTCTGTGGTGTCTGTGGTAAAAAAGCAGCTTTTGGATGACCATTAATGCTGGTTTAATATCAAAGAGCCCTTTATTATTTTAAGTCCATGCAAGTTCCCTTACCTCCAGTTGGACTACATTTTCCTCCTCAAAAAAGATCCTTTTGTTGAAATCAGTGAAGCTCTTGTCCGATTTGTGTATTAAGCAGTATGGAAAGAATTTCTCAGAGGGTCCACCATTGTTTGCTGCAAGTGACTTGGCCTCCTAAGAAAAGATAATGCCAGCCTTTTGCGCTGCATGAAGATTACCTCAGCAGTAGTCAATAGATACAACAGTAATGATTCTTCTTTCCTGCCCTGAAAAAGGGGAAAGATATTCCAAATATAGATCAACCTTATGCTGCTGTAAGTTTATAACTGCCCTAGATAATATTACCTCAATTTATGGTGGCCTACTGTTGTAAAGATCACAATCCTGGATCTACCAGATCAGCATCGCCTTGTTACCTAAGAAATAGAGAAGTGTTAAAAAAATTACTGAAATCCTTAAAGCACCCTTTCCTCAGCAACCCTGCTCATTTACTGAAGTACAAGAAAGGTCTGAGCCATGGAGCTATTTTTTGTGGTCTCATCCCCAGACTTCCTAAGGCCCATGTGCAGTGCTCAAACAACAGATACAGGAAAGCACAAAGATCATCCACCAGCATCCATTAATTTTGTTCACCCCAATGGCATTGACTTCACTCTCGGCTTCATGAGTCATCATTTATGATCTCAGTAATTTACTGCAGTGGGCATGAGATATACCACAAAATCAATGAAAACTAAGGCAAACTCAGAACTAAGATCAGGACCTGTAAGTCACTAATGTTTGAAAATGATGGAGTGAGAATTATTACATGGATTCCTATCAGCCTCAACTGTCCATAGTATAACTTGCCTGAGTGCAGCATGCACAGATTCTTTATTGTACAGGAATCAAGCTGCAGTCACTGCTGAACCACCTGGCCTCCTTAGCACTTAAAGATGTACTGCAAATCAATTATGAAAATAGAGTTTAGTCCATATTTATGGTCTGAATGTCCCTACAAGCCAGGCTCTAGGGGACATTCAGAACAGAAATACATTTCAGCTGCTCCTTTAAATAATTAGTTTTCCTCTGTGAAATCCTCTTGATAATGCTTGGTTCCCAGCAGATATGTCTGAATTCATCATCCTGTGGTACCACAAGTACAATGAATCGCAGGGTAATACTGGTGGCACTTAAATGCCTCCTATTCATGAAAAATACGATCAGAAAACAAAATTTCACAGTGCAAAAGAAGGCACACGCCATCTCTATTGTATAATTTTACTTGTCACTCCATAAGGCTATTTTCAAAAGATATTTGAACTTTATTCCCTGCTTATACTGGTTTTTCAGATAACCTTAACAGAATAAAGATGTTCTCCATAAATACCATGTTAGAATCATTTACAAATATTTTTTAGAGCAAAGAAGTGATCAGTTCAGGCAAGTTTTGGACTTGACATAAGAAATGGAAATTACCAAGCCATGATGCCAAGGAATAGTATAGTTGCATCACTACAGTAGTATTTGTCCTTGCCAGGAAAACTGATCCCAAATAATCCCACTCCCTAATAACATTACTGAGGAAGACAGAAGCAAAGGATTTAATTGAGCAGATGTATTTCTCATGTTTTTAGAATTGTATTGTTAGTTTTGTTGCCGAAACTCCACAGAGAACATTCAAACAGTATCCACAGTATGAAAGATTGGCCAGTTACTCTCTCCTCCTAATCCCAAAGCCCAGCTGGGGACCTCCTCATAGAACAAAACATGCCAGGAAGGAGGGCAAAGGGATGATGGTTAACCTGGTGCAAGGGAAGTGCTAATTTCAGAAAGAAAGAAGGAAATGGGAGACAGATTGAAACGGAAATAGCTTGAAGAACACTTTTGAAAATTGTAGGCAGTGGGCTGGAAGAAAACTCTTCCATAAGTGGAAAGAGTGTACTTTTAGGAAATTGTTTAAAAGCCAAAGTGATGAAAGAAAAGATCTTAAAATCCAGTCCAAAGCCTTAACTGACTTAATAAAGCTTAAAATAGTCCTTCAGGCTGTGTCAGGGAGAGGTACACTGCATGGCAGATGCCACAGTTTTAGTTCCATTTTTGAACTGGACCAGGGATTTGGCTGGAGTGAGCAGAGACAGAAAACCTAAAAGAAGGGATTGAAGTAGGAAAAAAGGGTCCACAATTTCTTGGATCCCATTGCATTTCAGATGGGACACCTCTCATGGGAATTGGGTAGTGTTACAACATGTCCCAGGTTAGACTGAGCCTCATCATTGGAAGGGCTTTGTTGGTTCTTCCCGTGCAGTACCAGAGGATATTAAGAAAAAACAAATTCCAAATCAAAAATAACACAAGCACAGGACTTTGAGAAGCACACTCTTTTCTCTTTAATAATTTGGATGCCAGATCTGTCATAGAAGCTAAGAGGATCCTTAAATCTGTTGTATTCTGAATTTTTTAAAAAAGTAGGAAACAGGAAAAAACTGGAAAGCAATTCCAGGTGAACAGTTATCAAGGCGAACAGAAGGAACATTTGTCACCTGTCAATTTCCCTTGCAGTTCCTCTTTCATGAACAAGGGAAATCCCACTGACTTCATGGAGATTTCATGTTCTCAGAGTTGTGCTGCTGCACTCATTTGTCTGTAAAACATTTCCTGACTTGGGGCCTTCAGTCCACCTTATTGAAAGCCATCCACGTGCTTCACAAGGTCAAAGTGATAAACCCAACAGCAAAATTAAATTGGCTCATAATGCCACAGAACTCTGAAGGGCACTTAGATTTATATTCCATGCCCTAATTGTAAGATCTCTATCTAATATTTTGATATTATTAGAGGATTTTCATAAGGGAAAACATGCATTTGGCAAAATCACAATGAAAATTATCCTTTTGCCTTCATTGAAGGCTACTTTTTAAAGAAATTAGCTTGTTGCAGAAACAAAGAAAAAATAGAGAAAAGAACTTTTTGAATACTTTTCTTCCAAGTTCTGATTTAAAAAAAAAAAAAGATAAAAGGGAGTGGAAACAAATTATAATCAATATTTTTCATTTTGTACTGCAGAAAGGAAAATGACTGTTAAGAGCCTATGCATAACCTTAAGCAATACCAGATGTTGAACAGAGAGAAGTACTAACTACTACTCACAGTTTGGAGTTTCCTTCAAGAGAGTTAAGAACAGGTAAATTTGATGGGTGAAAGTTTTATGCCAGAAGGAGCCAGTTAATGAAGCAGAGTCAGACCTGTCAAAAAGCAATTACAATATGGAGCTTATGCAATTTGTAAAGCATTATGTTAAACCTTGGACTGGCAATTTGAAACAAGAGAAAAGTAGAGGTTATTTTTCTCAGCAAAAGGGAAGTTTAATACAATTCTGTGAGGATATGATATAATCACCTTCTTAGTCACCAGCAGTGTGCTGTTCTGTCACCCATCCATTTCCCAGGCAGGATCCAGAGGGCTGAGCCTACAAACTCCACATGGTATGAAAAGCAGGGAGAAAAAATGCAGTGCAACCAGGTTCCCTAAAGAAATTTTACCATCTACAGCTCCCCTTTGTGGGTAGGCACTGTGGAAGCTCCCCTGAAGTGCATTTCCATGTGACCTGAAGCAACCAGGTCAGGTTGGAGGTCAGCAGGCATTTTGGAGGTTAAGTGTTTTAATTATTTGGGAGGGGGTTTTTTTGGGGTTTTTTGTGGGGTTTTTTTGTTTGTTTGTTTGTTTTTTTCCACTTTATGAGTTGTGAAAGATGCTGCCGTGTTACAGTTAAAATCTTGGTTTAGACACTGCTCATGTGTGATTGTATATTCTGAAGGACTGGAAAGTGCTACTGCAGTAAAAACACTAAATTGCAGCTTCTATTGTGATGCATTATTCACATGTCGTGCAGTAGTCCATTCTCACTCAGGTGGAAATCAGCTCAGATAGTGGTTAATAGACTCTTCAGATCTGTCTGAAGCACAGGTCATCACAAAAATAAATAACCATGCAAATCTTCTCCTGCACCAAGAGAGAGCTGCTGGACAACTGTAAATTCTAGTGTGTTTCATCCAGACAAAATAAAACAGCAACAACCAAAAATAAAAATCTTAATCAAGTCCTTCTCTTAAATAGCAGATTCCTCTGGAGAAACTTTCCCCTTTTCACTAGTTCTAGATTGTGTTATGAATTCTACAAAAACAGACTCTAGGGAATGATCCTTCACAGACAGGCAGCCAAGCTAAATGGGGTGAGGTTTCTGCCAGCTGTAATTTTTCTGATCTGTGATCTGTGCTGTATATTCTAAAAAGCCAAAAATATCCACATACTCTCAGAGGATAGGTCAGATCTAGATGGAAGGCCAAGAAAACTCCACAGATTTCAACTCCAGAGCTAGCCAAAATAGGGGAGTTCAAGCTTACTAGATCTCCAGCTTTAACATTCAATTTCTTCAAAGCCCTTGTCTGCAGCTCTCTCATTTTTAACTCTCTCCCACTCTGAGCGAACCACTGCAGACAACCTCTGCTTTTAACAAATGGCAACCAAGATCAGGAAAGCCTCTAACAGTGGCTGGACATAGAAAGGGACGTAAAACTGCACAATAATGCAGAATTAGAGTAACTCAAATATGGCTAGAGAAGAGCTTGTAAAACATGCTAAATGACCTTCTGTAGGGCAGCAATCAGCGAGCACTTCTGTTCCAGTCCTAGGACTTTACTCAGCCTGATGGGTAGGATAGCCTCAGAGAGCTGCACCAACTGTGAACTTGGCTGTACATGCAAAACCTTTTAAAGGCTCCCCTCATTTTTCCTCTGTAATTTAAAAAATGCACCCCAGTGCATTTTAATAATGTTGCAGTAGGTCAGCAGCCCAGCAAAACACACAGAATCCCACTAAATTTAATGAATTGGAGTCATCATTCCCTTCATATATATTTGTGACAGGCCTGTATTTGTGTGGTCCTGCTTCTAGTCAGAAGAAAGTACTAAATAATTCCTGTGTCTTCACATAACTTTACCACTGCCAGAACTTGTTTACCCATTGACCACTCCCAGTCTGTTACGTAGGCTGTACTTCTTTCGAAAAGGTTCATTTCCTATCTTATACCTCATGTCTACATTTGAGAAGTGATTATTCTGAAACATGTCACTGAAGTTGTTATCATCCTCCCACTTCTCTGATTTTTTAAAAAAAATATTGGGGAACTTTATACAGGAAATCATATCTAAATGCTATTCAAGATATTCAGCCTGAATCCTGCGGTCCTTGTTCAATCTTTATCCTGGCACAGTTTTTACTGAGGTCAATGGGCTCATAGCCTGAATAAAGACTAAAAGCTGTGAGATGGGGCCCACTGGGCAAAATTACTAGAGATGGACAAATTAGTTTGGATAGACTAGCGCTGAAACAAAATATGTGCTCAGATCCTAGACTGAGCTGAAGCCAGTGCTTTGCATTTAGCAGTGTGTATAACTTTTGTGAATATTCATATTCACAGCTTGGGTCCCTACATCCTGGCCTCCAGAATGTGTGAATTTCTACAGCTGTCCTTTCTTCCCGCCTTGGAGGCTCCATGGCAGGAGAAGGCTTCCTCCCCACAGGAGTTCAGTAGACAGGCAGTTCCAGGACATGAACAAGGCAGCGCTTACTGCAGGGTTTTGGGTTGGTCTTTTCCCTGCAAAAAATGTAATTTTAGAGAGCCCTAAAAAAACAACTGTCTGGATTCCTATTCAAGAGTAATTGAAGCACACCTCTTCTAACATGGCTGCTGTGCTTGCTTCTCCTCCTCCTTCACACAGCTCTGCCATACCCTTAGATATTCCAAGGCTGTTTTGGGAGGTCTCTTTGTGCCTCTGCAGCTTGCAGTCTGAAGCAGAAAATTTGTTTTCTTCCTGGTCAGGGTACTGGAGGGAGCTCTTCCCTGCACAGCTGGGGCACAGGGGAGTTGTGGTAAAGCATCACCAGCTCCTGCCAATGTGAGGTGTCAAGAGATTTTTACTGGCTAAAACAGCATGTGCACACTGCTTTGTCTTTCATGATTCTCATTTGTATGTTGAAGAGGACATGTCTCTGCCTGCACGCACTTGTCTTAATTTAGAATGGAGGGTTGAATCCTAAAGCTTTTATTCCTGTTCTCACCTTTGCACCCATGAGTGGAGGTGAGACTACAAAAATCTGCTGCTGCTGGTAGGACCTCCAAGACAGACAGATCTCTTCACAAAAAAATAGGAAATTCAGATGAAGTCTTGTTGTTGTGAAAAGTCCATTTTGTGATCAAAATGTTTGGACAGGATATAGAAAAAAATCAGACCCTTGAATATTTAGAAAATCAGAATACATCATGGCCTGACTTTTGCCATTTTACTAAATGTTACACTACTCCTTCTGTGGACTCTATAGGCAGCACAAAGATAGTCAGGATTAATTTTCATCCTCTCCTGGTATTTTAAAAGAACATCAGGCCATATTTAAATGATTTCTAGTTGGATAACTTCCTTTAAAAGTCTAATTTTGTGTTTCAGTGACTGGAAAACATTCATTAGTATTTTTGAAAATATTGGAGACAAGTACTATAACTTTGATTTTCAGATATTACAGATCTCTGGTGATAAAATTTAAAAATAAATAATGAAGATCTCCTCTGGATTATTTAAACTGCAAAAGGAAAGGTACCTGCTATATATTAACATTGTCAGCCACCTAGGCATTACAGTGGATTTTTAATGTGTTTCATCAAAACACTTAAAGGCACTTTTTGAAATATATGACCCACTAAATAAAAAAACATAGGACGTAATCTTCAAGGCACACTGATTAATGCAAAATTGACTTGAGCAAATGCAGCTTATGGCCATAGTCCAGGAAGCTCTCTTAATGCTAAAGAGTTTCGTACAATAGTTTTCCATTTTCAAAATCACATCAATTTTTACTTACAACATTTTGAAAACTGGTACAGCAACTTTCAATCAACTGTCCAACAAATAATTTAAGATCCCTTACTATTAAATTGTAAAAGTTTGAGTCATGGGAAGAGGACAATGGTGTAGAGAACTGATTTCCTGACTGTCACCAACCCAGGGCTGTCAACGGCAGGTACAGAGACAGAGATGGAGTGGGCCAAATTATTCACTGGAAATAAGTTATGTCATTACTTTTTCTATTTTCTTTTTTTGTTTTTTTCCCTGCACTTCTGATTTCTTTAGATATCTTCATAACAGACAGACTCAAAATATTTGTGCTGTCAAAACTCATATTAGGATTTGTGCTGAAATGACCATGTGTCAACAAATGCTAAATGAGTATATTACAGTAATCAAATAGTATGAAAGGCTCTCTGCTTTACCTGTGCAGCACCACCTTGGGGAAAATAACTCTAATTCTTTTCTATCATTATTTCCTGTAGTAATATTTGATTGTCAACAATTAAAAGCAGACACTCAACCTCTGGGTATTATGCAAGCAGGCACAAACACTGCCTTTCTCCCAGTAAGAAAGATCTAAAATTTTAAAAAAAGCTTAACCACCATACAAACATTGGGAAAACATAGATAAATATTTCCTGAATACTGTCTTCATGTGATAAGATAGTTACAATACATGCACCCTGGGCCCAATGCTGGGGCCTCAGCAGTGAAAACACCAGCAGTCCTGCAGGCTGCAGCAAGGCGGGGCTCAGCCAGGGGTGACAGCTGGACAACTGGCTTCTTTTTTTCCACCTGTGAAGGGAAAATTAAATGAAATGGAAAAATATGGCACCTGCTCTGTGTATTGGCTGGAGTATCTTGTGCTGGCACAAGCACTTCTCAGAAAGAATGTTTTTCTTGCAAAGACAGCAAGAACGCCATTCAGTGTGTGCCATTCTCACAATGCTCTTTCAAGAAGCCTTAAAAATGTTAGAGGAGTTGGAATTGGCATATTTCTCCCCCTGCTAATCTTGTGCTTTTCCTCAGCTTTGGGTGATGCAGAGGACCAAAGATGACATCCCTCTCACAGTGTCTGAGAGGTCATGGCTGCCTGGTGACCTGCTGGTAGAAATCAGAGATGGGCAAAATGGAGGTGCTATTTGAGGCACCTCACCCATACGTGGATCAAAAAGCATTAAAGATCTCATGAAAGCACTCACCACATAGGAAAAAAAAGAAAACAGGAAATGAAAAGAGAAGCAGAGAAAATAAAAGTTCAGATGAAGTTTTCAGGGTTCCAGCATCAATATTCTTTTTATAAGACAAAAATGTTTGAGAGGGTTTTTTATGAAAAGGAAAGCCTGTTTTATTGACTGATGAAAGGTTTATGATCGCTCTATGATCTGGTCTATAATTTCTAAATTGTTCCTAAACTTTTCCCTTCAGAGAGTCTCTGATGGCAGCCTGGGGAGCTCAGCATCGAAGGCTAACAAAATCCCAGCCACCACTGTCCTTCTGAAAGAGGAGTTGTGATGTGAGCACAGCTGTGTCTTGGTCATTCAACCTCTACTGAACAAATGGCATAGGAAAAGACATGGGCAGTGTGATGTTCAGTGGGGTCTTTGCCAAATAGAAATGATGTTCCTCTTGGTAAGTGGAATTGCCATAAGGCTGCTGTAGTGTTTGGTTTGCCAGCAATCTATTTCCCATGGAAGGAAAGAGACTCACATTTTTCTCATGTTTTCTGTGTGAGGAAATATGGAAAAGCTGGAGCCAGAGCAGGTGAACCCTTCTAAAATGAGGTTTCCTATGGGGATTAAAGATCATACAGTCATAGAATCCTACAATGAAAAGGACCCATTAAAGATCATCAAAATTCAGCTCCTGGCCCTGCATAGGACAACCCCAAAAATCACACCATGTGACCACGAATGTTGTCCAAATTCTTGAGCTCTGTCAGGCTGATGCTGTGACTGCTTCCCTGGGGAGCCTGTTCCAGTACCCAACTACCCTCTGGGTGACAAACTGTTCCTGATATCCAGCTTTAACCTCCCCTGACATGACTTCAGGCCACTCCCCATGTCCTGTCACTGTCACCACAGAGAGAAGATCAGTGCCTGCCCCTCCTCTTCCCCTCACAAGAAATTGCACCTGCAGTGAGGTCTCCCCTCAGTCTCCTCTTCTCCAGGCTGAACAGACCAAGTGACCTCAGCCACTTCTCACACGCTTCCCCTCAGGACCCTTCACAATCCTTTGGACATTTTCTAACAGCTCAATGTCTTTCCTGTATTGTGGTGCCCAAAACTGCACACAATACTCTATGTGAGACCATACCATAGCACAGCAGAGTGGGACAATCACCTCTTCCAAGTATTTTCCATTAACTACGGGAATAATCTTCTCTGTAATTTTACCAGTAACTTAAGTGAGACTGACAGGCCTGTAGTTAGCAAGGTCACCACTCTTGCTCTTCTAGAAACATCTAACACTCTCCATGGCCAAAGCAACATACGAGCAGTTGGGAATAATCAGAGCCCTTATCTTGTGAAATATGATCTGTGGCCATTGAAGCATTTTCAAGAATGAAGCTGGCCACTTTAAAACTTTTGGAAGTGCCTTATATGCAACCAGCATGTACACTGGGGTTGCAGCAGCCCACCGGGTTGCCCTGTATGGGGACCAGGAAGACTTTAAACCTGAACATTTAGTCTGTAATGAAGAACTTGCCCTCACTGGGTCAAGCTTTTAAAAAACATGCATATTATACTTCACAATGATTCACAGCTGCCTCTGGCAGTCACTGAAATAGACTAGAAGAACAATCTTGACTAGGAAACCAAGGGTCATTCCACCAAAATACCTTTCTCATCTGTGCTGGATCACAAGAGCTGAACACTGGAGTTGAGGCAAGAGCTACACATTTGCACAAATATGTTGTTTAGATCCCCTCATTGCCCTAATACATTTCCAAATAACAATTCTGAACAAATGGCATGGAGGTTTCTACATGGCTTCAAAATATGAGGGGGAGAGAAGGTGGATATAATATATGTTTTTTCATTTTCCACTGTTTTCTAGTCCATGGGAAACCATCAGGATATTACTTTGTGCATTGTGTGAAGATGACTTTCTTCACAATGAAAATGCTTTTTTGGTACTGGCACAGAAATAGATGTGTCCTCCAATTTACCCCAATGCTGTAAACTTTTCCTCTGGTGATTTGTGTGTTCTTCTGGGTTTTGAACTTACAAAAAACTGGTAATGTTGTGCATATTCTACTCGTAATTTTATACAGGGAGGTTAATGAGTGTATGCAACATGATAACTATGGCAGAGGATCTCTGTGGGTAGTTGCCAGCTCAAACACCAGTTGATCCAGACCAAATAAAGTTGTTCTGTAGCATCTTGAATTATATGATGCACTTAGGGAAAAAAAAAAAAAAAAAGTACAGATTTCCTTACAGAAAGGAGTTTACAAAGGCTGTGAGGTTTCTGGAAGCTACTGGGGACTCCTAGAGCACAGCTGATGACTAGGGGCTGAAGCACAGCACAGATGAAGACTGAAAACTTCAGAGCAATGGGGTGTTTAGGTCCAAGGCTGCAGCACCTGAGGATACTTCTTGCTCCTGCATCTCCACTGAGCAGGGCAGTGGCGGGCTTGTGCTGTGGAAAAAGGTCAGGGCTGTCTTTCTGCCTCCCTGCTGTGCACGCACAGCCCTAGGCTCTTAGCACTGCTTTTGGCTCCTCTGAGTTCAGTGAGGAGAGCAGTTTTCAGCTAGTCAAGGGATTAAGTTTTTTTTCCCCCAAGGTCATTATTACTTTTCATCCAATAAACACTTTTCATTTCAATGTAGGACTACAAACATGAATTAAAGACTCTTTGGTGCAGCTTGGTAAATGCACAGGATGGTTCTTAGGCTTAAGATAGCAGTCTTGAAGCTCTCTCTAAACTTGGCTTGGACTGCTGCTGAGACACCCTTATGTTCATTATTTCAATGAGGAAAAATGAGCTGGAAGTAGCTAAACTTATATAATGTTTTTCTTTCCTTCCCCTGCCCCCATTCTCTCCAAACCTTACATTCTTTTGTGTTTTTCAAGTTCCCCAGTGCTTTATATGAGGATTCAGAAGTCTGGTTCTCTGGAAACAATTGTTATGTCAGCTGACATTAACACAGCAAGCACTTTAACTATTTTTCCAACATATCCATCAATTTCAATGGCCAAAACATTAATTCTCATTAAGCTTCAACAAAGTTTCTCATTTGCCTTTAATTCTGTCACCATACTGCCTCCATGCAAGACTGCTTTACAAATACATCCAGTCATTTAACTAAAAGAACTTTGGGAAGCTTTATTTTTGGTGACTTTATGCCCATACATTTGTGAGTCTTCTAGGCAATTTATGACATGAATTTGAGCCCCTTCTGTTCTAAGTTTAAAAAAACATGTATGTTTTAAATCAGCAAAAAACTGTGAAATTACATATTGTCGATACTTAGCTTAGAAACTAGGCATAGCCCTCCAGAATTATCAGAAAATATGAAGGAAAGTAGAGATGAATTCAGCTGCTGAAACAGGGATCAAAACTTTCTTGTTGTCAAAAGTGCAAGGACTGTCTCGAAAGATTGTCATCTGGTTTCAGAATTCTCAGTTTTAGTTTTGTGCCCATTGGACAAAAGAAGACATTGTTCAAGGACATTGAGCAAGGACGTTGGTCAAGAGAATACAAAAGATGGAGTGTTACTTTTTTTTGGTCCTTAATAAACAGTTATAAATATGTATCTGTTAATAATGATGATGGGCTACTCTAATGTTTCAGAGTTGTAACTGGACTAGTCTAAGGCCATAACCTGTATGAAAACCTATCCACTAATAAATAATGGATATCCACTATAAGATATCATAGTTTCACAGTGGGCAGAGGCTAAAAAAATACTAATACTATCTCAGCTATTAGTATAGCAAATGATAAATGTTCCCATTTTAGAACTATAATGCAGTAAATGTATTAAGCAGAGTCTATGTTTTCTTTTTAAATGAAGCATGCAGCCCCATCCCACTCATCAAACCACATTTTTACTTTCAAATACCACCCAAAAATGTCTGTAAGAACTATGGTTAGGGGAAGTAAGATGCTGGTCCTGCCCCTAGAGAGAAGAATCATGACAGATTAAGTCCCATGTCCTTACTGGGTGTGCTGAAAATTTATAAAATAAATTCTCACCAACATTAAGAGGGCTTAGTATAGGCAAATGACCTTGTAAATCAAGAATAGAATGGGCCCTATAATGTATAATATTTTGAGGTATTTATCACCTTGCCAAGGCAGACAGGCTTTGAGCATGTAAATCGTTGTAATGGTAACAGTAATTCTACATCCCAGTGCCTGCACTTCAGTGAGAGTGCCCCCAGGGCTGCAGGAAGGGTTTCCACTCTGCACCCCCACACACAGCCCCGGCATGGCTCAGACTCAGGGCTGGTGTCCACAGAGACCAACACAAACAGGACAAAGCTGTGTGCTGAATTGCATACTCTCTCTTGTTACCTCTGCAAGTGCATCTCTAATTTTCTATGCCTTTTGATCTGCTCACCAGTTTTCTCCAGATTTCTTCACAGCTCTGCAGGATTTTCTTTCCTAAGGAGAAGGTATATTTAGGTTATTCTCAGTTCAATCCCATATCATGATAGAAAAATGACATGAGCCATGGCTGAATATATATTCAAAAAATTTTAAAACATTTGAAGTGGGATAAAATAAATAATCCTGAGGCAAATGACATGTTGAAGTCTCCAATTCTTCTAATATATTCCAGAAATGCACATGACTTTAAGAATACATTGCAACCTTCAGATAATTGTTAATGCATGTAAGTGTTTTGCAGGAAAAATGACATTTCATGTTATCTGCAAAAAGCCCTTTTGAGTAAGAGTCCATATCTCCAGGTATTTCTTTTAAAGGGGAACAGTTTAATAAAAATAACAAAGCTAGAAACCAAGAACATTAACTTTCACTTTGCCTAGCTACATGCTAGTACTCTTGCTGTAATTATAACACAGAGGTCATTCCAAAGGAATTACCAGCCTTCAAATGATATGAGACAATTCTTCTCCAGGGAGTCAGACAAATTCGTAAGACAAATACAGTTGAAATTTCAGACATCAATCTCTTTTTTAACATAGCATGGGAACAAGGGAGCTGTGAAATGTAATTTTACCCTAAGGCCCAACAAATGATCGCATTAAAATGATTTAAAAAAAAGACTTTACATCTATTATACCTCAGAAGTGAATGCAGTGTTAGATTTTTCTAAGGCTTCCTGTGAATAATAGCATTTAATAGAATCTGTAAAGCACCCTTTGCAGATGCCCGTGCATTTGGCTGGCAGGGCTGTCACAAAAGGCAGCCCCACATGCTGTGGTTGATGTGTTGGATAGTGTTGGATGCTGTGCTGGGGAGCAGCGTGATGCCATGAGCCAGCTCCCACTTCCCAGGCACTCCCCAGTTGTGGGGGCTCACACTGGACCCTGCCACACCACCTCCCAGCTGACACCTACTGCTCGAGGTAACTGCACAAGAGGGGATTCCCCAAAGAAGCTCTTTTAGTCTTGACCAAATATTCCCCCAAACAGGAGGGAGCTGAGCCAGTCTCATCCCCAGCTGTGGCAAGAAGCTGTGTTGGATGGGAGCCTGATTCTCCTGGTACTGACAACCACAAGTGGAAATTTAAAAGGAAATGTACTTAGAACCATCTCAAAAGCACCTTGAGGAGCTTTCAGTGATCACCCATTGTGAACCCCAAGGACACCCACAGATGGTGTGCGTTGCCTGAGAGTGTAGGAGGGGTGAACCTCAAAGGGTGGCAGCTGTGGATCCACTGCTTTTTTTATACTTCAGGCCATCAGATTTACATCAGTTCCCATGAGTTTGGTTTATCTGGAATCCTGTATGGCTTGAGCCCATCGAGAAGAGAAATTTGGGACTGGCACCACTTCCAGTACCCATGTGCAGAAAGCAGCAAACTCTGCTGTTCCTGCTTGCATGGAATCACTGGTGCTATCTTCTACATTCACACAGGTCTGGCCATGCCAGCATCAATTTGAGTGAGCTGTTTCTTTGAGCTGGGCAGGATTTAGCCCAGTGTGTGTGCCACAGTCAAAGGGTTGAAGTGGAAAATGGATATTATGGAACTTCTCTTTGGCCAGAGTTTGACTTACAGAAACCTATAACAGTCTCATTCTTTGGATAAGTGCATTTCTCCAACTCCTGTTACTCAAGAAAACAGGCTCCTTAGAAATCTTTACAGCTGACACATTGCAATGTGACTTTGCACAACTTGGCAGCGAAGCTCTGCATGTTTTTGTTGTATTTAAATAGCACCATTGAATTTATTCATATGAGGAAGTTAAACTTTAACTTCAGTGACATTCTAGCACTGCATGTACACTGAATCCATGTGTGTCCCTGAAGGTGCAGGGTTTCCCAGGAGCAGAGGAAGGAAGGAGTGTGTGGGGAAGAGTGCATACCTTTGTGCACACTCAAAGGTAAATGATGTTTTTTTCCAGGGATGTATTCCTCTCCCTGGGACACTATGGTCAACAACTGTTTGAATGATCCTATTAGGCACAGCCTCTTCAAATATTTGTGAAAGAAAGCTTCCCAAATGGAAGCTGACAAATTAATGAGAAATGTAAACATGTCCTGGATTAAACAAGTGCAAAAGTAGAGCAGCACTTGTCTGGTTGATGAGGATGCTTGATAGGAGAGCTGTGATGAGCTTCTGTGTTTTTTAGGATGAGGAAAGAGATCAAAACTTCACGTTTCCATTTACCAGACCGAAACATTTCATTCTACTCCCAAACAGTTTTCTAAGGTAAACTTTCTCAAGAGACATAGTGAATTTTAAGGAAAAAAAATCAGAAAACTGGTATAATGAATGACAGACATCTCAAAGCTGCCATATGATGTCTCACCAGCAAACATTTAGTCCACCTTATTCTGGGAACACTTTGAGTGTCTTGGGGAGTTCCCAGAAGAATACAAAGTTATGAGTCCCTTATGCTACATAGTTTCCTAAGTTAGCTTTAAACTAACACGGCATTGTATTATTAGTCAGGCAAAAATGGAGTAACACAAGCCAGTAAAGAAAAAATCCAGACATGCATATACATATTTCATATATACATATATTTTCTGTTTGATTTAAATTGTCCTTACCCCATGACACAGGTGGCAAATCTTTCATCATTTGTCTCCTGTCTGCATTTTATTTTAAGGACACAGAAAGTCCAATGTACAGTACACTGCCAGTACACTCAGTAGCCTTGAGTGCTGGGAACAAAGAGATCGTCTCTTGTCCATGAGAAGGACTAAACAGGAAGTGAATGTCATTGTAGGGCAACAGCAGAACACATGGAAACACAAGAGTGAGGTGTCACATGAGACCCACAGATGATAAAACAAAATTGTGGGAAGATTTCTTTGTATTAAATCCAAAATTAAGTTAAACTAGTTAATCTCACCAGGTTCTCTTGCTAGCCACAAGTAAACTGCAAGATTTAGATAAAAAACTGTCATGCCTCCTCACTGCTGACCAGGAGGAATATGGATGAAATCTTTACTCTTTATTCTTTCCATCTTTGTCTGATTCCTAAAGTATGTCTCCATTGCACACTCACGTTTGTTTCCATCACCTTTTCCTCTATTTACGTCAAATACTTTTTTGCAATGAGAGGTATTGGGGGAGGAGAATTACCTGAAAGCACTGGAAACACCAGTCTTACAACAGCCAGAGCCACATATTTCCATAAAGACTCCAAAATTCAATAGAAAGCAAAGCAGTTTAAATGAACAGATTTTATTATTTATGCTTATAGAAAAAGAGGAAAAACTGAAAAAAAAAAAAAATTGAAAAACTGATTTCATTGTAAATCAGTACAAACAGATCCAAAACCTGCTATACTTGGATCAAGGGTGTATCTAACCCATAGTCAACCCAACAGTTTAATTTTCAAAACTTGGCTTTTAATAGTGGAGGCATGAGATGAAGCCAAGATACACTGCCAATAAAAGACTGGAGCTCAAAGCCAGTGTTGAATTACAGAGCCCAGAAGGTTTACGGAAGTGTTTAGTGAAAATTGTTTGCAAATGGGTTTAGAAAAATTTTCTCTCTGTGGCTGGCTGCTTCAGGATCTAGCCCTGTTAGACTTACTGAAGAGTTCTCCTCCCATCACCCTGGCAGGGATGCATAGGATTTGCATGTCGGCAGGCAGGATGCTTGGTTCTTAAACCCATGTCCTCAAATTAAGCTAGAGAATGTTTCTGGAAGATATGGTTAAGTCAAAGCAAGTGTTCTTCGGCCAAAGGGACCACTGGGCCCTACCCAAGTATAGCTAGATTAAATAGAAAGGCCCCTGATAAACAAAAATGAGGCTGCATGACCTAATGGTCCCTTCTGAACTGAAATAGTCCACCAAAACTGGAGCATTTAGGACTTTTTCCCATTTATCTGATGCACTGTTAACTGGAATAGTTCTACAAGCCATAGAAATAAACTATGAATAGAGAAATTTGCCCTGTACAAAGTGGATTTGTATTTGATATCATAGCTTTGTTCTTGTACCTGATATCCATTAAAAAAAAAAATCATGGGGCCTGCAGGAACTGTGCTAATCAATGGAGAGAAAATTTATAGTTTAAACAGATTTGTTGTCCCTGTACCCATTGCAGTAATCACATACATCAGGACTTGCCCAGAAATGCTTTTGACAGTACCTCTGCTCCAGAAGAACCATGGAATGAGGTTGCTGTTGTTAAATGTAGAGTCCCAGCTATTTTTAGGGCATATGAGAATACAGATACATAAGAGGATAAGCAGCTCCTAGGGGTCACTGATTTCTGTTCCTTGGGCTGGTAGTTCAGGTTGGTGCCTTTTAGTACAACTAAATATGTTTGGCTTATGAAAGCATCTACAGCCTCACGATTGCTGCCCTCTGATTCCTAGTGAGGTTTTGTTCTTTTTTATGGTTGTTCTGTTGTTTTGGTTATTTTGGTGATGGGGGTGTTTTTCACTTGGAATTTTGTTTTTGATATTTCTTGCTCTATGGTTACTGAGCTCATGTATTTAATTTAAACTTGGAGAAATACACCAAAAAAAACCACCCCAACCTACTCCTGCCCTCTAATGAAAGCACCAAACTTGGTCTACATTCATAAGAGCCTGTTTGCTGTGCTGTGATGATAGAGACCTTATTAACCATGGATGAGGTACCTTCTTCCAAGAGTTCTTAGGGAATCTGTCAGAAGGACAGATATAGCTCAGATCAAGGGTTGTCTACGAGAATTCCCTAAAATAACTCTGGGGACTCTCTGTAATATTCAGCTGACTGAGGAGGCATTATTGTTTACTGTTTATTTCTTTGTACTTGTTCTGTTAGGACTGTTAAGCCCCCATTTGTTTCTTAACATGAGTTCCCTAGGATCCAAATTCATAGAATACAACATTGCTGTACTAATAAAGCAATAGGATTTCTAGGTTTCTCCTATTGGAATGGATGTTTGGTCTCAGACATGCAAAATTCATTCTTATCTGCATTCCTGGAAAAGTAAAATGAGATGTGTTGCAAGCACTCTGACAGTGCAAGTTACCAGGGTCTGGTCTGATTATTTCCTCATTTTTGCCTGAAATTCTCCACTTGGCACCAAATCAGCAAGGAGTGCCTGAGTTAGAGACATTTGTACTTATTAAACCAGGCAAAGTCCTACCTAGGCTGGTGGCATTCGGCAATCAGCCTGGCATCTGTCATCAGTCTGGTCTGCATTACTTTGAGGAATGGAAACCACTGAGCACCTGGTTTCATTCTTAGGCAGGTGTGCAAAACAGGTTCTGTAAATTTTGTGGTTTTCACCCCAGGCTTCATCAAAGTATCTTGGGCTTTTCAAACTGACCACCTAAAGGACCTAAAAGGTCCTCCTAGGAAATCAAGCAAGAATTTGGAGGGATGAGAGGTGTGCACTAGAGCTGAAGACTTCTGCTGCAGTCCGAGAAAAGTCCTATGACTACTAAATCTCACGCATATGTCACAAAAGCACAAAAAACTCACAAAAAACAGGTAAGCTACTCTTACCCTGGATAGGATGAAAAATACATTAGAGAGGAATTGTGCACTATGAGTACCAAGCAACTCATACCAGTACCAGTAGTAGGTTTTGAAAACAAGACATCACCTGGAGCCACACTACTTAAATACGTCTGGTGATCACTGTGTGGTGGCACAGATCTCGCCACATCCTTCATCTCATGTGTGACACTCACATCACTTTGGAAGTAGTCTCAGCCTTTGCTCTGAGGTTTTACAAAGATGCAAAGAAGTAAAAATTATTCATCTCCCTCTTCAGGAAGCCAGTCCTTACTGAAGAGGAAAAATCCAAGTCAAGAGCATCCTTCCAAGTGAGTAATCAATGCTGAGCTGTGCTGGGCAATCTCGTAAGTCTAACAAAGAATAAATGAGACTGTCCCAGCAACATTCCATCTCTTTAAAGCCAGCCGTGCTGGCTTTAAAGTACCTAAGTACTTTCCTAAATAACAGGTCTTAAGGAGGCTGATAATGGTTGAAAGAGCCACAGACTGATCATAAGCATGTTCTGCTAACGTAGCATTTCTTCTCTCCTTGAATAAAGGAATGTTTGTTGTTAAATTAAAGTTATGTTTAGACTTCAGGGATGGGCTGAGCAGCTGCCTGCTGTTTCACACTGAAAAACACATTGCATGCTTACCTGCAGTACTTTTCTCTTTAATTGATTCTTTCCTAAAGGTATTTCCCACTACTCCACCTCCTTCCTTTGCTCTGATTAACAATCGTAGCATGATCTCATCAGGACTCGACAAGTATTGATGGGCCACAGTATCATGAGGCTAATAAAGTAGGTTACCCAGTATTTTCTGGTGACACATAAAAACTCCCTTATGAAAGACACAAGAGACAGAATATAATATAAATGCTTTTTTAGTAACAGCAGAGTACTGTGGACTTTGCAGCACTGGGCTCAAACATGTCTTTTAATAGAGCTCTCTGGGGCAGCACTGCCCAATCATGTGATGGTTGGAGGTAACAGGGACCCCGCTTTGTTGCAGCTGGGGCAGAGGGGATGAAGTCAGGCAGGACATAGAGGACTTTGTGAGAAAGCAAAATCCCCAGACAGCCTCCCTGAGTGCTGCCCCACCACCTGAGCAAAGCCCTCGGAGCACAGTGGGCTTCTACGATGTTGTGTGCACTATCTCTACTTGCTGTTCCTGTTTTCTTTCTTTCTGGTGTTGCCCGTTGTATCCACATTGCCCTATTAATATAAGAATATCATTAGAGCAGAGTATTCAACATTTGCAAGACCATTCCTTTAAAAGGGATGGGTGGAAGCATAGATCAACAATTTTGTTCCTCCTCCTATTTAGAGTTATTCCCTGAGCATCTGTCAAACGTTAAACAATAAGAGTAAAAAGGCTAAATTATCTTCCTCTCTCTGCCATGTCATGACACAGATGTCTAGCCCAACAAAGCCACATGAGATGAGCACAACTTTGTCAGTTCAAGACCAAAGCCAAAACTTGTTCTCAGCTCTCCCCTCACCTACTCACCACTCTGGACTCAGCTGCACTGGAGCTGGTGGATGCTGGTTCCCACCCTGGGAAAGGGTGATGGGACAGCCCTCCCGAAGACTGGGTGAGTACCTGGTGTGTCTACAGATATCCTGCTTGCTCCATCCTCTTTGGGGCACTGTGCTTGGCAGTGTGTATTCATGGAATCCCAAGGGAAACTGGGCTGAGCCACTCTCCCTACACTCCCAGTGCAGGATGAGCCTCATAGACACACTTTGCAGGTAACCCCCAGACTCAACTCTCCCCTCTCTTCATTTGCTAATGAAATGATGACTTATTATTTTTTCAAAAAGTGTAGATCCTGAAATTCCCCCATTGTTGAATGTAAGGCCAAGGAGTGTTACAAGGTTAGCAAATCTGGGTCTTGCCAGGGCCATTCTTTTAATGGAAGAAAAGAGAAAGAAAAACGTCCAGCAAGAGGTCCAGTAACAAAGAAAATCTCTTTTTGATCTATCAAGCCCTTTTTCTCCAGCGTCTGTGAATGCCTCACCTCCTGCACAGTCTCTGAACATAAACTTTGCCCAGCACACTCAGGGTAATCTTTTCACATCATAAAACTTATAATCCTCTTAAAGTGGTTTCGCAGGGTTTGAGGTATGATGCACTTATCAAACAACTGAAACAAATTAATCAGCTTATTTAGACTGTGGTCAGCGTGTGTGCAGCTCTATGCGCGCAGGGAGGAAGCCAGTGCCATACCAGCATTTGTATACATTAGCAACAAAGCTGTCTGTGACAAGCTGTCCTCTGCACAACTAAATATTTAGTTGCATATCATAAGTAACTTCTTAAGTGATTAAAGAGCGAGGGTGCTCTCCGTCCGTGCTGGTGCGGGGCGGGCAGCCGGCAGCCTGGGGGGAGCGGCTTGGGGAAGGAACCTCCCCGCAGGTTTGCCACGGGGACAGCCCCGGCTCTGGCCGAGGGGCCACGGCCCAGACACGCTCTTCTGTCACCCTTCTCTGCCCCGAAACTGGCTCTAAACAGGCTCCAAGTGGATTTTCTGTATATTTGTACGAAGTTCAAGTTTTCAAATATTGGTTGCTAGCTTTTATTGGTGTTAGGGCAAGGTTTATTTTAAAGTGCCTCTATGGATTCCCGTGCTTGCATATTTCTCGCCTGTGCAAAATTAAATTAACAGAACAATTTAATGTTGAAGAAGTATAGAATAGATGTGTCCTGTTTGATATAAAGACATGGTGGAAAAGACGTTTGTAAATTCAAAACCTATTCATTTGTAGAATTTAACTTCCAACAACAATCTAGAAAAACCATCCTAAACTTGGTCCTGGTATGTTTTCCTATGTGTACAATAAATACTTTCTTCAGATGGTTCCAGCACCATCACAGCAGCTATCACTTAAAATGTTGTGGTTACCACCTTCAAGATTAATTTCCAGAAGTATTTGTCACGTCTGTTAGGATCTGCTTTTATTAGTATTTCAATACTAATAAGTATGCTTAACAGAGTATCTTGAATTTGATATTTCACCTAGGGAAAAAGAGAAGGAAGTCAGCCTGCTGTAGGAACAGGGGATGAGGTTTTCTGTGGGTGAGTCCCTCTTCTTCCAGCTGCTTCCTACCCCTTCTCTGCTTCTCCACTCCAGAAAATGTTCCAGCTTTTACTTGCTCTGAAGAGGAAAACTCCAGAGGCAATTTAAACGATTTTTAGGATTTTGGATGTCTCTTCTCTTTCAGTATGTACCATGTGCAAGCAAAGGACAGACCAGGATTAGGCCGTTATCCCATGTGGATGAAGTTTGGAGGGATCTGATGGTGGCAATGTCCTGCATCCCTCAGGATATGGGAGTATCCGATGTGCCTGACACATTATCTTGTCTCCAAACTGCCCCCTGCCTTCCCATCCCTCCCTCAGGTGCCTTGGCCACAAAGGATGCTCTAGCTCTGCCAAGGCTCTCCTGAGCACCTGGGCATTGTGCAAGAGATGCTGCAGGGTTTGGGAGCAGCTATCATGGGGTGAGCAGTGGCCCAGTCCTCCCTATTTCTTGTAGAGTTGTTTGTTTACACTCAGATGCTGGAAATACAAAACAGTTTTAGCTACCAAAAAAACCCCCAAAATCCCCCCCCCAAAACAAACAAACAAACAAACAAACAACAAAAACCAAACAAACAAAAAATAGAGGAAAAAACCCACCCACACACACAAAAAAACCCCACACCCCCCCCCCA
>VXBR01012225.1:129777-177538 GCA_013400215.1 Cisticola juncidis | reverse complement strand
CAAAAAAAAAAACCCAAAAAACAAACAAAAAAAACCCCCAACAAACCAAACAACCCTACAAGAGTTTGCTTTGCTGTTGATGACATGGAAGAATTTTTAAGACCTTGCTTTCACAAAACATTTCTCAGAGATTTTGTACAAGAAAGACCAGCACCATCATCTTCTTTTCTAGTACGTGTTGGGTTAATAAGAATATTAAAGCTCAAGTAAACATTCACAAGAAAGTAATTTCAGTCTGTCATGAAAATAATCTACATTTATAAGTTATCTAAAGTAAAGTGAGCCGTATAAGCCCCCAGCAGCTCTGAAACCATTACGAATTATTGAATAAGTAATCTTTTTTTTTATAGTTATTGACATAATAAATATATTTGCTTGAAAACATCCGAAGCTGCATAGGCATAGAAGTATTTATGAGCCTGTGCTCTTTACAGCACTGTTTTGCAGGCTGTTGTCAGCTGTGGAGGGGAAGCAGGATGAAGAAGGTTTCACCTCCGATATTCTTCTCAGGAGATACAATGCTCCAGTCAGCCCCATCTCTGCAGGCCCTCATCATCATGGGCCACAAAATAAATAAAAATATCTAGGTGAAAATGGTGTGACTTGATTTACTTTTTTGGGGGATGGTTAATTCTTTAGTGACTAACAAATAGACCTGTAGTCCTGCAATACTGCTAAAGTAACACAGAGAAGCTTAATTAAAATTAATTTAGTAAGAGAGAAAACTTAAATTAACATTAATTTGGTAACAGAGAGCAGGCTTTAATTTGCCACCAGATCATCTCTGGAGGAAACATTATAGGGTTTCAGGCCCAAATGCTCAACTGTTTAAGTGCTGGGAGATTTGTCAGGCAGAGTTGAAAATCTTTGCATGCAGCACCTGGGGAGAGGACAGTGCCTGCCATCACATCAGAAGCCGCCACCACCATGGACACTTTGCCAAGCGTCGTGTGGGACCTACCGTGCCACAGAGCACAGCATCTTCTTCACTGAGGAAAATCTGATGGAACAGCACTAAGATGCAAGGTAAAAAGTGCTGTGTTGGGAATTGCAGTGTGCCAGAGCATGCCCACACACCATGGGAGGTGCAACAGTCCTGCCGGGGATGTCGTGGCTAAACCCTGTCCTGGAACCTCACGGCTGCTTGGGCCAAACACTGGCATCTTCTGGGACATCACAGCCTCTCCTCTGGAACATGCCAGGGTGCAAAGCACTTGAGGGAAAAATATCCTTCTACAATAAAAACTGCATTATATTTTTTGCCTATCTCCTTTAGGTAGTAAATGTATCATCAGCGGCTCCTAAATGTCCCGAAGTAAAAAAATTAACAATTATTAGCCATGAAATCACAGAAGTGCTTGCTCCTGTGAGGAAAAAAAACCAAACCAGCAGCTCTTTAAGAAGAGCGCTTGTCCCAGGAATGCAAAGGCAGACAAAGGTTTAGCCTCTTTTTTAAATTTAAGTCTGGTGGAACATCATGTCAAACCTCACACACCCACAACAAATCAGTCTTTATTCAAATGTGAAAATTTAGGCATAAATTGCTGGCTGCTTAGCTCTCAAAACAATGTCACATTACAAGAAATGTGATATTTTGAAGAGAAACAGGAAAAAATTTATCAAAGTTTTTGTTATTATTGCATTATCCTCCCGCTTGATCTACTAGCTATAGATACTTGGTGTCTGCTTAAGTGCTTTCCATTCTTCCCATAAGCAAATTCTAGTTGAAGACTATATATCATTTGACTCTTGATCACTGCTAGTCTCAGTACCTCATTACAGCAGACCACTTTTTGAAACTGAGCTATAGCCCAGATAAATGATTGTATAAAGTTTTAAATAAACATACAACATTTATGTTATGTTGTTTCTCAGGGATGATTTATAGTCATTTTCTTCATCCAGTCCTGAGCTCTGGACATAAAAGACACTGAGCTTTCTCCTGTTTATCCAAGCTAAATCCTCTGTTTGTTCTGCATAAGCGTTCTTGATTCTATAATATATTACAGGCTTTAGCTTCAGGTTTATTCCCTCTGGGATGGTGGAATTAGATACATTAACTGACAAAGATAAGGTAGGGACATTGTAGCTTAATATCCATTAAAATAGATACTGTGATAATAAAAATAGAGTTAGAAAAGGGAGTCAAGGTTGTGATATTTTAAAAATATGTATTGATAAGACTTACATGAATAAATGCAAGAGTTGGGAAATCTCTGTAGGGAAACCCCTCAAAGATAGTTGGATTTGGTTTAGTTGGGTTGTTTTTTTCATAGGAAGAGAATTAAAAATAGAAGATATTTTGAACAGATTACATGTTACCTCTTGTGTTCCCAAAGAGAATTTTGTTTCTTACTAAAATGACTTTATGTAACCTGGCTGCTGAGCCACTGAAGTACTGGTTTATGCTACAGAAGAAAATCAAGAAAGCATCATGAGATAAATCAAGTTTCTCTATCTTAAAAAACCACAACAAACCTATGTGGATTATTTTTAGTATGTTCCTTCTTTTATCAGCATATTTAAACACACACATGCACACACATATATACATCTTTGTTTGAACCACAGCGTAGTCCATTTCCTTCATACTGCTATTCTTCATTGCAGTCCTTGTTCCTCTGTTGAAAAAGCCACCCCCGCTAAATGCCTGCTTTCTCCTCTTTTGAGCATAGAACAAATTTTGAGCTAAGAGCACTGAAAGTTGATTTGTATTTTTTCTCAGTATTAATTCTTACATTTTTGTGTAAAAAAATGTTAGCATTTAAAGACCTAATGCCTACAACAGCGGGAAGATTTTAAGAATTATAGTGTTTAACGTGACATATTCTAAATCATCTCTTAGTGCAGTATAAGTTAGCTAAGGTTTTAAAGGCCCTATATGGACTTCCATTTCTTTCTAAGTGAGGATTAATTGGTGTATAAGTAACAGACTAGGTGCTTTCACTGCCAAAATCTATCTAACTTAAAGTTTGAATCTGGCAGTACAAACAGGAGCCCTGCCTGTACTCATACCAGCTTGTTATTTTGTGGTACACAAGTTAGCATGCTGTCCACGCTCTGTAAAAAATTGCATTCCATAAAGAATGAAATGCCTTTTTATCTGAAACTTGAGTGGAAAAATAAGCAGCAACCAAATTAAACATATGGGCAGGCTTTTCTCTCTTTGTTGTTGTTGTTTTATTCTACAAGGATTTATTTTAGCTAAGATATTCTACTTTTGGAGTGGTGAGATGCATGCAGGAATAATGGTGCAGATGATGTGAACGACTTGCTCAATAAGCATAAAAAGAAGGGCAAAAAAGAAAACTCATGAAAACCCTCCAGTCCTTCTGAAAGATTGCTTGAGTAAGCATAAAAATACCTTTAAAAAAGCAAACAGACTTATTTTATGTAGATACTGTTCTTCAAAAATTATGACTTGATCAAGATTGCTTGATCAAATACATTAATAAAGTATTACATAATTTCTCTGCATGTCTAACTATCAAACTTTTCTATTATTTACTGTAAAGAAACAACTCAATAATTTGTTTGCTAATGAAATCTGCTATTCTTATCATCCTGCATACATTTGATAACAGGAAAAGGAGAGAGAAAAAAAGGGTGTATGTGCAAAAAGTCCACTATGGCAAAGAACTGGGAACTTCTTGGCATACTGGGAAAGGCTAAGGTTTTGTGAGTGGCAGTAAAAGTATCTTTTCCACGTGATAGAAAGTGCAATGATGCAAAGTTTCCTCCTCTCACTGTGGCCCAATCCGTGGCCTGGCAGCCCCTGAATTTTTGCACTGAGCTCCAGAATGGGATAGAGTTTGTGACCATCTCACGGGCACAGTCATGTTTGCCATGTGGGCTGCGGCCTGTTGGTTTCACAGCATTTGAGTTACTTAGATAAGAGTTGGCCTCCCCCCACCTTCAAGATTAATTTCCAGAAGTATTTGTCACATTTGTTAGGATAACAGGGATTTGCTTTTATTAGTATTTCAATACTAATAAGTCATGAAATGATTTTCCTATAAAAGTTTTCACTAAAATCCTTGCAATTACTTATTTACTCAATAGGTGGGATATGGCAAAAATGCTTGACCTTTTCTTTTTCAAATAGCTGTAACAACCAAGCATTAACTAGCTATTAATCAAAGCATCAGTATAATGAGGAATCACTATCACCTTACGAAGAGAGAAACAAAAGTAGTACTGCCCCATAGCAGTAAAAAAAATCTTGTTTGGGACAGACCCAAAACTTCAGATATTTTGTCCTTTTTCCTGACCTCATCAAATAATTTTATTTAATTAGTGTTTTGAAAAAATGATTAACCTAGCTTTGCATGGAAGGCTGCAGCCTTTGACTCCCTTACCTTCCCTAGAAATTAGACTTATACAGAAGGATTGAAGTAATTCTTGCTTTTTTCTAAAGGTTTAAGGTGAACTCGTAATTAGCAAGAAGAATGAAAGGATATACTATTTATCTACTATAAAAGAGCAAAGTAAATAGCTTGTACTCATTTGCTGAAGAAGCATCTCAGTAGAAGCCAGCATCTACTCCTTTAAGGCCATTAAGACAACTGCAAACAACACAAACAGCTGGAGTTTCAAGCAGTTTGTGAACCACTTACACAAAAAAGCTTTTCCCACATTTTTCTCATTTTGCTGATAGGAAGTGAAAGCCTAGAGCCCTGTTTAAGATCACTCAACACCCCTATAACCAGGATGGGCAGAGAAACCACAGACTTGGCGTCCAACCCTCAGCCTACCAGTGGGATCACCTTCAGGAGCAATTCAGGAGAGATTTTGCTATGTTGCACAAAGTACTGCAACAGAAGCTATTGGTCGGGATGGCAAAGCATTGCTAGCCCCTTACACAGTGTTTGAGAGATAATGGCTTTTAAGATGCCCTCCTGCTAAGCCTACCTATATCTAGCTAGGCAGTTACAAGCCATCTGCATTGATGATAACATAAGCAAATTAAATGGGATCAGTACCATAAAAATCTCTATCCTCAGGTAAAACTTTAGGCATTTTAATGATTTGCTGTGTATCTGCAGCAAGATGATAGTCAGAGAGCCAAAAAAAAAAAAAAAAAAGCCATGTGCTTGGCAAGATGTATTAGTATCGGACAGGAAATAAAACTCAATTTAGAGATACATAATCATGTTGCTGAGGTGTGCAACTTTTTCTACAAATAACAGTGCCCTCTTATAGAGATGTACTTACCAATTCCCTAGGGTGCCAGTGTGTTCTTGCTTCTAATATTCCATGTTTAGGGATTTTATTTTCCTTTTACTTTGGGTTATTAGCCCCATTTATTCAGTCCAATTTTCTATTATCAGAGAGTCAGGATAAACCACTAAGTTAAGAGTTTTTAAATCATTGCACCCACATCCAGGAAAACTGCTGTGAAAAACATTATTCCTGTGGAAACATCAAAAATGTTATCTAGACCAAACGTGCCCTATACCTTGGCTGAAGGGTTCCTGGACCAGCAGGTAGGCTCTGTGGTTTACACCAAATACACACCGCTATTTATGAGAGCATACCCACAGTGCTGGCTCTCACTCCTAAACTGTGTTATTCATTCAGATGAGAAGTATCACATCCACTTTGTATCTGACATGAGTGGGATGCAACTTTGGCTGTGTTCATGCTTAGCTGTAAAGCAAATAGCAGCTCATATTGCTTTCTGGCCCTGATCTGGATGATCTATTGTACTACAGTACTAATCCAGTTGATAAAAATAGCCTTATCAGACAAACACTGATGGTCGGGTGTCTGTACAACAAACACCTCTTAACATGAGATCAGTAAGATTATTTTTGGTAGCTCCAGATCAGAAAACCAAACCAAAAAAACACCCTCACTTATGCTACCAAGCAAGTAAACAAATGCTAGAGATTTACCATTAACTCTTAACTTTTACAAAAAAAAGTGTTAGTTTGATTGTCTGCTCCTCAAACCCTGGTGATTTAATTTTGCTGCTCTATTTACATTTACCTTTGTAAACCAAAATTTATGATATTCACCTTATATAACAATTTTCAAATTTTAACAGTTTTTTACAGTACATTTAAAGCTATGAGCAATGTACAGTAACTGCTGAAAAAGAATTAGGCTGTGGACTGTTCTCCTGGACTCCACCTGCCCCAGCAAACCCACTCTAAATTTTTATGCCATATAACTGCATTAAAACCTTTTGCTCAAACACTCTGTGACACTACACTTCCATAACCAACTACTTGCTATGTATGTTGTTAGAACAAAACTTTTTGTAGTAATACATGAATTGTTTAAAATGTGATCAAACTACCACGAGTTCTTCACTTGGAATAAAGAGTACTGGACTACAAACCAAGGGACATCACTTTTCCAGCAGCATTATTAATGGGGACTATTTTAGTCTTCAGTGATGGGAAATGACAGGCTGTAGCATTTTTTTCAAGTTCAGAATAGAAAATAACCATACTTGCAAGAATTCAATTACTCTGCATTAAAGCAGGGGTTACTGTACATTTATACATTAAAGAATCAGTAAATTATTTTTCTATAAATTAGTCTCTCAAAGATGATTTTTTTTCCTTTCTGTTCTGAATGCCAAACTCCTGACTACCTCTCCACTACAGGGACTTCATATCTGGATAGCCGACATCTGTAAAAACATTTCTAATGAAAACACTACTAATACAACCCCCTGGAGAAACAAATGAAATGAGATCTAAGTATGCAGCCGCCTTTCTACAGCTCTGTCTTTAACAATAGCAAGGCTAGTGCTTCCCATCCAAGCCTTGACACAGGTCACGATCATTTAGGCACAGCAGTAGCAAAATAAATAATTGTGTAAATATGCAATAATGGGTATAAATACTCCAGTAGCACTTAGAAGATATGATAAAGGACTTCTGTTTTTAGCCGTGCATTTAGGTTTATCTCAGAGGATGGAAGGGAGAAGCATTTAAACTGCAATGAAGGAGAACTGCAGATTGAGTTCTTGAATGCTTAGTGCCAGATATAAAAATGCTTCTTTTCCACAACAGCAGTTCAGAAACTATGTAAGGGTAAAGTCTGGATCACTGCTGAAATATTATAGAAACAGTGGTTAGAAATTCACCCCAAAATAGAAAAATACTAATCAGTAACTATATACCTAACTCAGATTCAAAGTAAAACTACATTATCTTATTTCTGAAATAATTGGTTATATTTTTTTCATAGATATATGTATACCCACTCCACTGTTTTAATATGCAAATAAGAATTCAGACCATTTTTCTGATAGGTAGTCTAACAACTATCATGGGAAAAAAGGTCTATTTCTTTGTAAAATTTCTCAAATCTTAGTGAATGCTCCATATCAATTAAACCAAATCCACGTTTCCTGGATGTACATTTAAACCTGCAGTAAGTAATTTGAGGCAACAGCAAGTCCTCACCACTGGAAGAAAAACTGCCACATAAAGACACAAGGAGGGATTCTCTGCCTGAAGATCATAATGAAAAAAACCCCCAGTGTTTCTAAATGCCCCAATTTCAAATTGGATTAATGCTTTTGCTAGACTAGGCTGTACAAGTACAGACTATAATCAAAGTTTTCCTATTCAATGATGAAGATGAAGCTGAAGATGGAAATGATTTGATACGAAACTGACACCTCACCACCTGGGTTCACAGGAACATATCGGCAAGTGTACTTGTTTTGAAATAATTCCATCAGCGTCCCTAGTGAAACCTGGGTGCAATAAAATCAATAGCACTTTGCCAGAATTCCAGGAGGGTCTAGCAGTTGCTTCTCTTCCCATTACATTTCCTCCAGCCTATGGAATCAGGACTGAACCTGTAAACACAGGTTCCACTTTCAGCAGCCTTTTTATGCTGAGCAAATTAAAATGGGCTTCTTATCCCATGCATCTGTTTGAAACAACATTTCTCATGCAATGGAGAAAGATTAAGATAAAAATTTTGAGACACTTCTGATTAAAAAATGTTATTTCATCTTTCAACTGAAGCTTTCCACTGACTCTAAGCTCCAAAATGCCTTTGAGATAAAAAAAAAGGCAAATGAAACCCAACATAAAAATTTTCTTTGAAAGACAGTAATACTGAGCTCATGTCTGCTATATATATCTACGACAAACATATTTTGCTTCTGGACTACTTCAGACTGAAGCAGAGGCAAATCGTGGTGGAAAAAAACGAAATTGAAACATATAGCTTAGATTATCATTAATTTCCTCATTCTGATACAAACAATGAACACAAAGAGTAATGATTATCAAAAAAAATATCCTAGGTATTTTAATAATCACAAAATTTATGCTTTGCACTTGTAAGTTGTGATCTTTCAAAAGGCTAAACAGACCCAAATAGCTTAAATTATGAAGTTTATAAATGCTTTTTAAAAAACATTCTTTTATTTTACTCAATACTTTGATTTCCTAGAAAGAAAACCCAAGTTTCTTTTTAGAACATACAGCAACATGATTGTAATTCTTTTTATATGCCACAGAAGAGACACAATTAAAAAATTAATTAAAAACAACAACAAAAAAAAAGAAACTAACTTTGATTAACGAATGTGTTATTTATAGATTCAAGCAATAAAGACTGTCATATGATTGGGAATAGTAAACAAAATTATTTGCTCAAATACAATGCAAAGTTAAAAGTTAAAAAAATGCAAAGTCCTTAATATTTAATTGAAAATCAAATTTTATTTCATAAAATAATACACCCAAAAAGTCATAAAATACCAGTTCAAAAACCAACCAGTTATGAAAATTTAGTCAACACTGTCTTTGCAATATTTAAGTCTCAGGCACCCTCCAGTGTCTAGAGAAGAAATTACACAAGTGAGCAAGCATTTGAAGAAAAAAAGCCATGAATAAGTTTTCCTGTCAAGATAGAAGCTCCCTGCATCGTTTCCAATAATTGCATATAATCCTGCATCAGTGATATGACACAGTACGATGTAAAAAGTATTGTAAACTTCCATTTCCTGGATTTCAATGGGATTTAAGAGGGTGATATTTTCCTTGCTAGTGGAGAGGGATCTCTAAGCATACTACTTAGAAAAATACATTTATAAAAGCATTTCTTATAAAGTCTGGTATTGATAAGTATTCAAGTATTCTTCAGGGAATATGATCTCAATGTTTATACAGCTCGTTTAAAACTTTTTTAAGGAATCAAAACGAAGTTTATTTAGGAGGACCTACACTCAGGGTAAGGAGGAGAACAAACAATGCATGGAGAGGTAAAGCCAGATACAAATACCTTTCCTCCCATTTTATAATTAATACCACACCAAACAGGAAAGTTGCATGTATGCAACCCTTTCTTACAGAAGTTCACTGACTTCATGCAAAAAACCCAAACCATTATTTTTCCATTGGTGCCTTTGTTCATTTTAAGAGTAATAAAATCCCAAAATGATTTTTGTACTTGACATTCAAATGGAAACTTGTGAATACAGGACAGACAAGAATGCCTATTGAACAGACAGTGGTGTAAGTTAAGGTTATTAGGTAAATCCACACAAATCTAATGGAAATGGAATGAAAACTGGAAATCAAAACTTTTTCAATTGTGATTATGCATAAACTAACACTTACTGTGGATTTCTCCCTTGCACGCTGTTTGTACTTCCACAATCGAACAAAACTTTACATACAATTTAAGTGGTAATGAGATAATGTTTTGAAATACATGTTAAGTAACTTGGAAGTGTTACATCTTGATTAAAGAAAATATCTTGACTTAGAAAATCTCTTGTTTTATGTTTGTGTTCAGAATTATGGCTTCAATTATCTTTCCTCATTAGAGAATGATGTAAGAATTCATGTATACTTCTGAATAAGGTCTTCGTTGTCCCAGGTATACCCTTACCAGGACATGTGCAAAACTGCTAGGGCAACCCTGTACAATCAGACTAGTTAATAATTATTTTGGCTTCAGTTTCATAAGGTTTCATTTTTTCCCCCTCACACTCAAAATCTTGTCTCTTATTTACGACATAACTTAGTTATGTTAGCTGCAGTCAGAGAAGTAAAAATTTATTACAGGTCATTTAGTAAAAATCCAATATTGGGTCAGGGCTTTAGTTCAGTTCAGAATTAAAGAGTTTTGTCAGAGAAAACAGCTGATGTCATTTTCCCTAGTACAGCTGAAGAGATATTTTTAAAAATTGAATGAAATCATAACAATATTGACTGAAAATCTCTTATAATCAATATTAAGAATATTACAGATAAACCTAGTTAGGGTGATGCAAAAAGAGGTAGGAAACATTTCGGAAGAGGGTACACAAGATAAATATATTTACACACACACAATTTTATATATATACATATGAGTATAAAAATATTAAAAACCAGTCACTGCTCTCATTAAACTTACAACTGTGCTTAACTTGACATGTTCCAAATATTTACATTCACTTCAAAGAGAGCTGACCATAATGTGCAAAACAAAGCATGATGTTACATATTTCACAAAGTACTATAGGCTTATAAAAGTCACTCTACTCAGATTTTAGCTCTTTCTAAAATTTTTTTGCATGCTTTTAAATAGTAATGTTCTTTTTTGCAATAGCCTCTCTGATCTGACGATCAAGTTCACTTACAATATGGTCTTCATGATTATAGACTCCTGTTCTCAACAGGGTATCCCTCTCTTCTATCAGACGAGAGAGGTAATCATCTGTATTCTCATTTAGTTGTCTACCATAAAGACTATCCACTCTACCAGCAGAATTATCTCTAGCATCCTGTGACTTCTTTCTCTCTTCTTCATGCTGTTTTAGCCTGATATTGATAAAATGGAAAGAATTAGAAAATATTAATCCCCACTTTGATTATCTTTGTATTAAGTCTTTAGTTTATCCACTGAACTACTACGTAAAATAAAGAAATCTGTAAAAAGTAAAAAATTATTCTGTCTCTGGGGAAAACAACTACCACAAAAAGAAATATTAATATAATACCTAAGTATTAATAAAACCTTTTCTATGTGCATACGTAACTATGATACTCGCTATCAAGGCTTCTGCTTGCTAATGTAAACTGTACTCAAATTAAAAGGGCTCAACACACAAAAATAATCCAGAGAGCTTTTGGAGGATAACATTAGATAAATTTAACATTTTAATGTATTCAGAGTAAGAATAAAAAGCGCCCTGTTCTTTTCTTAACACAGAAGCTGTGAATTGAAGGTTTAGAATAGCAAAAAAGCCTGGTGCCTTAACAAAAAATAAAACGGGTGGTGTTAAACATGGATTTTTCTATACTGCTATACTGTTGCATTTTACAAACATGCAATCTTTACCTAAGGGACATTAAACTGCATTTTTTCTGACAGCCGATTTTAACTTTGATCCAATTTGAGACTGACAGGAAGAAATGAAGGAAAGGGGAGAACTGAAGATGAATCTTACAAATATTTTTTATACCTGTTAAGCTCATTTCTGATATGCTCCAGCTCTTGTCGGTCTGTTTTCCCCAGCTCCTTTTCTTCTGCTGCCAAATAGCGCAACCTCATGTGCTCAAGCTCTTGTTGCTGCTTTTTAAGGTGAGCCATCGCACTTTCTTGTTCTCGCTGTGTGGGAAAGGGTGAAGACATAACTCAGTTTACCATGCCATTACATGTAGAAGTGCTAATTATAGCAGTGGAGCAGAACTTCAGGTACAAAGCCATGACAATTACATCTCCAGGAGTATTAGAAATGTTGGAGTTAATAGAATGTCCTAGCCAGTGATATCTATAAAGCAGTAAGACCAGTGACTATCACCATCACAGTAAACCTGTCCAGGCTGGAGCAACTGCAGCCCAATCACATATATCTTCCCATTAACAAAATAGCAAAATTATTAACAAAACCTCTTACCAACCCTGGCTTAAGTTGCTAGACATAAAACTTACACTTCTGGAACTACTGAAGCTACTGAGATTTATTCCTTCACTATATGGTATATGAAATTTTTTTTTTTTTTTTGAGAAAATAAAAGCTAAATAGCTGCAGGAAACCCCATAGTGCCTAGTACCAAAGCTTCAGAACTGTTTTTTGAAATTACAATTTGTGGTTAAAAAAATAAACCTTGGAAACAAAATTCAGGCAAGGTGTCCTTTTGCATTTGTATAGCACTATGTAACATTTCAGATAACTTACTTTGTGGATTTAATGAAATCAGTCTATCCATTCTAAAAGTTTGTTTGGCTCTAATTTTTAAACTCTATACAGATAGTAAAAACCTAGGGTTTGAATCCACTACCACTCCATGACATTAAAGTGATTTAGCAAACATGGTCTTTTTTCTACTTGTTTTCCTCCCAGTTATTTCCCATACGACCTTATGCACTAACTGAGTACAGTCAGTCTTATACCCAGAATAAGACAGAAGGCCTCAGTTAAAAAATAAGACAGAAGGTTACACAAACATCCTGGATCTAGGCATATTGTGAAGTGCAAGTTTATCTTTGTAATTCTGCCATTGCTTTCATCTGAAGTGTTTGATTATTAATACAATCAGCATTATATTTATTACGTGGGTAAAAAAATGTGATTTTTCTGTTTGATTTGTATGACCATATTATTTAGATAGTAAATCTCATAATATTTGAAAGACTTTAACCAGGTAGTTTCCTGACTTCCAGCTGCCAACATTTTAAGTACTCCCTGTTGATCAAAAATGGGCAAGAAAATCTGAATTTCAGAAGGAACTGGTATTGAAAAAAGGCTTTAACTGTTACTGTGAACAGACAACACAACAGAGAAGTACTCAACAAGAAACGAACCCAAAAGGCTCTAAAAACTTTGTTTTTATACTAAATTCAATACACCAGAGAGCCAAATTAAATGTTGGAACTTCAGTGAGACACATTATTAATCTTGAAGAACATCTTGCTAAAGAGATACATGCTAATAAAAACAGCAGAAGCAGGAATCCTGCCAAAGAGTCTACAGCTGATAGATGACTGAAGCATAGAAAAAGCACTTGGTGAAGATAAGGCCACAGTCCTTCCTTCTCCACCAGAATTCTTTGCAGAAGGACATTCCCACATGAGAGAAATAGTTTTTAAAGTGGGAAAGAGTTGAAGAATACTGTAATACCTATTCTGCTTTAATCTGAGAATAATCTACAAACACAGCAAATATTAAAACAAGTAACTACAGACTGCTGATATTTAGAAATTTGGAGAGTTATAAAGAAATTCAAACAAAAAGTTGTCACACTGACTGGAAGTTAGTCTTAATCCATCACCAAAACTGGTGTTGACACCACAGGAATAACTATTTCCCATTTTTTATTTTATTCTTTCTTTAAACAGAGGCCTAACAAATACCCAGGAAGTTCCAGCAAAACTAAACTTTCATAGTGGCCAAACTGGTTGAAACCATAACTAAACCCAAACCTAACACAGTGTATGGGTACACCACGAAGAATGAATCTTAGCTTTTATAGAAAAGTCACTCTTCTCACTAGTCTTAAAAACTCAACAAAACACGACACTAAAGAAACCTCCTACCAAACACAAAACTAAGCATCATAGTGAAAGTACTCTCAGCAGATTAAGGATTTAGAACACCAGAGAAAGGATAGCAATTGATCATCTCCACAAGAGCAAGAATGTAACAGCAGAATTCCACAAGAATCTACTCTTAAACATATTCATAAACCAGGAAATCAATATGGAAGTTTGCTGCTGATACAATGTAACTCAGTGGGGAAATGCAGGTGTGTAAGGAGTGGGATATTATGGAGACAAAAATGAAAAGGAAACAGTTTGAAAAGGAAATAGATAATAAAGAATACATTCACTCATGTCCATCAAAGACAATAGCCTGGATGCAAATGCTGGCTCATGAATTAACTGATTGACTGAGGGCTGCTGGAAGCTATTCAAAGATATGCACACTGCATTTCTAGATCTTGTGCATCCACTGCCCATCTCTGTGTTGACCAGACTGATACTTCACATCAGTTCACTAGGCGGGTCTTTCCCACACAATGAAAAGCATGGCTGAAACTCAGAACTAGGTATATTTCAACTAGAGACATGATTCAAGCTATTAAAAGAATGGAATTTCATCACTTAAGCAATATACTTGAGCATGCAAAGCTCACAGAAAGTTTTGAATTAAGACAGACATTTATGCTTGGAAAAAAAATTACTACATATAAAGCAGTACTGTTTAAGTATTTGAAAGAAGAGGCAGAGAGTGTGTTATGTCAGTTTGTTTTTTTCCCTAAAGACCCAGCAAACATCGCAATGGTATTCTCTGGTTCCCAAATATGTAGATAGACAACAGTATGCAGACGATAAAGCCATATTTCAAGTATAAAACAGGCTACAAAGAAGAATGGAATAAATGGGCTATGAGAAAGAATGGAATTATTGTAACTATTTTGGTACTTGGAATAAAGTTGAGTAGTTTATTTTGCTAAATGCTAGTAAGAAAAAACCCTGAGCATGATCTTGTCTTAAGCAAATTGCTCAACTAGCTAAACAAAACCAGCTCAACTTCAGTTAGCAGAACAGGTACATAAATTGACAGTCAATCTCATTACCCCAGCTACATATAATCTAGAAGTACAGAGACAAGCTAATATTCACTTCTTTTGGTCCCCATCCAATTTCCTAAGCTAAATCCTTTACAAAGTTACACCAATTAAAATACTGTTGATTCAGAAAAAAAAAAAGTTGCAACACCTTAATTCAAACATGAGACCTAAAATTTTGAGTACGTCAAATCTCCCTTGTGAAGTCCTATTTAGTCTCAAGAGAGGAGCTATTGTCCTGTACATATAGAACAAATCAAAAAACTTCTAGTTATCTATTTTTACAGGTAAGGAATCCAGTAATTCAATCTGGTGATTAGACTTCTCCTGATTAGACAAGAAACTTAACACAGATATCACTGAAGTAGGTGCAGTACGCCCTGCATATCCAAGTTGTGGTTTTAAAATAATTTGTCTAGTGCATCCTGGCTTTCCTGTTGACATTATCTAACAGCAGTAAGAGTCTTGAAGGACCCGCAATAAATTATATAAGAATGTCATTTATAGAAAACTGACTCATCCGTAGGAAAACCAGCTTGGAGGATGAGACTGACATTTTCCTCTTAGGTGATGTCAAAAATTTTACTCTTTTACGCTAGAGAGGATTTTTAATTGCCATTATCTCTTTTATTAGCATTTCAACTTATGCCGATTTGTAATATGATTAGTTTCAGTCCAATAATTTTTTTTTTGCAGATCATGAGATAATGATTAATTTAGGAAACTCCTTATTCTGCAATTCAATTTATTCATGCTCTCATTGTCTCATTTTAAACTAGAGATAGTGTCATGGGAAGCTAGAATTCAAGTCTGTCAAATTTATGTATCTTAATAATTCTGTGAATTAATTTTGAACGTACACTGTGTAAAAATTGACCAAAAACTAAATACTACAAAACTAATGCAAAACAGAGTAGCACTTGTTACTAGGACAGCAATACTTTCACATAAACACAAATCATCACATAGCTGTGACTACACTGAACAGAAACCTTCTATTCCAGTCCTCCAGTTGTGAAGTATATTAGTCAGATCTACGAGAGAAAATTTTGGAAGTGCTCTTCCACCTGCACTGCAGAAGAAAGGCATAATTGCATGCTGGCCAGAAGCAGCTTGTGGGACCATAACATGGTTTCATGACATGCTGACATGTTATTATTTGAAGCAGGGAAATTCAACGATCCATGTATTTCTGCTGTTGAACAACGTGTTCATAACAGCAATCTGAGAGCAAAAAAGGCATCTTAGACTGCATCAAAGGAGATGTATAGGTTAGAAGAAGTACATATATTTAATAGAATAATATCTGAAGCTCAAATCAGACCAAAAAGAGGATGCACTAGTCCCAGTGCCTTCATATTGATCAGATCTTATTTAATAGATTGGTTCTTTATGCCCTCACTGAACGAGCTCCTTTCAGGACAGTAACTTTTTAAGAATATCATTAATAATGTTTAATTAAACCAAAACACAGAATTATGTAGAAGCCAAGGAGAGATGAAGGAAAAGCAAGGCTTTTCTGTAGAATCCTTTGTTCAGTTCCTTTTGATATTTTTCTCTTGAGAAAAATTCTGTCAAAAAACCCAACAAACACAAAACAAACCAAAACCGGTATCTCTAGTGAGCTCTTTACTAGGGATAATAGTCCCAAATTTGTAGGGAAGTAAGATTAAATATAGTGTGTGCTAAATTCTTGTTTTCTCAATACAGGAGAGAAACACCTTTATTAGTACATTTTGTCTCCAAGCTAATGTTGGGTAGGAATTCCTTTCAGATAAATGTGATTTGGTATTTAATTTGATTACTAATACAATTGTGATGTAAACATAGCAAATATTTGGTGCGTACTTATTTGGAGTGTTGAGGGAAAATTCCAGATTAATTTAAGTCATTCAAAGTCAAGAATTTTAGAGGCATGCCATGCTATGGCCCTGAATAGCAACACTTAAGCACAACAATATTAAATTAAAAAAATAAAAATCAACATTTGTTGAAACAAGGTTTCCTACCACTCAGTTCATGACAGTCCAGCTTGGAAAACAGACACTAAAACAAGTGAGAAGAGATTCTCTCATGTTGGATCCTGTGGGTAATTTACATTACACACTTCATAGTCTGTTATTTTCAAATGTCTTTCCTAACATTAGTCTTTGACTTCTTTAAAAAGTCTGTCATAACAATCTGTAGGGTACATAACAGAAAACTTGTTCTATGTATACCATTCATAGCAGAGCAAGAGAACCCATTTCCTAATAATCCATCAATATGAGAAGATGGCAAAGGATTTACAACAGTTTGATAAGAAGGGAGACATGCAGACTTTAAATTAATTTATATACAATTTTGCTATAATATGTTGAGGGACCATAAAAAGACTATATTTTGTTATGGAGAGAAAGAAGGATGGATTTCTTATTCATCTCAGTGATCAAACTGGTGTCACTTCAGACACTCAGGTATTAAATCCACTTTTTCCATGACAATGTAACAATCTACTGAGCAATGGGCACTCTCCTTTTTTAAATAGAGAAGGAAGATATCTCTACTGTATAGCAGGACTTGAAATGTAGCAGAATTTATTGTGAGATGTTTCAAAGTAAAAACCAATATCAATAAAACACTTCTGCACATTTACTTTACAAGTAAAACTAAGTCCTACATTTCTAATTCCACTTGTAACATCTTCATTTTATTCTGTGTATACTGAAAATTTAAGTTTTAATTGAATATTTGGTATTCTTCAAGTGTATCACAGTGCACACAAGTTTAAACATACACACTGCCTGCTGAAAATTCTCAGTCAAGACTTTCTGGTTAACTTTCCAAACTTTACTCATATAATATATCCTAAAATAAGGAACAATTCAGATTTATTCCCAACTGCTTATTCTGGACAGCCAAGCTATTTTAAATCTCAATTAGAAGTACTACAATTTTTGTTTCTAAACATTTTTAAATTTCATCTAAGGTAACACTCCAGAATCATCAGCTCCTGGACTAAAGGCAACTTTGTGAATAGAATATAAAACCCACCAGAAACTCAGAACACTTGGAAATATTTTACACTTGCACCATCACTCAGTCATCAGTCACAATCCCACAGTAAGGCAAGAACAGAAGAATCAAGAATATCATACGCAAGCATTATCTCTGTGACATGTATCAGTTGGTCCAAGTACCTTCTCCTGCACTACTTTCTCAGCACTGCTAATCCTGCTATTCCTCTTGCTCCTTTTTCTTCAGCCCCTCACCTGCCTCCTTCAATAAAACTCATCACCAGTATTCCTTTTGCTTAATAATTTCGTATTTTGCCATTCTCCTTCACAAACAAATACATACCAAACAAGTCTGCATTCTAGTTATCAGATAATTTACTTCGAGGTTTTACTAATTTTCTTCACTAGTTTTCATCTCTAATGTAGTGCTTGAGAAATGGAATACTGTTTTAGAAGCTTGTACAGTGGAAGTCTTAATCACATTTTGAAATCTATGATATTAGAGAAATATCAGCATTTAATAAAAATTAACTGCTAATAAAGAACATCAAAATTTGAATTATAATCAGATCATTAAAGAATCCCTGCATGCCACCAGGTGCTTTAGTTAAGAGGCTCTTTAGTCAAGGAAACACAATCTTTATTTTGCCATAGCTGCCTATAAATCCAAAAGGGAGATGTAAACATACATACACTAGACTAAACAATGGCTAAATAGCAGCCACTATTCACTCTCCCACTCATACATACCATGCAAGTCTGTGGGAAAAACTTACGATTGAAGCTAAGAAACTCAAGTAAAGTTTTCTGAAAATAACCCAGAGCTGACAAGTCAGTAGGAGGGCCTGGATGGTTTCAAGACACAGTTTTTAACCAAGATTTAGACTTCCAACTGTGGGGGGTTTGTGTGTGTGTGTGTGTGTGTATGTGTGCCTTTTCACTTTTTTTAACAAAGATTTACATCCTATCCTTGGCTAAATTACTTATAAATTAATCAAATTAATTACTTCATGGATAAGCAAGATACTGGACAAGACAGAATGAAATGTCAGCCAGCCAATACGGTCTATGCTCTTTTAAACAAATACCTCAGTGCTGCTTCTAACAGGTCTGTAGGACACAAACACATTAGAAAACTTATAAAAATACTTCTTCCAGAACACTGGATGCACGTATATTTTGAGATTTTGACTATTTAGATTAAATCTAACTTAAATTATCAGCTTCTGAAAATGACATTTCTATCAGTTTTGATTTTTGTTTTGATATAATGTTTCTTACACCCAGACAGTTATTTTGACATATAATTTCTGTGTAAGCATGAATGAAATTTCATGTAAATAGTTGGGACACTCTCTAGAAATAATGCTCACATAAATAAAAAATATGTAAATCTCATTTGTGTAGTATTAGAATCACCCAATCAGCAAACATTGAAAGAGTTTTTGAAATCTCCACAAATGATAACATATACGTGGGTGCACAGGTATGCAGCTAATTTGATGACATTTTTGTCTATCTAAAAGTTGAACAGGGCTATAACAAATGATATTAATAGACTTTTACTGAGTAACAGAGAAGAGAAAAGTAAGCTAGGTGAAGTCTGTTGTCACTCAGTTTTACAAACTGTTTAAATTTAACTAACTTCTGTATTTTCTAAGTACAGGTAAATATGATGTATGTGTGCCTTTGTGTACTTCAGTAAAACTGGCACTGTGTTTAGCATTCAAAATCCTACCCATGGAGAAGCTTAGATCATATTCTATTAACAGTCCCATACTTTAAGTTATGTGCTGTGTCTCTGACATTCTGCAAAATATAAAACTCTCCCAGATGTGTGCTAAGAACTGGTTCCAAAATAAAAGAAAACTTTTTAATTAAGGAAACACTGACTTTTATGGTTGCAAATCAGAAGAGCATTTTACTAAATGCTTAGCCTGTAGATTATGCTTCTTTAATTCACAAATTGACCGCACCAGGTCACCTTTAAGTAATGGAAATCTTTGTTTAAACATTTTTTTGGCAATGGGCACAAAGCATTAGATCTCATTTCCAAGACTTACCAGCTGGGTTTTGTCATTAACATTTATTAACAATCTAAGATACGGCTTTCAGCGTCTAATCCTCACTACACAAATGTTTTGTATAGTTCTCTTGAGAGCTTTGGTGTGACAAATTACTGGCACAGATTACAGCCCTGTGACTATTCACCAGAGGCAATGCAAAATTAACATGGTACTAATCCAATTCAAACAAGCAATTGGTCAGACTATGTACAGTTGCACAAATCATCTGAACTAAAGCAAATCTAGAACTCCTTAAGCTACAGTTTCCAAATTTATATTTAAAACACAGATTTATCAGATTTGCTTTAACTTTTATTTGGCCCTTTAGAGTCACTTAAAACCTTTATCAATAGACTAAGCATGCACAGGAGTATACAAACCACAAGAAACTACTTTGGAAGGGTTTGTTCTGTTGTAGAAGTTTCACGTAGCATAATTCACTGTACATGAGAACTTATTTCACGGTTCAAACTTTCATCTAGAGGTTCAGCTGCAGCCATCAACATATATTAATTAATTTAGATCATCAGGTCTGTGGTGATGAAATTTATAACAAGACCCTGACAGTGATATACATTAGTGTTAGTGTGGCAAGACACAATCTTTGCTTTTGTTCTACAGAAATTTTAAAAAATGAGAAGAAAAAACATTGGCTGAATATTTTGTGACTGCTGAAGATATCTTAATTAGAGGGATAAGATTTATATTCTTCCTCCCATCACCTTCTTAAGCATAGGTGTTTCAAAAATAGGAGGTGACTCCTTTTATCACTCGTTGAAAAAGGTACAATTCAAAGACTGCAAATGAAGGTTAGTTTTAACTTACTAATAATGATTATGGTTTGCATTGACTCTTTTGAAACAGAAATACAGATTAAAGAAGCATTACAACTAGAAGAGTATGGGCTTAACTTCCTACTCTCCAAAGTAGAAATGAAGTAGGTACCATAATCTGTAAGGAAACCCAACAGTGGTGCTCAAGGTGGAAGTAGGTGTGAATACAGGCAATAAAAACCTTTTATTAAACTTGAATTCTGAAGCTTTGTATTCATGTGTTCATGTCAAAGTTTGTTCATAAATCAATTGGGATTAATGATTTACTAATTTGTGTGTCAGGGCCAGTGGAAATGCTATCCATTCTTAAGCACATAGTTTAGCTAATATTTACTGGAATTCATTAAAGACAGATGATAACAAAACACATCATGTAATATAGATTCAACAAGGATGAAGCTGCTACTACTGCAAGTTTACAGAGCAATTTCAAGTCAAAAGTATGTAACTGTATTTATATAGATGCCGCACACGCACAAGAGCTCTGTTAAAACCTAGCAGTCAAACTGCACCTTTATACTTCATTCACTATACAATTAAAATACAAAACAGTTATTAGGACTGTTACGGACTGAGATGGTTGGGATTGTGGCAAAATATTTCCCTGGAAGTGCTGATGCAGAATTATTTGGATTAAATTAAACCTTTTTTTTTTTTTTTTTTTTCTTTGTAACACGTGTGCTTTTAACTATTTCAGCCTTCTTGCAGGTTTGAGCCTTGGATGTTCCGGAGTTCAAAGTCAAACACAAGTCAGTTTTGCTGTTCTCATTTGTGTTAAAAGCATAGCTGAGAGCTTTACTTTACAAAAGCAAACACTAATAACATGAAAACAGTAGTTAACAATAATCCTAGTAGCTTCCAGCATGACAATAACTTGGTTGTCTCATATGACCAGAGAAAACCTGCATACCTGTTTTAACCTTGCAAGTTCTTTCAAAGCCCTTGTCCACTGTTGTTTGTAGTGGAGCTTTGACTTGGTAGCTGACTCTAACTTTCTTTCAAGTTCAACCTAAAAGCAATTAAAATCATATCAGCTGAAGCAATAACAGCAGTAACGATCACTGAAAGATGTATATATACAAAGGGTCTGGTTTAAGAAAAGTGTTTATGTAACGTAATATACAACATCATCTAAAGCTGTTATACAATATAATATAAATATTATGGCACAAGAACATTTTCTTGTTTAAAATATAACCTTATTTTTATTGGATAGCCGTCTATACAAAAAGAAAATGATTAGTTTTTAGCACTAAATCTGCTGAGGTAACCTTTAAATTTAAGATTCTCAAATCAACCATCCCCTCATGCCTTTTTTATTCAATGTAAGGTTATAAACACTAATTCAACAAAAATGCTGATGGATAAATATCTCTTTAAAGCGTACATAGATTTTTTGTTTGCTGATGGAAGATACATCCTACACTCTTTTCTCTGGAATACTCATCTGCTCAAACCATTCTTTAAAATCTCTGTTATCTAGTGTGAACCTTTGATCTTGCTAACTAAGTAAATCTTTAAAAGTTTTAGCCACTAAATAATTCATTTTACTATCTGTGAAAAAAGAATTTTGTATTAAAAGGCAAATGAAAATACTTATGAAGAACACAAAACACAATAAAAAATTAAGTATTTTTAATTAACATCTCTGAGAAAGTGGTTTAATCTCAAAAAATTATTTTCATTACATTTGTGAAGATCTTAAAGCACTGATTTGTTTAGTTCATCTAACAAAAACAGGAAATATAAAAACACATAATGTAAGAGCTTAAAAAGTCTGTAGAAACACAGAAATATTTTGCATCAGTTGCTTGCATTATTAGAAGTTATTAAAGCATAAGTTAACATACAGACTGGCCATATTATTACACATATTTTATGCCAAGAAGCCTGGCCTAAGTTTTTTTCAGCTTATTTCACCAACAATTTTACTCAAACCTCACAAAAATTCTGAGCATTAAATGCCCGTATCTGTTGTTTAAATTAAATTCTCTACTGTGGGAATATATGGCTTTTGATAAAATCAACTTATGACAGAGATTCCATTTTACTGATAAGTAACACAATCTTTTTCCAGAAATACTTAATTATGAAAATGCACACAATGGAAAACCAGTTTAAATTAATCCTCAAGAAAATCACCACCTTTGTTTGGTTTTTTAAGCAGAATGTTCAGTGACTCCATCATAAATCATGATTTAAATATATAGTTTTATCCCCTAACATTACTGTTTCCTCTATAGAAATAAGGCCCCTTTGACCTTATTTTTGTCTGAATATTTAAACTCTCAAGAAATTATTGGAAAATGTAAGCCAAGATGGACAGATTAACCACTTCATCACACAGTATTGTTTTACATCCTCTTTATCAGTGAACATAACATTGTGACAATTTTTAAGTACAAGAAAAATACAACATACTTTTTCTAAAGTGAGAAGATTTATTTCTGATTGTAGCTGGATTTCTGGTTTGCTACTTTGCTGTTCTTTGTATTGCTGGAACTCCTTCTCCAAAGTCTTATGCTTATTTTCTGCTTCACAAAGCTACATTAAAGAAACCAAGATGCAAGTTAGCACAAAAGCCCATTCACAGACAAATAATTACTTTAAGTTACTTCTTAGTCCCTGGAACAAACATTTTACTGTCAATTATCTGATACAAAACAGACACTGAAAGTTGCACTTCATAATTAATGATCTCTTGATTATGGCACACAGCAATGTTTTAATAGGAAGAGTTTTAAAGAGGATCTTTGCTCAGTACTGGAAAGAAAAAAAACAAGTCCTCATAAACATAAGATCAAGATTTATGCACATTTTTGTTCACATCTCTAAAAAAGCTTGCAGAAGAAATACAGAAAGCATAATACTAAGATTTACACATATTTTTTAAAAAGCCAGTGTTATCTACTATACAAAGTTTTATTACTTACTCAGTTTCACAGCATAATTTCAGGAATGTCTGCGAAAGGAAACGACTAATACTTTGTACAGCCAAAGGGTTTAGAAGAAAAGCTGAAGCAGAAAGGCTTCAGTGACTAATGACTTAATGCTGAGTACTTCTGCCCTTACAGTGTACTTCCACAGTTTCAAGAAGACTTTTATAAAGAGAGTGCTTTGCTTTTTAGACACAATGGGTAATTTGAAAAATGATGCCAATACACAATTACTTGCTACAGAGAAAGTGAGGAAGTCATATGTTTAACAATGTTTTTTATAATATATTAAAAATACCAAGAACTTTCTGTGATGTTTTCTTCTTCTGTTAAATATTATTCAGCTATAAATACCTTAATACACCTGAAGGGACTGAAGTATTCCATATCAGAGTATCATCTCACATGGTGATCTTATATTTATGTCCAACTAGATAACGCAAATACTTCCATGAATTGTATCCAACACTTTAAATACTCAGTGAAAATGCTTTAGAGAACTCATTTATGTTTCAAAGCCAACAATTTCTACTGGTACAACAATATGTTAATTCTTTGATCTTCTCATTGGGTCACCTCTGTTTTTCTCACAAATTTCTGCTTTTTGCATTTATGATTGTTACATAATGGATGTAAGAAAGCAAAGATGTTTCCTAGAGAGCCATACAAAAACAGAGTTCACTGCCATTGTTTTTCTCACAGAATTACAATAATTTATTGAGCCTGAACAAAAGACACTGCAGTTTAACACCTTTCATTTTTACCTATTTACTTTCAAAGCAGACATAACAGATATGATGCCAAAGACAATAACTAAGTTCTTTTGCTATTAGAAATATCAGCTCTCCCTAAAATTTCTACAACAATGTTTAATTTCTTGTTTGGTTCTGGAAAAACATTCAAAAATTGAATTTCTCAGGAGACCTCAGAACTCTGGTCATGAAGAAACTATAAAAATTCCACAAATGAAGTACAGCCTCATTCACAGAGTAAGTGGATCCACTTCAAGGTGGATGCTTCAAGGATCTTCTCTTGTACATAGTGAGGCTTACCAAAACAAGTTGAATTTTGGAGTTCTCTAAATGTTTAAGTGTGGCAATTGTGTACTGACAGATCCCTCTAAAAGGGGTGGTATGGAATAAAATCACTTATTCCAGAACATTCTGTGCTAAGAGAGCAAAAACAGCAACACAAAAAATGCCACACAAACAAAAAACTCCACACCCGAAAAGGTCTTAAAAAAAGAGACTCATCTGGTAGCAACAGAAACTGTCTGTTTGTGCACATTACAAAGAACAGGGTCCTAGAGTGAAACTCCAAAGTAAGCAAACAAAACCCCACCCCCAAGACAGCAAAAGAAAAAAAGCCTGTCTCACAAACAATATGTGGCAACAACCACCACATAAGAAGCGCAGCAGGAACAGCACAGAGAAAGACAGCCAGGATGCTCTGGAAAAAATGGCCTTCATACAAAACAAGAGAAAACGTAGAGGGGCTTGTGTTTGGAAGAGAGACAGTATGATACCCACCTATGCAAGCAGGAACAGCATGTTGCACAGGCACTAAAGGTTTCTTCATAATTATTAAAAAATGTGCTTAAAATGAATATAAAGAAGCTTTTACATATAAAAGATATAATTAAAATTTAGAACTCACTGCCATAGGATGTTGCAATACTAAATACTTTTTAAAAGGAATCACATGAGATCATGAAGAAAACTTTCACTGACCACTGCTAAGTATGAAACTGACTCTGGCAAAGAGTACCTATAACCCTTGATGATACATACAATTTTGGATATACCAAAACTGCATTTTTTTCATAGTCTCACTTTGTATTTTCTTATTCTCTAAATCCAGCTATGGCTGCCATAATATGGAGCTAAATGATTTTTGGCCTGACAACTGTGTGTGTGTCTGTCCTGAATAGGAAAAAGAAAGTGATTATGATATTTTATTTAGAAAAGATCTGTTAAAGATAAAAATGGCCAGTGGAAGTTGAAAGAATGAATATGAAATAAGAATACTAGCTGGTGGCATTTGGCCACTTGAGCAAGAATATCTACTGCCTGACTTGTCTGGATTCTTAGCCACCAACAACACATAAAATGCAAAAGTGATCCACTTATCATTTTTAAGACGACTGCATTCTGCAGTTTGAAACTGTTCATCCTGATTCAGTGACTGCTCAAGTAGAATGGTCATAATGAGTATCTTCAAGGTTAGCAACATTTTTGTATTAGCTACATTCTTAAAAAGTTTACAGTACTGTGCTTAACATATGCTCACAAGACAAGAAATATGTTAATGTTAGTGTTTAATACAGAACTAAAAAACTCAAAAACTATCACAGCTCTTCCTAAGTACAAAAATATGGCTGTAGCTGACAGTTCTTGAAACAGTGAAAGCTAATATGGGACTATCACTACCACATATGAGACATGAAAAACACCAAAGCAAGTAATAATTCTACATAAACAAAATACTTTTCAGAACACTTAGGCATCAGTAAGATTTAATTTACTTAATAACAAACTAAGTGTCCAACGCTTAACAACTAAAAAAAAATACTAACTTTTACAGTTTACTTTAACAGCCTGGAAAAATAGCTAGACTATTCTTGTCATTAGTTAGTTGTTGTTAGCCAAAGTTAGCTTACAGGACCACAGAACATGGTATGAATTTTCTGTTTTGAAAGTACTATTCACAGAATAGAAGATTGCAATAACAAGAGAATTTCCCTTTTTCTTCTCATAAGGATAATAGGAACATTATTTTGCAACAGAAGAATAAAACTAATTGCACAGTCAAACTATTTAGATGTTAATTGCCAATATTTTTTTAAAGTTACTGAAATGTACACTGCTCTTCAGGTTCTTCATGTAAGGCATGCTTTTAAATGAAACTTGATCTTTAAAGCTGAAAAAAAACTAAAGGAACCGCACTGCAAACTGGCCATACAACTGAGCAAGACTGACATGGATGCATCTCAGCACTGAGCTCTCCAATTTAAATAAAATGTTTGTTACAAAGTTGCCAGAATACGATTGCCTCTAAACCACTGCTTAACTAAGTATACTTAGAAAAATGCTCACTTTTATTAGAAAACGTAAGTGTACTTACCTGCTGATGTAAGCGAAGCTTGTCTTCTTCCAGCTGTTTGATTTTTGACCTTTCTAGCTCTAGCTGGTGTGCACATTCCTCTCTGGCTCTGCGCAGAGAATCCTGAAGTACCTGCAGATTTCGTTCATGCTCTGCTTGCAGTTCCTTCTTTACTCTTGTAAGCTTAAAAAGAGAGACATATTTATATTAATCCATAGGAATGAGAGCTTCACTTGAAAAGTCTCTTAAAACTGTTACTGCTATTATGACAGAAAAATTATTAGTAATTTCTGAAATTAAACAATAAATTTCCATTGTTCAAGTGTTTGCTACATAAGTTCTTACTTCAGTTTAACTAACAATATGTCAATTATTATATTTGGGCTATAAATATACCCTTGCTTGACTACTGTAAAAACAGAGCTCTCTGGAGCTCTTCTGTACATTCTACATGATTCTACATGATTGCTCAAGGCAGACTTCACTCCAGCCTCCTAATACAAAGTGAAAAGCTAAATACTCCAATTTACTGCAAAGACTGAAAGTCACAGCTGCAGCCAAAATATCTGTAGGTCAGTGAGACTGCACTGCTCAAACTGAGCATATTGAGATAATTTCTCATCAAGCTAAACAGAAAAACAATCTTCAAGTTAAGACATGTTTGAACTTTCTAGAAAAATGCTACTGTCCCAGGTAATTGCTAGCTGAATAGAAACTTCTCCAATGGCCCATTTCTCAAACTGTGTAATTGCTAACTGAACATTACATTTTGACCAGATGTTTTTTGAATCCACTGATTTTTATTATCTCTAGCTCTCAGGTCAGAATCTCACTAAATTTTGAGGAAGTTTTTTGAGAAGTATACATGAGATTCAGAATAACTACTTCTACTGAGACTGAAATGCACTTGGCCAAACCTGAGCACCAGATTTTTTTGCACAGGTGCTAAAGTCAAAACATTAGTCACAGCACAAATTGCCTCTTGAGGTACAGAGAGACAGGGAACTGAGCAGGACACAGGCTCAGCCAGCCAATTCCTGTGTTGGGAGTTCTCAATTTTATTACAAGCACAGCAGGCTAGAAAAATTAATCCAAGTTACGAGGAGGAAAGTGCAAGATTGTTCAACAACTAAAACACCGTAGTATTATACCTATGTAATTTTGAGTTTGTTCTGAAATACAAGTATAGGCAGTTTTTTCTCTTTTCATATGACCAGCACCCCTGAAGTCACACCCCGCTTCCTCAGACTGCAGGTGTTCAGTACAGTGGTAGTTACTGGTTTCTCCTGCATCCTCTTTGACACTGTCACTATTAAAAAAAATTACCAGAAGTAGGAACTCTGAAAATGTTGGATAACAAAATCTGAAGTTTCTCCCAGATCTCCTTGTCACCTTCTCCTATTGCAACAATTAATTTAGCAATTACTTTTTGAAGTGCGGCAATCTTGTGTGTGTACAATACTCACTTGACAGTGTTGAATTTAGAATGGAGATATGCTAATGTTACATAAATGTCTGCACTGACATTAAGTCTGTCAAGAATAGAAGGTTTGCAGTTCTGTAATTCTAGCAACCCATTTAAAAGCTTACTGAATTTCCACCTCAGTAAAAAAGTGCAGTTTTAACAAAACTTGGCTTAATTACTAATGTTCCTCTACATATCACTATGAATGTGGCTATTTAATATCTTATATACAGAGCACAGTTGTCACCATGTGAAAACTCAAACCTTATAGAAGTAGCTAATGCAATTACATTGTTTATTATGAACAGTTTTTACCTCTGATTCAGCACTAAAAAGTTGTCGCTCTCGCTTATCCAGATCTCTCAAGGTTTTCTGAAGTTGTTCCTCCAAAACATTATATTCTGCTACCTAAAGAAAGGAGGGAAAAGAAAGTATAAAATATTGATAGTTTTTATTTAGACATTGCTATATGAAACATATCTCCAATTCTTAAAATTAAGAATTTGCAAAGGAGAATCCTTCTAACTAAGAATAGGCTAATGGGTTGCCATGCACAGCCTGGCTGCAGAAGGGCTTTTCGACCACGCAAGTAAAATGCAATTAAAGAGCTCCCGTAAACAGCAAGCTAACCTAAGGAAATTTCTAACAAATATTCTATGATAAAAGGCTCCTTTTAAGTCTTTTGCACTATTGTAGACTAGATGCGTAGATATCAGTAGGTGCAAATGCTAATCACAGATGCTTTGTTACCAAGTACCTTGTAAAATTTATAACAATTTAGTCTTTCTGCAAGTATAAGGAGGAATTTCCTTACCTTTTTCTTCACTAATGCCTCTCTCTCTCTATCTCTTTTCTTCCATTCCTCTGCAAGTGCTTGCATATGGACCATTTCCTTCTTTTTAAGCTTTTAGAGGAAAAAAAAAGGAAACAAACCCCCCAAACCAGATCAAAATGGTTGGAAGTGAACCTTTCAAGTATTAGCAGATCTAAGTCTTGAAGAAAAAGAGTTTTGTATGCTGACTTGTACAGCTCAAGATATCGTTCTGACAGTGAAAGTTTTCTTACACTGAAGTACAAAATGCAAAGTAAATGCATGTTTGAGAAAAATATCCAAACAAAGAGGTACTAGAGTTTCACTACCTTTTAAAAAGAAGCATGTAAACAAAAACACATAGAGTTACTTCAAGAGTAGACAACAAAAGGTTTTTGCAATGTAACTAAAGGAATCCAAAATTAATATTTAACATCAATAGTTTGAATTTTGACTATTGCAGTTTATAAAGAGTAATGGGAAATTGTGAAGATGGTATTCTGCAGGTCAAACCTAGCACCTTGTTCACTCACTTAAAAATTAACCTTCTTCCTTAAGAGCACAGAATTTGTGGATGGAATAGTTTACATTTGAAGTTTTAATGTTCTGTATGAGTAAAATTTAGTTCTTATTTAAAATGGTAAAATAAAATACAATTAATGTCATTCTCTGTACCAATTCTGCTAAACCTTCTCTGGCAATCATGTAATTTAGGTAATAAAAAAGAAAGAGTAAAAACCTGATTTTCAAAAAGGTCCTCTTGCATTTCCTTCCACATTTCTAACTCCAGTGCTGCTTTGTATTCCAGAGTCTCTCGAGGTTCTGGGTGGTTTTCTGGGGCATAGCAAGGCTGAGTGTAAGGGACATACCGTTGTTGCCCAGCACCTACATCCTGATATAAAAAGTGTAGATTTTTCATTGGAACTTCAACTTTTCAAAGACATGTTCAGAAGAAAAAGAAAAGATTTAAATAAAATTACTTGAGAAGAATCTGACACCATAACTTCTTGCACTTTGACAAGTCCATAGTCTTCCAATGTGATGGCATAGGAAAGCTCTGCTATTCTGCTGCCTGACCTATAAATGGCATTAGAATGTTATTTTATCAAAACTGTCCAAAGATACAGAAAGAGAATTGTAATACAACACACAAAACAGCAAAGCTGAAGTTGTTCTGTGAAAGCTCAGAATCTCTAAAGAGTAGCCTATGTGAGAGCCCAAACATGCACTCTTATATACATTGTTAAAGTAGGGTCTAGTTTATGAATCTACAGCAAGCTTTCTGACCTCATCAGATAACTTGTCATTGGAAACCTATTTCCTATTTGATAACAGATTACTTTAATCAACACATCCCTGCAAAAAGGGAATAATCCAAAACTGTATCTACAGTCAAATCTTTCTGATGATATAGCTGTTCATATACAGGTATTGCTGCTGGCTTCAAATTAAGATATTCATTAAATTTCCTTAGCTTTCCTCGTTTAGACTTTAACAGTAACCTTCTAGTTATCCACAATATAGTAACTTAGCATATTATTTGTGGTAAAACATCCTTGGATTACTAAAAACCACATTTCTGGAAGCTTCAGCACAGGGAACTGGTAACTTTAAATCACTTAGAGGTTAAAATATCTACCTGCCCTTGTACAGTGGAACAAGGTTTAGATAACAGCTAATTTAATAAATTAATTTGAAAGTAATTGTGGTTTCTGCTTACAAACAGTTTGTTTCCAATTGCCTCATCTCTAATCACAGTCAAAATGTAGCAAATAAAGCCAGTCTTTTGCACAGGAAAGTATCAAGTGAAGAAACACACAGAAGTCACTTAACTGGAAATTATCAAAAGTCTCACATGAAAGTACAATGCATTGTAAACCTTGGTCAACACAAACTCTCTCATTTCAGTGATAACCACTCAGTAAGGCAAATTACATAGTCACTTGTCAACTGGAAGCTGCAGAACACATCAAGCAGCAAGATGCTGAAGGAATTACCACGGCTGTAGTTTTCACAGAAATTCACTTTCAGCAAATATAAATAAACAGCACTAAAATGCTTTTTACAAGGGTGGAGCCTTCCACAGTTATTTGCAAAGGAAAAAAAGCCAATAAATGCTTCTACTTCACTTAAGTTAAATTGCTGCATTAAATTCTCACAACTTTCCATCAGCCACTGACTAAAAAAGAAAAAAAGATTCATATTAATGGACCTCAAAAATCTGAGTAATTGATTCAACAAGTCTGTTGAACATACCCCAGTGTAAAAAGGTTATGCCAACAAGAGCAAGGATAAGAAGGGGTCAACACAGCAAAACATAGACCTGATTAGATTTTGAGAATGCCACCTAGTGGTTATGCTTTGTGCAAAATAAGGTTTCATTTAACGAACAGCAAAAGTATGAATCTTAATGTAATCAGGCCATGGTGGCTTTCCCACAGAAATTTAAACAAAGCCAGAGCTTAATTTTCTATTAAGTTGGGAAGAGGAGGGATACCAGTCACTAACATGAAATTTCCTGCACATTAAATATAACACACTTTTTAAAAAATCTGTTGTGTTAGCGGTTTAAAACTGACCTCAGTCTTAAAAGCAATTACGTTTATTTTTATGGGCATAATCAAGTTCCATCATCACAAAGAAAAGATGAGGGTCTAGACATTGATTGTGAACCCTAATCATCTTCAACAAGGACACAGAACAGAAGTAACTACAAATTAAAAAANGCATATGTATATATATATAAAACCCCATTACTTCTCTGTGTGACACTTGTCTCCTTCTGATGTACTCAAGCTGAAATCCCTGCTACTATCCTGAAACAGGAGACATCTCCATTGTCTGGGTGTATCCGTCCACCTAACTTTGTTGTATCTAAAAGCATACTAAGGACAAATAATGTTAACTACTTTCTGGAATATCAACACTTTCTATAACTGAGTAACTTACTTTAAAAAGTGCCTCAGTAACACTTTTTTCAATTATTTATTTCTTAACCTGTCTGTGAAGTTTAACTTACCCAGGATCATGATTACATAAAGGTTTATTACAATCACTTTGGTAGTAGTGTGGACATTGCCCAGTACAAAGCGGCAACTTAGCTTTTCATTTCTTGGATGCCTATTTCCCCTCTGCATACTGCAGTACTCTGCAGCCTGTTTACCTGTTCAAAAAGCTAAACAGGAGGAGCTGTTTTTCAGAGAAACACGAAACAAACAACTCTAGAAAACTTGCTACAGAGTTAAATATTTTTAAAAAGTTTTACCCTTGTGCTGCTGCGAAACTGACTGTTTCATTACAAGTCTGACGCCAGCATTGTTCACCATTCCCACCCAAGAAGCGGGTTTTTTCTGAAGCCAAAACATTTGAAAGCTGAAGCCTTGCCACTCCTAGAAGTAAGTCTTTGGCTGTTTTATCCTTGTGCCACAATTCTACCAACAGAGGCAATCTGAAACAAAGAAGTGATTGTAGTGTCAGGCATCAAAATGAAAGAGGAAGTATTCTTATTTACAACCTCATGTTGTAAAATTAACTTCTTGAATCAGTGATGGTTACAAATGTCAAACAATGAGGTGGTTTTACTGCATTTCCCTTACAAGAATGAGACTAGAGACTTTGTATCTTCTCAGTCACTTGGTTCAGTCAGATTATTGTCCTTTTCTTCACTTATTAGGAACTAACAGTGTTACAGTGAAAGTGACTGACAAAATAATGCTAACACAACATGATCATCTTCATTTATAAATACGTACAAATGAATTTTAGCCATTGTCACTCAAAATACATCTCCCTCCACTCCTACTTTCAAAATACTGCTATTTTGATGATACATTTTTACATCTTAATCATTTATTCAAAGTTAGTCAAACTACTGGGAGAACTGTTTTACAGCCCTCAACACTGCAAGCTGCAGTTCCAGGTCTATTTTCAAAGATGTCATATAGTCACTGCATATTCAAAAGAAAAATATTACATATTTCAAGAAGTACTTCGTCAAAAATGGTGCTATCAAGCTTTACTTTTAAAATTTACAGCAATTGCAATAACAACACCTAACTATGCAAGAGAGAAAACCAAGAAATGTAGAATTCCCGACCCTAAATGTAATTAATAAAGAAACTAGAAGAGTAGGCTATTAAGTTTTTATTGACATTAGCCCTTGAATTATTTACTAAATTCTAGAACAGACAATCTTAAAGTGACTGCATTTAGAACATCTAGACATTTACAAAATCTAGGATAGCGTAATTAAGATAAAAACCTGCAAATTACTACCTGAAGAATGTATCTTGAAGCTGATGAGGTATAGTTGCAAAGTCAAATGCACAATATGACTTTGGAAGAAAGACTTCCATGTTCTTTCTAACTTCTACAGGTGGACTTGTCATAATAGGTGCTGCACTGCCAAAAAATGGGTACGAGTACCTAATAAAAACAATAAAAACAAACAAACAAAACTATAAATAACTTTTCTTATACCTTCTGCAACAGGAAAACCAGTTTAGACATCATTTACTCAAGCATGACTTGTATCAAAGTTTGAGAAATTTATACTAGTAAATACAGCAATAGAACTTAGTTCTCAATTATTGATGTTTTCATTCACTTCAGGAATGACTCCGGTTCTTTATACTGGCTGTTGTTTTGACAAAAAAAGTTTTAATAATCTGTATATTCCCAACCAGATGAATTCAAGTTTTACTAGAACTCTGCGATTATTATATAAACTGAGCAAACAGAAGAAAAATTTATATTCACATGCTGATTGTTACTTGAAAACATCTGTCACTATACTTACAGTTCAGACTAGACTAACATGCAATAACTGAAAACTAGGTATACATATACACAGGGTCGGAACCATTAGAAAATTTCATTAGCTTTTCATTTCTACAGTTTAATTGACTAAAAGGCAAATCAAATAATTTTACCCGTATGACTTAAAATGTGGCCTGAAATTACTCTACTGGCACTTTTCAGTGTATGATAAACTGTAACAAAGGGGAGGCCATGAACCTCTTAAACTTCATTTTGTTCAAACTGATGATGCCAGCTGTCAGCTAAATTCCTAATAAAATAAAAGTTGCTTCAAATGATGCCTTTATCTATTAAAATTGCAGTGTTCACTTTTTGTGGAGAGCTGTTGAAAGAGCTTTTTTAGACTGGAATAAAATAATGCCTCCAGTCTACAGCAAATTAGCAGTCTTTTACCCTGTAATTTTTCTTAACATTTATGTGACTGGATGTTTCTCCTCTTCAGCTTCCTACCATGTTCATTACTGGCCACAAAAACTCAAGTACGTGAAACAAACCTATGTTTGTTACTGTTCCGAAACAATTTAGTTGCAATGTTACATATAAGATTTTATGTGGCAGAAGTCCAGCCATTGTACCTTGCTTGCCACATACTATTTCATAGTGTGGTCTGTATGAAAAGACATTAATAATGCACTCTGTATTAGCTGTATTTTAAAATATTGCACCCCTACATTCCATCCACATCTCTTCAACCTAATTCAGACAAAATCTAAACCCCTAAAACCCCCACCACAACTAGACTCCCAAGCGACCAGTTAAAACTGTATGAATCAAGCTCTGCCAGAAAAGAGGCAAAGCAAATGCAGATGCACCTCCCCAAACAGAAAACCTCAATGGTTTCAGACTGAATCACCATTTAAAGGTAAATTTCATCACAAACACCAAAAGCACCCTAACGGAAATAAGACAAATTTTAAAACTATTCAAACACACCATCAATAATTAATTTAACAAGTGCAGAATTTCTTTTCTAAACCATCAAAATCATTCCTGTATCTACAAATTTTTCCAAAATTCATTTAACTACACTGATTCTTCATTAAAACTAGAATACGCTTCCTTTGGATTAATACAAAAACCAGTGATCTGTCTCTTACTGAAACACTATAAAGAATTCTTGGTGGAATGTGTAAAATTCCAAAAAAAAAAAAAAAAAAAAAATTACTTCATTGATCAGCTGGAAATGTAGCCAGAAAGTAACATGAGAAGTAATTCTCTTCTTCCTTTAAAGACTGATGTTAGGACTGTTGTCCAAGCTCAGACATTCAAATGAGACTTAATACCAATTACAGAAAAAGGTAAAGTTTTACACACCATCTTTAATGTTCAGTTTAGTGATAAGCCAAATGAACATTCTAAAGTATTTTGCTATGGAAAATCAGTCCCTTAAAAGGCATGAAGAAGCTGAAAAGCATAATGACAGCAATCATTCAAATTAAGAAAGCTTGTATTTACCAAGAATAAAAAAAATAAATTGTACCTTAAAATGCAATTTATTGGAAAACCAACTTCTAGACCACGTATACTTCTTAAGTCTATTGAAAAGCAAAAATGGTGAGAGGCTGCTGGAATGACTATTTTCTGTGTCGACACAGGCTCAGAAGAACTGGACACACCTACAGGGTTGGGCTGAGATATCACTACTGGATCACTATCAACTGAAAACAGAAAAGAGAATTTATGTGCATTTTTTATAACTTGTTCTGCTCAAAATAAAAAATATCTCAAAAAATAGTGGCACATTTTAAATGCAAATAGATAGCTTGCTTTCCTAAGAGATTTTTATTCCTTATAAAATAAATGAATATTGTAAAAATAACCACTCCTTCTGTAAGTTACTTCTTCCAAAGAAAAAACACCAAAACCCCAATATACTTTAAATCTTCTTACAGGATTGTAGTATTTTTCCTTTCTTTATTAATCTTTGAAGCTATATAGGTTTAACTCTATATAGGTTTAACTTTTTTGCAAAAGGTTTATACTATGATCAAAGATATTAAATTCTTCAGAAAGATGTTGTAAGACTTCAGTTTATATTAATTGTTCTTAGCCAACTTAGGGGCATGCATAGGAAAAGAATATTTTTAGCAATTTAGGGGTTTATTAATTAACCATCTTCTCTAGAGGAATTACAAAGACAGATTATCAGTGCTTAAGTAAGGCAGCATCACCCCTGGCCCCAAGCTGAGGTGTACCTATTGAAGCAAACTAAAATGTGCAAAGCACATCTGCTTCTGTCACAGAACCCATGTACCATGGCATGCATTTCACAATTTAGGAAGCAGAAGCAACATTAAGTTACCCTGCTCAGTTGCATCCAGGCTTCTTACATCCTTACAATGAGACCCAATAGTGCCTTCAGAGAGTATAACATCAAACTGCAAGTCCCATGGACAGGTTTTTTGTCTTGAAAAAGGTGTTCTAGAAGAATGTTCAAGAATGTTTGTTTTGTTTAAGTCTTTATGAGCTATTTGGGCTACCAAGCCCCTGCAAAAAGAGGGGATGAAAGTGTCAGATAAGACACCTTCTCAGCTGCCTTTTTTAAGTGCTACTTGTTCTGATGCTTCCTTCATAATTATTTAAAACATTTCCACTTTTGTAATTTTTAAAGAAATACATCATTACTAGCATTGACTTTATTCTTTCCTCAATTTTCTAAGAGTTTTGTTTGCATTAACATTACAAAAAAGAAAAATGCTGTAATACTTCAATATCAGCTAGTATATAATGTATGAATGAAAGAATTTTAAGTGATTCAGGTAAAATGTCCGTAGATTGTTTGATGCAAAGAAGTGGCAGAGTGGAATTTTAAGGTCATCATAAAACAAAAAGCACATACAAGCTTACTGTTAAAATTAATTTAAGTTGGTACTATAGATAAATTTCATTTATTGTACGAAATTCAATAAACTTTGCCTTTGGGATTTTGCAGATCTAATGGAGGTGACTTTGCTCTGCTCTGCAATTTCAAAGCTGGAAGCTCTTCAAAACACGTTTGTTTGTTAACCTCTTGAGGGCAGCCACCCACCAGCCCTGAAAGAAAAATGTGAAATGACAAGTTTTACATCTCAGCAAAACAGAATTATAGAATTACTATCACTGCTAATAAAAAAATCATAATCCTGGATTTCCTAAGCAGAGTTTCAAACCAGCTGCTGGGATCACAATACTTTCTTTTTACATTCCATATAGAGGACCTAATCCTTGCTTAGATAAGACCAGTTAGAATTAAAAGAAAACTTGGCTGAATTAGCAGACAAATCCTGAGAGACCATTTCAGAACACAGAATTGCCCCGACTGAATTTGGTATCTTTAGGAAACATCTCGAAACACCAGCAATACCAATATCATTAGAAAAATAATCATACCACTTTATTCATAAACCATTTCTTAAGAAAATTCATGTGCATTAAGAATTTTTAGCTATAGAATGTTTACCTAAACAACATTTTTTTGAGATTTATTCTGTTATTATGGTATTTCTTATCTCTGTTCCTCTTCCATTTTCCACTACCCAGTACTCAAATTAGAAATAAATCCTCCTAGAGCTTGAGCTACCAAGTCCAAACAAAAGGATCATATAAAAACAAACAAAACAACCCAGTTGCTTGGTTTTGTCCAGGAATATGTACCCTACAAACAACTGTCTTCACAGACTTTTATCCACCTGGTAAATTCTGTAGAAAAGTTAAAAAACCACATTACTCCTGCTTTTCTTTTGAATAAATTAATATTTCATCTCATTAAGCAAGTCAGTTTCTTCACAGGCATTGCACTAAACCTTCACATTCACAACTTCAGGAGATTCCAAAACCTTTTTTTTTATTTTTCAAGGTGATGACCATCCACGTCACTTGTAATCCACACACCGCCAAATCCCTAATCTGCCTCTTGCAAGTGTACTTAACGATGATCATGTTCAAATCACAACATTTACCCCCCTTCTGTTATTTGTTTTGTGCAAATAATTCTGACTTGCCTGAAATTTATCATCAGAAATGAGTACTACTTCATGAAATAGTAGAACAGAATAGTACATACTAAAACCACATTTGGCAACAGGGCAAAAAATTATATATCACATACCCCTTTTCCTTGGTTTTGCGCCTTTTTCAAACTTAAGACTTTCCACTTCGCTTTCTGTTGCTACATCTTCTTTTGAAGAACACTGGTCAGCTTGAGAAGGGACACTTTGGGATCTCTGCTGCTGGCTCTCTGCTTTTCCGCTAACAGGTGACGGAACTTTCTCCTGAGGCTGTTTGGGTTCAGTTGCAGCATTTAAGGGAATCAAAGGCTGAATAAAATTATAGTTATCTTATTGATCATGGCTTGCATTGAAAAATTCTGTCTATGGCATTCCATAATAGGAGATTATTTTTCAGTCACATTAAAATGCCAATGAAAGGATATTCATATAAAGCAATTAATTCTTTTAGGGTTTTATTTTTACACAAAACCCAATCAAATATGATTTAGAAACACTAATAATTTTTTAACGTGAAATTCTGCAACAGTATCTAAACCAACAACCAATGGGTAAGACACACCTGGGTAGTCACGCTCTCCCTTTGAAGAATTACAGATACCCCAACAGTAGGAGACAGATCCAAAGGCAGTTGTGGCAGTTTCTGTTTAGCTCTATTTGGTGGAACAAGAACAAATGGTCCTTCTATTGCCACAGGGTGTTGGTCAATCTCCACATTTCCTTTCTTCAGTAGTCCAGATAGGGGAACTTCAGTGCTTCCAAGAGAGTGGTCCCCACAGCAAAGATGGATCTGCACACACACAAAGGTGCTAGAAAGTAACTGGTATATGTGATTTGCACTGGAACCATCTGCACGCTCCACTAAAGGAAGCATAAACACAACAAATGATCATCTCTAATCTAGTCCCTGCATGCTGAGAATAAGAACAGATGTAAAACATCAGTTTTAAGCAAGTGGGATTTGCTCACTGACAGGGCAGCAGCAAATCACTGCACTGCTCTTCTGAGGACCTGTCATATCATTCCTTCTGTAGGATAGATTCAGTACTCTGGGGCTTCTAAACACAGCACAGATTCTTGCCCTTCATGTATAGGCATATAAAATGCATGACTGCAAAGTAATGAAAAAGGCTACTTTAAGGCTTTGGACATAGACACCACTTAAGTAGCAAGGACTTTTGGAATTAAGTAACTGTGGTTTGAATTCCTGGTAAATATAAATACTAACTGCTTTTTCCTTCAGTTTTGATTTAGCAGATCAGAACACTGTATGCCCCTCCTTAATATTTTTTGCACTTAAGGAAAACTGTTGAGCTGAAAGATGTGAACTGCCAGTATACATACCTAGGTGTGTATATATATATGTACACACGTACAAATACAGTCATGCCATACACATATACATACTAGTCTTGACCACTAGCACCTTTTATAACCAAAGTCTTCATTTTTGAAATGTATGCTAAAATTAAAAACCAGAACACAGTGCTCTGATCCTACATCCTAAGATTTAAGGTGCTGAGTGAGAAGTCAAAGAAAGAAAACTAAATCAAAATGTAGATCTGACTTCACAAGAACATTTGTCCAAAAAGCTTTTTACACATGATGCAAACATGCATCATTCCCCATATGTGTGCATATGTATCATATACCCTATATTAAACACTTTAAGACTGTAGAGTAAGAATAAATTCCAAACACACCAATGCACATTTTGCTCCAAAAATATTTAAAGCTGAGGCAAAAAAAAACCCTCTGAAACAATACAAGATTATTTAAATAAAAACATTCTTGAAGCACCCTGCATAAAAACCCTAGAATGGTCTGTATAAACTTAAATAACTTTTAAAAGGTCCAGATCCACAAATTACTTTGTATAACTAATACTGTCTTATTTACCAGCTACATTATCAGAAACCCTACACCAGCCCCACTGAATGAAGCAGACTCCTGTTTCATAATTAGTTTGAGCCATGCACATAGTACCATAAACACTCTAAGTACTACCTGATATGTAGAATCACAGATTTCGTTTGGAAAAGACTCTTAAAACTGTTGAGTCCAGCTGTTAACCTAACTGCCAAAAGCCCTCTAAACCATGTTACCCATTTAAAGACAAGGCTAAAGATAAGCAATATCCCATAACAGCCCAACAATGTCTGTGGTGTCTTTAGAAACAGCATTTGGTTACAGAGCCAGGAAAAAAGACAGATCTCCCTTATCATTCACAGAGAGTGCTGAGGACAGTGATTTCAGAACTTAGACAAGAGTGACCTGAGCAGCTGACATGAGATTACCATAGGTAGCACAAAGAAGGACTCTGGGGTGCAGATGGTCTGATTGTAGTGCAGGCCCCGAAGCTCAGAGCTCTTGAAAGTGTCATGTTAGCTCATTGGGAAGATAGTATTTCAGCAACACCTTTTATTATGACATTAAACCAGCTTGCTCTAACAGCAACTAATTAAACACGCAGCATCCCACCTGAGCTAGGAAACATGCTGCTATGTTTCCTCATATCAGCAAGAGAATAAACTTATATTTGAGCCAAAACACTATGATACAATCTTAGCTTTGGAAACAGAATGCTTCACAGATACAGTGCGAGACATACACTATTTCTTTCATATTAATTATTTATTTTCATTCACATTTGAAATGAAACAGCTTACCTGTAATTTTGACTGTGCACAAAGATAAACTTGAAGAACATCTACTGTACTACGTATTCGAACTGAAGCTCTTTCTGGCTCAAAGTTTGGATTAATTAAATCAGTGAAGGGTTCATTTGTGACATCATTACCCAGTAATGAGTAGTAAAAGAAAAACTCGGGTTGTCGATCAGGGAGCTTCATAGTACTAGGAACTAACTGAAAGAGAGGGAGAAGAGAATAATGTATCTCTTTTCTTGATGCAGAGTTACAGTAATTCAGAATCACTAGTTTGGAAATTAGAGCTTAAAGTGACCAGATGACCTAAATCTTAACTTACACTCCACATATAATTTATTATATTTATACTCAAATTAAAAATGTTGGGGTTTTTTTCAAGTAAAAAAGAGTAAGCTTTAACTTACAAGCATAACTTGCAAAATATTCTGAATTACCTTTAAGACTCCTCAGCACCAAGGGGTATAACTAACATGTATTTAATAACATTAAGTACTGCACAAATACTTAAGTAAGCTGTGCCTTCATAAAATATTTTCAGTATAAATAATACAGATTAGTTGCTGTTACATAATTTACTTAATTGAATAAAAGACCAAAACAGATGAGCAGCTACTTCATCCTGTAGGAAACTGCAACTGAGAGTTCAATGCCTAAAGAGGTACAAGCCACCCCAAAATGATCACAATAAATTTTACTTCTCAAGGTCCTATAATTCCGACATGGGAAAGTATTTTCCTTAAAAAAAGAAAGACGACAGGACTGAAGAGAGTTTATCATACACCATGAGTTCCAGACCTACTAAAATCACGTCAGTACAACAGCTGAGGTCTAAAGCTGAAACAACCATTGGCACAGCACTTTATCCAAGCTAGTAAGTTCTTCCCTCAGGCAATGTACAAACTCTGTCTTACATACTTGAAAAGTATTTCACCTTGCTGGAACTCCGGTGCATGGGCACCATACTGAAGACTAGTTATTATCCATATATTAACTTTTTACATTATATTGCAGTAGAGAAGTATGCATTTCATAAAAATACATAATTTAAAGTAAATACAACTTCAGCCCTTCAAAGAATTGTATTTCATCTGCAGTCTGACAGTCAAGGACTTAATGAAATTTTAAAATTAATAAAAATTCATCATGGGACAAGGTTATTTCTTGAAATAAACTTAGAAAAGAATAAAAAATAATTAGAAATGAGGAATGGGAGGGTTAAAATAATAATGTGGGACAATACTTCTAAATAGCAATACTTCTAGCAAGGAGACAGACCTGTTCCAACCGTGTTGCAAATGCAATGGTTACAGACATGACAAAGTGATCTCTGCAATACTCTGCTGGTCCAATTTGATGATAGCCCTCTTCTTCATTCAAGACTGGCACAATACTTTTAGGGTCTAGTCCAGGAAAAAGGGTGAGTACTAAGAGAGGAGAAACAAACCTAATTAACTAATGGTCTTTTTAATTGCTGCAGCAATGCGATATACAACTGCAATTTTATTTTTAAGCATTATACATGGAAATTACATGTGGAAAGAAAAATAACAAATAAAGATCTTGATGCCTGGTACCAAAGTTTTGCAAAACACAAGTAAGTCCCTAAGTATGCTTTGGAACGGCTACAAAAATTCTGAAATTAACTTCTGGTCACAACTGTTATGTTGAACACCATGCTAGACAGAATTCTAGTTCTTATTTTTATTTTCTGTTACAGTGAGAAACATTACAGTGACTGGAAGTTTGTTTCACTAGAGTGCTGTTGAAACCATGCTGTTTCTTTACTTTGCTCATTAAAGAAAATGCAGGACAGTAAGTGCATATTGCAATCTATTGGAACAAGTATGGTGTGCCATTCCACAGATCTTTAGAATGCTTAATTTAAAGATTTTTCATCTGAAGCCTTCAATGCATATAACACTGTATTATGGTTTGTTAATTTCTGTTCTATCATGCCAGGAATTCAACACATTCAGCCCTCAGGTTACACCAAATAGAAATAATGACATAGCACTTTGTGAACAGAAAAGTTCCATTTCAAATACTGGAAGCTTTAGCCAACTTAAGTCAGTAAAGGGGAAAAGGTTGTTGAAATACTAAATGGAAAAGTATCTGACTAGATTAGAACTGCTTTGTCATACCCAATGACTGGAATATTAACTTCACAACTGTGAAAACCCAGACATTTGTTTTTTCCCCATTACATAAATATAATATGGACTAATTTTGACATGATGAAATAAAGGGTAAAGCTGGCAAACTTGTTTGTAGCAATTATTCCACAGAAAACACGAAATAGGAAACAGTGCTGAGTAAAGTCAGAAGGGTCTTCTTTTATTTTTTGAGAGTGTAATGAGGGATAGGAGAACTTGCAGGCACAAAGACCACATGAGAAGTGCAGACTAAGGAATCATTTACTGTCATTCTTTGTCTCTTTTGCAAAGTTTACAATATGGAAAGTTCCTTGTGTTTTGTTGTCAACCTGAAAGAATGGAATAAGCCATCTTACACTGAAGCTTAAATCCTGTCTTAACCAATCTAGAAATGTAGCCGAGTCAGTGAATTCTGGGCCAGAAGCTTGTGAAACAGTTCCTGCCACTGATCACTCTGCTTTTACAAAATCACAGCCACAGATCACCAGCAGATAGATGATGGATTTAGAGTTAGGGAAAAGGTATCTTCAGACAAAGAACATAGATTACTGTAAGGGATGCAGGAAAAAATCCACTAGTTGTACCAAAAGACTCATTTTAGAATGTTAAGTAGCTAAGCACTTGGGTGAGAGATCAGGGCAAGATAGAGATATGTTTTTGTTTTGGGGCTCTTTAAATCAAGTTTCTGAGATCTTGTTGTTTTTTTAACAACTACTAACTTGCATTAAAAAAAATCACAGATGAAAAAGAGACTTAAAGGCACAGCACATAAAGGCACCTACTAGTGTTAACATTTGAGTTCCAATAGACTTTTGACACATTTCACTGATTTCTTTCAAGAAAAATGAACAAGAGGATCCAGAATGGGAATGAGTCCCAAAAGTAAGCATATTACTACAAAAAAACTTAGCAACAGTACATAACTTAAGTACCTAAAGATTAGAAGAAGAACCCATCAAAGAGGCCAGCCTACCAAACAAATGAGACATTTTTTTACTTTACAGTTCCAAACACAAGGTACTGAAACTTTACTTTCAATAAAGAAGCTCTTTTCCTGTTTCTTTCATAACTTGCCAAAGCATATAAATATAAATTAAATGCCCTAAGGAATGAGCGGCTGATTCTCATTTCAAATACAGTTGGTTTACAACTTGTCCCTATAAAAAATCACACAGGAAGATTTTTAATTCAAAGTGAATGATATCATGTTACTTACCCTTCCCCTCTCTAGGGGGTGCCCCCTTTGCTTTAAAAGTATCAGCTGGTGCTTTTGAATCTGTCTCCAACGCAACACCGATTTGGATTTCAGGTTTAAACTTAGGGTACTTGTTACTAAGCAAAGGACACCATTTAGGGGCCTACATAATGAAAATAAAAAAATAAAAATAAAAAAAAGACCCAAAAGTGTTTAAAAACCACAGAAAATAAACAGAATATTTCCATGACAGAAAACTCGGTCTTAATCCAGTACTTCTATTTCATCATCTACAGAAATACACTTTGTTCCTTAAAGAGATAAGAAAGATCTTTTCTAAAGATTTGGTCTATTTAGTAATCTATTGTACTAAAATATTCCATAGAATGGCTACTGGATGACTAGCTGAACATAGTTTTTTTTTTTCCCCACTGATCACAGCGAAAAAGTTAAAGAAATATACCATAAATATTTCTTTAGAAAACCTTCAAGTCCTCAGCTGAACAGTAAGTCATACACATTGAAAATTCTCTGGAAGAGTGACATCAAAATAGGACACAAATAGGCTCCTTGTATGACCCATATCAAAGTTATGTTTTGATCAAGCTTGATACAAGGGTGTTGGCTAATTAAATTTATATAAGCAATTATACTGTGCTTACTCTATGCTGTATTAAGGAGCTAGAAATGATCACCTAACACATCTTCTTCCATGGAGGCCCACTGGACAGAAACAACTTAAGACTGGATTTGATGATGGAGAGACAATTCAACTGCTTTTTATCTATTGCTTAGATAAAACTTTCCAGTTGATTAAATAATGAGATTGTGTAGATTGATTGCTAGTGATCCAATTACCCAATTCAGATATACGCAAGGTTAGTACCAACAGTATTTTTTCATTTGCACATGTTCTCAGAGTCAAAATGTCTCTCCTCTTAAGAAAAGCACAAAATCCCCATACATGATCAGGGTTAGGGTTAGGGTTACCCTACCCCAGAATGAGACTCAAAAGTTCAACCTATGCTCTACTTCAAATTATATTATCTGCAACAGCACTGTTGTCCAAACAAAATTTTAAGTCTTTATACTTCATAACATACCTGTTTCTTTTCCTGTGCAGCCCTTAAATCGAGTACAATATAGCCTATATTCTCTTTAGCTGAAGATGCAGGATCTAGTGCAAAACACTGTAGTTTGATAGGTGTACGCTGAAGCCTGAAAAAGTAATCAGTTGAAATATAAAATATAAAATTTATCTCCGCAATTAGTTCTCAGAGATAGTTTGTACATTTCCAGCAAGCCAATGCTACAAAACTTGTTCTATAACTAACTTCTTTAGGTCAGAAACTGAATTTTTATTGGACATATAAAGTCATTATTAAGTGAGAGAATGAACAAGTGGTTTAATTTTTTAAGAAGACTGTGTTGGAGCCTTAGAGTTGCTTGAGACTATTAACAAGACATTAGCAGCAAATGAATACCTCATCCACATAAAAGAAATAAACATAGCGCCTCACACAAAACTAGAATTGCCTTGCAGGCGCATCTTATAAACAGGACTTGTGGAGAAGTTTTTCAGTAAGGCAGCTGACTACTTGGAGGCACAGATAAGATGTCTAGCACATAGTAAATGCAGACATCTTTCTCTGTTAAATAAAAATCATACACCCTCTTTAACTTCTTCGATAATATGGTCATAATATTACAACTTGTAAGTTGTAAGACTTGTAACACCAAATAACATTTAGGGAAACATTCAGTTTCTCAGCTTATTTCCTTGACATTTTCAAAAACTATTTACATAGGCTTTTCAGATTTGAAGTTAAGTTAATTTTGTGTCACAGTATACATTGACTGCAACGTTTGTATTGTAGCATTATTAATTTGCTCTAAGAGTCTTTGGGGTGTTTTTTAGTAGTATAAAAAATATACCCTTCAGAATTTTTGAACATCACTTATCTTGCCACATACTACCTCTTTTTGTACATTAGTACATTTTTCCTTTTACTTCTATCTACCATAATGTTGTGAAAGTTTCCAAAAACCAGATCAGATGACAGTAATACAAAAAATGTATTTCACTAACTGTAAAGACAAGAAAATTAAATTTTATCTGCAAATTAGACTTCACTTTTTAACATTACCTGTGCTGATGAAGTGCTTTTCTATCAAGTTCCCAGGCCAATTCTGTAGCAAATTCTGGCTGATCAGTATGCTCCACAGGGTCAGTAGCCAACTGCTCACCATCTAACTTAGCTTCAACTATAAGCATGTGCTTCGGTCGTTTTGGGAAATAGCGCCCTGTAAAAAAATGGCATTGCATGCACCGTCACTAAAAGAAATGCAAGAGCTCAGATTTGTGTCATCAATCACTTAAATAAAATTAATTTCCGTTATCACCTTCCCTGCTCTGTTCTTTAAAGAAAGTGTTTGCATTATGCAGAAATATGAAAGAATGTAACATGAAACATGCTATTTTTGAAGAAACAGGAGATTAAGTAACAGAGGACAAAGTAGCAATCAATTAAAATTATTTGAGAAGTCTATGCCTGGCAATAGGTAAAGGAACAAGCATGAGAAAGATAGTGAATGCTTTACTTCAAGTGAAGATGTCATGTCTGTCTGACAACAAAATATAAAAACATGATCTTATAAAAGTAGTGAAAGGTGATTTTCCTGCCACTTGCTGAAAAAATAAAATCATTACCAGATTAGGAGAGTGCCTAAAACTCTCATAGAAATGGTTCTGGGTTCAGGATCATCCAATATTCCGATTTGAAATGACAAAAAGAACTGAAAATTTACTTATATCACAGTGTGGGGAGATGATATTACAGGGATATCAGGCGACAGGACAGGATCTTATTAGTAAGCTCCTCTAGTAAACTACATAAATGGACACAGAGATAATAGGATTTACTTGACAAAGAGAAAGCATTCAGCCAAAACAATCCAAACCCCCACTGATCTCCCAAACAGCCCAAAACAGAAAAAGACATCCCAACAAACAACTCAAACACACTCTAATTAGACCACAGAAACGAAAACCTCTAGAAATGCAAAATGAACAACTAGACATACTTTTGAGTCAACACTACCAAAAAAAGCATACAGCGGATTGCGGTAAGGGATAGAGACATCAAATACTACTTGAAAAAAACAAAAAACAAACAACAAACCAGCCAAAAAAAACCCCAAACAATAAAAAAAAAAAAAAAAAAAAAAAAAAAAAAAAAAAAAAAAAAAAAAAAAAAAAAAAAAAAAAAAAAAAAAAAAAAAAAAAAAAAAAAAAAAAAAAAAAAAAAAAAAAAAAAAAAAAAAAAAAAAAAAAAAAAAAAAAAAAAAAAAAAAAAAAAAAAAAAAAAAAAAAAAAAAAAAAAAAAAAAAAAAAAAAAAAAAAAAAAAAAAAAAAAAAAAAAAAAAAAAAAAAAAAAAAAAAAAAAAAAAAAAAAAAAAAAAAAAAAAAAAAAAAAAAAAAAAAAAAAAAAAAAAAAAAAAAAAAAAAAAAAAAAAAAAAAAAAAAAAAAAAAAAAAAAAAAAAAAAAAAAAAAAAAAAAAAAAAAAAAAAAAAAAAAAAAAAAAAAAAAAAAAAAAAAAAAAAAAAAAAAAAAAAAAAAAAAAAAAAAAAAAAAAAAAAAAAAAAAAAAAAAAAAAAAAAAAAAAAAAAAAAAAAAAAAAAAAAAAAAAAAAAAAAAAAAAAAAAAAAAAAAAAAAAAAAAAAAAAAAAAAAAAAAAAAAAAAAAAAAAAAAAAAAAAAAAAAAAAAAAAAAAAAAAAAAAAAAAAAAAAAAAAAAAAAAAAAAAAAAAAAAAAAAAAAAAAAAAAAAAAAAAAAAAAAAAAAAAAAAAAAAAAAAAAAAAAAAAAAAAAAAAAAAAAAAAAAAAAAAAAAAAAAAAAAAAAAAAAAAAAAAAAAAAAACAAAAGCCGAAACCCTCAGGCAAAGACAGTTACTTTTCTCATTCACTTAACACATTGCATAAATACCTCCAAAACCTAACGGAGGGTAGCAAATCCTGGCCTTAAGATACGTAGATCCAAAGCTTCATTAATAAAATCGGTTTAAACAATGCTGCTCGGCTTACCCCGCTCACACCACCAGAGAAAACCCCTCGGAGGCAGCAATCAGCCCTCATCTTCCTGTCAGGACACAGGGGAGCCGCAACAGCCGGAAGGCCGCGACCCT